>CM062819.1:1141226533-1141546858 GCA_031772625.1 Pinus tabuliformis | reverse complement strand
GAACATTTCATTACGGGCACAATCATCAATAATGTTGATGATATAGGGGGTTGTATTTTGTCTTTTGGACAAGCTCGTTATTATCCCTATATTCATACATATTCTTATGGTTTTGTTGTTTTTTGTTAACAGGAAAAATATTCAATACCCAAACCGTTAAAGGAATTGGATAAATGAAACCTAAGAAGTAATTTCTCAACTTCAACTTTAATAGCATCATCTTTTCGCGGGTGTATTTGATGCAAATGTTGCCATACAGGTTTAGCATCCGGGTAAGTTTTAATTTCATGGACAACAATTGATGGATCGATTCCTGGCATTTCTTCATATGACCAGGCAAAAACGTCGCATAATTCTTGAAATAGGGCTTTATAAGTTTGGATTTCATCATACGTACAAGAAGCACCTATATGAATGTTTTCAATAATTCCAGGTTTAACTGAAATGTCAATAGGAACCGTTCGAGAGGTATTTCAAAAATTTAACTTAGAATGAGGATGTTGCAATGGATTCTGTGGTTCTTTGACATAATCAGTGGTAAAAATAGATGAAAATTCATTTTCAAAATGATCAATCTCAGGTAAAAATGAAGATCGATGATGAAGATCTTCCCATGGTAAATCATCAATAGACAAAAGCTCACGAATCTGCTCATCTGTATGAACAGGCTTAGAAAATGTTGTTGAAGCTGAGGTTGATATTGAAAGTGATTCTCCATGGACCACATTCATTAGATCAATTTCGGTTGAACAAGGGTCAGAAAACAACTGTACAACCTGATATGCAATTTCAAAGGGACTCAAAGGCATTGTGCTTCCAAATGAATCCACCTCAGAATCAGAAGGTATGATCCAAGGATCATCAAAAGCAATAGCGTTCGATGAAATCATATTAATAGTTGCAATAGAAGGTGATACATTAGGAGGAGGGAAAGAAAAAGTTCCTAGTAAACCAAAATCTTTAATCAAACCTGTCCCAACATCCTTGTAAGGGATATTTGTTTTACTGACATGTTGAATACTTTCTGAATAGGCTGGATCAAAGGAAAAAAAGTCAGCTGGTCTATCGTAATGATCTTTCCGTTATGAGGAAACTGATAAGCCAAAAGACTGATGAAATAATAACAGTCATAGCGTAAGACCAACTGTGACCCAAGATGAGGTTGTAATCTAGAGGAGCATCAACCACTTCCACATCTAGATTTACAGTTTTTCCTTCGACCCCTATAGGTAAATCCTGCAAAATTCCAAAAGGATGGAACCCTCGGCCATCAAAAGCCTTTAGAATTGTCAGAGACTGATTGAGTGTAGGAGAACGAAGGAATATCCAACACTGGATCGACATATTACATGTAGAAGCTCCCTCATCAATCACAGTCCGAAAGCAAGGTCTGTTTTTGACTAACATTGGAATCTGGAAAGCCATTTGATGAGGTAGGCGAGGTGTACTATTCTCTAAATCGAAGATTATTAGGTTTGAATCCTAAATATCAATAGCTCCTATAGCCGACAATAGTAATTTACGTTGTGCTGGGCATGATTGCAGCACCTCCAAAGCTGACATTGCTGAAGGGGAAATAGCTAAATCTTCAACAATGTTATAATTCTGAGCAGCTCTCGCATGTGGACTGAAAGCTGACTTTCGAAGTATACCTTTTGCAAGAGGTTTGATTACTAAGTCAGGGTTAGGTTTCTTGATCTGTAGAGGGTCAGAACCATAAGGAGTTGAAGTTGATAGGTTTGAATTAGAAGATTATCCTTCCTTACCACCAATAGGATTTTTACTACCATAATCTTGTGATCGTGTCACAATCCTGACATGAGACATCATCATAATGGGTTCTTCTGAGGCATTTGAGTAAGAACCAATCATCTTACTATATTGATTAGGAAAAGGATCCTTCAAGACAATAGGCATTTGAGAATCTTTGACGATTTTCTAAACCTCTACTCAATGTGGGTAGTCTCTTGTCAAATTCTCCTCGTCACAAATGAGGCAAGGATAGCGAGGTTTATGTTTCTCGTCAGTATATTCTTTTTTATCTGTTTTCCCTTTTGAGTTTTGTTTATTTTTCTTCTTCCCTTTCTTTTTACTGTCGGATTTTGATTTGGCTATAGATGATTCTACGACATGGATATCGACAGGAATTTCAGCGGAAGAGTCTCCTGTCGGGGAATCTAGTAAAATTATAATAGGAGAAGAATTCTTTGAAGATTTCTTCTTGCTTTTGGTACTAACTGAACCAATCATACCATTATCGGCATGAGACCCTGAAGGAGATACAGTTATTTGATTGTGTTTCGGAAGGTCGGGGATTTTTTCATGTAAAGTGCCTGACTGCGTATAGATGAGATCAAGGTACTGAGATTGAGCAATGACTTTCTCTTCAGTAACAAATCCTGCCTTGGTTACATATTCAGTTATTTTAGGTAACAATGATTTAACAAACCATTCCGCTAAAATTTGACCTGGAATAAAAACTTTCACTAAATGCCTTCTACGTCGCCATTCATGAATATGATCAGAAATATATGTGGACGTAGATTGTTTGAATGAAGTTAACAATTCCGTGCCATTTTCATATCTGACAGGCAACTAAAGATGAGTTAAGAAAGAAGTGGCTAACTGACTAAAATTATAAAAGGAGGCTCATGGTAACTCAATGTACCATTTGGGAGCAAGACCAACCAAAGTTCGTTGAGAAAGACGTAAGCGAATTGAATCATCAATAATGGAATTAGATGCACACCAGAGGTGATAAGTCATCACATCATTTGACGGATCTTCTCCGGGATATCACTGGGCAACTTATTAGGCATTGGCAGCCAATATGGAAGATAGTAAATTGGATCGTTCGTAAGGCGCAAAAAATCAGGTAAATCCAAAGTTACAATAAAAGGTAACTGATGGTTAGGGTCTCAAAAACCTTGGGAAACAAGACTAGCCCCAGGAGGAGGATATCCAAGATAACCTGGAATTGGATTTGCATTAGGAATATTATAACCTCCTGGAAAACCACGATTAACTGGACCAAACTGGGGTTTTTGAGGTTGTTGATAAGTATAGTCAGGGTACGGTTGATACTGATAAACTAGGTTCTGTACAGTAGGCCCGAATTGGTATTGTCCCTGGTACGGTTGATAAGTGAATTGTGGTTGATTTGTGACAACCGTACTTGGACCAGCTTGTCCTACAAGCATCTGGACCGAAGTCTGAACTGTGGGTCTTGACTGTGGTAAAGAGACCTAAGGAGTTTGCACTGACACAGGAACAGTAGAAACCGAAGCTACCGATACTCCGGAAATAGGCGTGGTAGGTTGAACAGAAGCTGCAGTAGTTGCAGCAGTAGTTTGAGGTGGAGTTTGAGGCGAACTAGGCCCAGGCTCCTGAACTGAACCCGGTGCAGAAGTTTGAACAGTAGGCTGGACAAGTTGCTGGGTTGGACCAGAAACCAAAGGTTGTCCAGGTTGACTTGATAACTACACATTAGGCTACATTGTCTGTTGAGTTTGAGATGGATCCCACACCATGTTCATTTCGGGGTATGGACCCATAGAAGGTTGAGCATATTGAGGACCATAACCATGTTGAGCGTAGGGCTGATAATTGAGTGGTACATTTCCAGCTCCTTGTACAAATGGTTGACTAGAAGGTGGTTGAAAACCTTGATTTGGGTACTGAACTTGAGGTTGATAACCTTGAGGCATGTACTAAAATTGGGGTTGACCTTGAGGTACATATTGATACTGGGTTTGACCTTGAGGTATGTACTGAGTCTGAGGTTGACCTTGAGGTATGTACTGTCCTGACGGTATGTATTGTCCTTGAGGTTGCCTCCCAGGCGATAATTGACTACCTTGAGGTTTCCCCCTATGCAATAATTGACTACCTTGAGGCTGCCCCCTAGGCGATAATTGACTACCTTGAGGTGGCGGATTTGGAATAGTACCAGACATCATAAGAATTTGTTCTACGCTCAACGCTTGAGTTCCGTTATTACCAGCTGATATCTCATGTTCAATTGGTTGAGGAGATGCTCCTGAAAAGTACCAGTGAGTGACTGGTACCTCGAAGGAACAGAAGGATCGCCATATAAAAATGTTTCTAGTGATTGGGAAAACATAGATGACTGTCTAGACATATTCAAAGGAGGATAATAACCTCCGGGCGTAGGATGAAAAAGAATTCGAGGTAGTGAAAAGCTAAGACCCAGGTTTTCTAAAAAGTTTATCAATGATACTTACCAAGCATCACTCCTAAAAGGACTGTAGAAAATTGATTCACGCTCCCTAAGTAACAAAGTTGGTTGATTTTCGGGGAGAGTTATATCTTCGTCCTGACTAACAAGTTCTTCAATAGAAATGAGTCCAGAAGGAAGATTTTTGGTAATGATATTTCCTACCCTGGGTGAACCAGGACCACTAGAAGTTGGACAAGAAAATCCTAAAGATGGAGTAGCAGCAGGTTCGATTTCAGGCTCAGAAATTTCAGCTTCTTCAGCTAATTCACTAGTAGAAGAAATACTACCAGTAACTTCAGAAAATGAAATTGGTTCAAAAATATGCTCTATTGCTTGAACTTGATAATTGGGATGAACAATTAAAGATGACTCTCTGGCTTCTGGTGATCCAACTCTACTATCACTAGGTGAAACAAGAGCTCATAGCTCTTCAAGCTGGCTTGGTGTATACTCGGGAGGTTGCCCTCGAAGTCTATAGGATTGTCTCGTAATTCAGCAACGAATGAAATATTTAATTACTCACATGAAAACAAAGAAAAACTCAATAAAACCACCTAAAGTCTCTAAAGAAACAAACAATTGAATCACACGCCTAAAAAATCTAAGAGTTCAAACCACACACAAACAGTAACTTTCTGTACCAAAAGAACTAATTGGTGATGAAATCCAATGTCATAAAATTCAATACAGAAAGGGCGGTTGGAACAGTTACCCCGAAAACCTTCTTAATGAAACAGACTGACACAAGTTTCTTCACAAAAACATCTCAAGTGAAGAGAACCCCCCGGATATTCTAAGTGAGTCTAGTCGACGTCTGCTCCAGGTACAGTGAGACCCATCCTTCACCGTCACCTTAGGAAATAATCTTAAGTTTATGGACACTAAGGTTATCAATAGTAACAAATACAACTGGGGGAACAGTCTACGATCCGATCTACGCGCAAGGGCAGAGTAACAAAGCTCAATCCCCTTGAAGGCTCCTCGACATGATCAATCCGAGGTTTACCAACAAGCGACCCCAGGCTCCTTGACAATGGTTAATCCGAGGTTTACCATTTATAATACAAGCAAATCTTCTATCTTTCCCAATGAGATAGACTTGATTGTCTCAAAGGTTCGGACATGATCTCGTGATTGGCTCCTTTAAGAGGAGCTTCCAGGATTATATCAATTACAATTGGATTTATTTCCTACTGCAAGATATAGCTACTTGTTTGTTTTAACTATCTTGGAGAGTTAATTACTCCCTACTCCAAGATACTAGCCTAAGCTATATTGGTGATAAGAGCCCTAGAAATAAAAAAGATTGCTAGATCAATTTTGATTAAGCGTTACTTTTATGGGTTGTTCCTTAACTCAATAGGTATGGAAATGAAAGTTTGATGGCGTGAAGACTCGACTTCAAAAATACTAAAAATGCACCTAAAATGATAAACAATTCGTTTTTCCTTCAATGAATTTCTAGCTAAAAGAAAGAGTTTGAAAATGCAATTGCTTGAAAAACAAATCTTTCCTTCAACATGTAAATGAAAAGAAAAACTTTTTTGTCTTTTTCAATAAACTCAAAAAGAGACTACTAATTATGCTCACAAAAAATCCCTTTTCTTTTTCAACACTCAAAACTACAAAAAATAGTTTCTTTCAAAAGAGATTCTACAATTTCTAGAAAACACTCAAAACTACTAAAAACCTAGTCTTGAGATCTAAAAATTTCTAAAAACATAATTGTATAAAAGCTTCAAATATTTTTGAAGACATTTTACTTATTTATTCAGTAAACTAAGGATTAATTCGTTCAGAATAACAAATCAATCAAAAAACATCCAAATGTGTTTTCTTTTATAAAAATGAATTTCAAAACTTATAACCAAGTTTGTTCAAAGATTTGCAAAGAGAAAATGAAATCTATTTCTCACAAAGGATAGATTTCACAGACCAGTCAGACTCATCAAGAAGACAAAAAGACACCAGGGTAATCTAAGGTTTCTTAGGCTTCTAATCTTTGAGTCACTACAGAGAGCAGGTGAAGACCAATCTAGGCATGCAAAACTTCTACAAAATCACCTAAAAAAAAAATACCAATGGAACTTACTCACAAGAGATTTCTGACAGAACACATGCAGATCTGGGTAGACACTAAAATTCGTAAATAAAACCTAAACTTAACTGGACGAAAACATTTTAGGTTTTTCAAAAATTTTGACAGGGTCTGTAGGCTTCCAGTAGAACCAGATGCGGTACCGCTCTATGCAGTAAAGGAAAAATGCGGAGATGCCCACACTGTCTGTAAAGAGAAAGTGCGGTCACCTGAAAACCTCGAAAAACAAAGAATAATCCAGATCCTAAAAACTACCCAATCCCACACACATCAAGCAAAAACCAGAAACGAGAACAAGTTTCTCAAGTCAAACATAAAGGAAAACCAAAAACCAAAGTCATTCCCCAGTGGAGTCACCAATTTGTTGGCCAGATAAATTGATCTTGCGGACAAGGCCAATCTCCCTAGTATCTAAAGATATCTAGCAAAAAGCAGAACAAGCAAATCGAATTTTCTCTAAACATATTGATTCATTAATAAAAACTATAGAGGTGTTAGACCCTACCTTAAGTCCAACGCTAGTTTGTACCAACCAACCTTCAACTGTCCGAAAGAGTTTCCTTTTGAGAACCTACAAACACAAACAAGCACACATCAAATAACACCTGCATAGCTAATATCATGAAACATGTTCATTATGGTGATCAAGGAGTCCATAAAATAAACCATAAAACATAGCTTATTGAGAAAAATAAACTTATTTGTATTAACTTTGAAATAGAAGAACTTTACAACCCTTGGTGCCTTGATGTTGTACAAGCTCCTCCCAAGGTCAGAACAGGAATCTCCTTAACTTTGTCAAGCCTCACACTCTTCCCAATGAGATCAAAAAGGTATGTAATCTCTCCTCACAAAAGCTCAATTAGGAAGACTAAGTTCCAGCAACATTTCACCTCAAAAATATTCAGCTTTCCACCCCCTCAGTAACCAGCCCAATACCTCATTTTATAGTGCAGAGGAAGGAGGTTACAAGTCCACCTATGAAGGGATAGAGTCCTCCTTCAAAGGGATAAGCTCATCACATCAAGGGGTTAGCTCCTTAAGGTATGAGATGCATGAACCTTAAAGGAGCGAACCTGCCACCTCAAGATTCCTTCTAAAAGCTTCTAGAAATGACTCAAAGTGAGCTTTTAAGAATATACTTGCGCATTTTTGACTTTTACAGGGGTCCGCACCCATAACACAGAGACAGAGCGGTCAGGTGTGCAGGGGACATGACCATTAGGTGCGGTACTGCAGGTAATGCTAAGAGAAAGTGCGGAACCAAAATTTTATAGACTTTTGAAGTCTTTCTCTTATTTTCAAGGCTTGATATGAAGAACTGAGGTTTAAGACTTGCAAATGAGGAAAGTATGAGTGGTAATGCACTCACACAGATTTCAGAATGTCAAGGTGACAATTTTTAGTGCAACAGTCACCCAGGTGTGTTGCGTGTCAGTCGTCAGATTTGTTTTCGTTTTCAACTGAAAGATTGCTTGTGTGAGTTTTTCTATGTCTCCAGGTATAATAAGTGTTCGTTTTTCTCTTAGCAATATAGGTATGATGCCCTCCAAGAGAGCAGGGTCAAACGACATTGTTGGAAGCGCAACTCGGATGTAGTTGAACAAGTGTCTATGAGTTTTCCCGTTTACGAATACACCAAGATTTTCATAGACGGAGACATGAAGATGAAATGGAAAGACATTAGCGATACATTCTGAGGCACATTTCAGGAAGGTCTAGAAGACCGTAGGGTCTATGTCAACATTCACAATTCTGGCTTATACCGGGTTGCATGCAGTTATCCCGTGTTTCCATGCATTGACATGATACATTGGATTGTCTCACTCACTGATCCTCAGAAGATGATGTTTATTAGTGTCAGTGGGATAGAGATTTCCACCTCCAGGGCAAAGTACTATCAGGAAATGTATCACTTGCCACAGTCGGTGATCAAAATGGAGAAACCCTTCAAAAGACCCTACAGCACAAACTCTAGAGATATCTTGAAGAGCTGGGTGAAAGAGCCAACCAAGTTGAGGAAAACACCTAGCCTGGTTTACAAGACGAAGATACTGTGGAAGGCATATCATTACTTGGTCATATTTTCATGCCACTTATACATCCAAGAGAGCACAGAGACCTTCCCGCAGAGCTGGGTGATTGCGTAGGACCAACTAGGTAGCGAAGAATGGCCATACAACTTGTCCGACATGTTGGCTCTCAGGTTGAAGAAACATGTGACAGAAGCCTGGCATTCACCCAAAGGTCAACAAGCAAAGATATACATGTCTACTTACATTTTAGATGTAATCTATGCTCGTCAGCAATTCCCATGTTTGAAGTGGGCATGGAAACCTTCAGAATCCTCTGTACGCACTTATTGCATATTGTTCTCCAAATGCAGCGTCCGCGGAGTCATCACAAAGTTGTCATACCACTTTTTCACCCTGGTGTACAAAATGATATTTGAGTAGGATCCACCTTGCCTATCGCAGGTAGCGATGAAGGCATTGATCAACATAACAGATTGGTATGCCTCACCCCATGGAACCTTCACACGGATGTACAACACGGACAAGCCTCCACATGTTTTATCGAAGTTTGTCATGGACAAGCTCATCATGCAAGAAGTGTCGTATCGCATCTCGAGAGGGTTGTCAGCTAGACTGCCCAAGAAGAAGAAGACACCTTGGCCTGCTCTTCCTTTGCGTATCGGGTTGTACGAGATATGAAATCTTAAGCATGTTGATGCCGAGATGGAAGAGTTCAAAAGATTTACTTTCAACACCATAAGTTTCAATCTGTATGACCTATATTGCTTTGTAAAGGACCACTATGTGAGAGTGAAATTTCCTTGGATCCACAGGGCATGTCATTGGCCTGAGGAAGACCCATGGAGATATTGTCACAACTTCTCCAGGCTCAATGAACCGGTCGGCATAGCTGTGGAATGGTTAGCAAAGCAGCGCAGAGCAGCATCTCATAGAGCACCATCATGAGCAGCAGCAAAGGGTAGCATACCTGCGCATGACAAAGGTAAGAGAAAGGTTGTCGACAGTGCAGACACAGAACAAATCCACAAGTTCAAACCAGATCCACTTGTGATGAAAGAAGCTTTGGAGATTAAGGCTAAGAGGTGACAATGTGACAAGAGGAATGCGGAAAGGAAAACAAAGAAACAGAGGATGGAGGAAACAGAAAAGGAGTTGCAAGAGTTGAAGAAGCAACTCCGGGAATAATAGGAGTTGCGCAGAAGAGAGAAGGAAGCGGAGCAGGGACATACACAACATGAGGTGCATCATGCACATATTGAATAAACTTTTCCCATACATGTTAGAGACTCATTCGAGTAGCTGGCACAGAGTAGACAGGGTGAGCAGTCGTAGGAGCAGGACTTAGCTCAAGAGATTGAACAGATGCTAGAGCAGATGGATATGGATGTGGTGCAACCAGAGTCCGAACAGGATATTGACCTCATTCCTCATAATCAAGAGGTCACCCCACCGACTTGACGAGAGCCGTAAGTAGAGCAAGTCCAAAGCAATCAAGGGGACACATATATCCTTGAAGACAATCTAGAAGCGGAGATGCACAATATATCTTTCAATGAGTCACAACACAGAGTTGTGCAGTGGCGTAGAGTGCCTACTCCAGATGTCCACACATCTCCTGCACAGTTTGAAGAATGAGTGATCATATCTGATTTGTGAAACCATCGAGCAGCATTGGACGATTCTACCAAAGCATATGTCGAGGCCACGAGCTTGAGTCTTCAAATCTTAATAGCAGATATTGAGCGCATGGCCAATGGGTTACAAGCGACCAAGCAGGGAGGAGAACCAGTTACATGATTCGCGAGAGTAGAGTTGAAGATGGCGATACTGGATGAAGTATCATCCCTTGAAACAGTCATGCGGATGTTGTATTCTAGATTCGGCACCGTGCATAAGGCAATTGTCCATCTCAATGGTTGGCAGAAGTGTTGTTCTAGGAGAGCACGTATCTTGTCAAATCTGACCGCATGCAGACATGGACTATGAGATACAAAGGAGCCCCATTACATTTGCAAAATATGATGAAGCCAAAGGTGGTAGAGTTGAAGGCATGCATCTGCAGTCAGATCTGGAAATATGAGGAACTCCCATAGCTTATCACTAGTTTGCAGGCTTTACACACATGGGTGTTCAGAAGCATGGATGTCATTGTGTGCACACACACGATCCCATCTATTGGCACACTCACAGAGGCGAAATTAAAGAACCAAGTCCGAACGAAGATGGACATGTACTTTGATGAGTTGATGTGTGTAGCTACCAGCGCACGCTTGGAGATCACCACAAACAATATGCATCAATATATTGTTGGTCTGACTGCACTCAAGACTATGATGCACATGTTATCAAACGAGTTGGACAGAGGTGCCCAAATCAATGTACCCAGATGAAATGGAGGTGAGAGTTCACTTTCAGTAGGATGTGACCATTGAGCACGCAGAGACAATCACAGACTACCAATCTTGGCATCAGTTCGCCACCGTCAATCATCATGAAGATGTCGAAGAGTTGGTCTTCCCATAGACATCTTGTAAAAGTAAAAGATCAATTGCGATTGTCAAACATAACAATCATGTAGTAGTTGAAGAGTCATGAGGGTAGGTGAAGAGTCACAAAAGGGAATGTCAATGGTCACCCCACCCTTTTCTATTTATATAACATCATAACTCATTGTACAAGCTTTTGGGAGCCAAGCTTCCTATAGGTGTATCTTAGAGAAAGCTTGGAGTGTATTGTAACAAGCCTTGGCTTCTCCACAGTGCAGAGCTAGTATATCTCTTTCGAGGAGTAGGCGACAGTGACTGTAACATTTCATTATCGGGACTAGTAGTTGGACATGGTTGTATGTATGATTGGAACTTTCACTTTCTTAATCTAACAATGCCAGCGCGCTTCATGCATATGTTGTTATTGTATTTTAGATGTCTTGGTTACGGTAACGATATATGTATATGTTTGCTTACGCATGTATGTGTGAACTCTTTTATATATGTATATATGAATCTTATTGAGATGGGTTGTTGGTTTAACCACCACTTTAGATTGTTGGTTCACCTTCCTTCCATCTTGTGATGTATCTTTACTCATGTGTTCTCGTCTAAGACGCGTGTTTCTACGGGTTTCCAAGGGGTGCACTTATTCCACTTTTAGTGTGTTAGAACCCTTCATGCACCTTCCTTGGCTTGCTGCGGTCGTCACGCCCTTGCTACCAACAAGGACATCCTTCTTGCCTCTATGCGCAGCCATGGTCAAGGCGATATCGTACGACCCACTGCTAGGACTCCTACACCAAACGGTTTGAAGTCTAGTTGAGACTTCTTACCGGGGAGATCCCTAACATGTTGGTGGGTCCAGCACCGTAAACCACTGACAAATGAGAAAGAGAAATAGTTATTGTTATGCTATGAAAGTAGTAGAATTTCATTTCATTAAAGATTAATAGAAGCTAAGTTCTTGTTAATAGAACTTCAAAATATTTTCAAATTTACCATCAAAACAAGTTTGTATTCGTAAAGTTTTAAATGAGTAAGAACTGAAAATGTTTTCAAATCTACCATCAAAACAAATGTGTATTCGTGAGGTTTTAAATTTAAAAGTTCCCAACCAAATTCTGGGCATGTACAAACACGGAGATACATTCTCCACTCCCAGTATCCAACAAAACCATGGATTACGTTAAGGAATCTCTCATCCCTCCTCTTCCATTTGAATAACGATGTTGGAGAGTCATAAAGAGGCACGCATAATTAACAGGTGCAGATATACTAAGATGTTTAATTGAAGTATTATTTCCTGTGAACTTATTTAATATCCAGCATAGTTTCTTTCAGATGGGACACAAGATTTCTATGGAAATAAATAAATTTATTACTTAATTCATATTTTGTTTAATAATTAATTTAAGTTTCTAGCCTTTATGATATTATAGGAAGAATTCGAGAGAGGAAATTATATGTTTCAAAGTGATTTAGACGTTCTTTATATTAAAATAGCTCATCTATATTTTACTGGTTAAGCACTCGTAATTTTGAAATTAGAAGAATTTATTTTATATATATATATATGACTTCATCCTAGATAAGAAAACACATTTAGTAGTATAATTTTCTCTTTTCTTAAACATTTGTATATCATGTTTTAAATGAGAAATTAATGCACAGGTACAAGTCTTCTACCCTTGGTGATGCCATAAAGTATGTGAAGCAGTTGGAGGAGTTCAGTGAGTTGTATATCTAAAAAGGAAATAGTTTTTTAATGTGTATCTAACGAAAAAAGTGTTTTTAAATGATATCAGTCTATCCATTTATATCAATTACATTTACATTAACCATTTATTTTAAAAAACACATTATCACAATCTTATTTAGATTTACAAAATTAAAAAAAGAAGTAAGAATTAGAATTTACCCCTATAATGGAAAACAAAATGTTACAAAATGTTTACTTGCTTTTAGTTACATATGCATCCACATTACATGATATAAGATAACATTACTAAAATTATTATTATTAAAACTAGGTATATTTGAACATCAGAATGAGTATTTACAAAATAAAAATGGAAATCACACAAACTAGGATTTCGTTGGAGGTCCTTTTTAACTAAATTCTCATACAGCAGTAACCATTCTGATCTCTTTATGAAACAGCCTAGTATGTTCACAAGATTTCAATGTCAATTTCTCCCACAAGCTTAAATTCATTCAAAAATTATTTCTTTCCTTGCATAGGTTGTAAGGATAGCTCTTCCAGTACTGCAACATAGCATCTCCTTGGAGTAATACCCTGAGAGGTTAAAAGTAATTAGCTTGAACATTATCTTTATACTACATACAAAGCTTGTACAATGAATACTTTACCTGCTAGACTATCAGAATGAATGATATTATAAAGTAAGCGCTAATAAATTGTATACGGGCCAAATCCTCCCTTTGGGAAACTTTTTGTTGAAACTGTGAGTTTTTCCGTGTTAAAAACTATTGGTTGACCCTACCTAATAAGCGATTCTTCCTCGGTTTCCCCGTGAACTGTATAATAAAAATAATTCAGGGGTGACCGTTGAAGCGAAATAATACTCTCGATAAATTCTATATATCATACTCTATAATCCAGTTGAGTGATTAAGATATAGTTTAGATAACATAATTGAAGCATAAAACTAACCCATACCAGCTACCACCAACGAAATTCCCACAATCTTGTGGAGCGCGAGAGAAAATGTAGCATTGGTCGTATGTTGCTTCTCCCCGACTAATTTGCAGCAAACCATATATTCGGTTAGGACTTTATATTTTGACTCTGTGAGGCTACTACTCCAGATGGAAGAGAAATAGCAGTCAAAAAATATATCGTTACATTATATGCAAGGAAAGAAAGAATTTCTGAATGAAGTTAAGCCTGTGGGCTAAATTCGACATCGAAATCTTGTGAACCTACTAGGCTGTTGCGTAGAGGGATTAGAGAGCTCTGCTCATTTACAATTATTTGGCAAATGAGAAGCTTGATATAATGTTATCCGGTGACTGTTTTCCATTTTATAGACATAGATTAACGTAGGCCCCTAAAATTGACAAAAAACTTGAAGTTTCATTTGTGTTATTGTTGATCGCCAAACAATAGATTTTGTGAATCCGCTTGAAATTCCTCTGCAACTGTACCTTCCTTTTTATCTTTTGTGAATGGAAATGCAGCTTCACGAGCCTTGGCTGGAGCATGGGAATCAATCAAGTCAACTGTCTGACGCAAAAACAAGGCCCAATTGTGTAAAGAAGTCTCCACTCTCAAGTAGTAACGTTCAAAAACAAAGCCCATTTTCTGTAAAAGAAAACTCCACTCTCTGTTCTTTCGTAAGGACCGCGAGTTCTTACCACCTTTAATGTTTTTATAATTAGCCATCGGTGTTTTTATAATTAGCCATTTAACCTAAAGGTGCAAAGTACCCCGAAGGAATACAAGATTTTGGAAGTTTATTTGGCAACTAAATAAAATTTTAATTATTTTTAATTAGGTGTATAAACCACGAGGTGGATGGCGGCAGGCTATCATATAAGTTCATATTATCAATCCAAACGTGGAATAATATACTTATAGTTTGTCATGAAGTCTTAAGTTGACTTTTAAACCATCTGATCTCTAGAGGTTATTTCTTCAAAACTATGTTCTAAGCAACATTGGGTTATTAAATTTGGCCGTTTTTAGACATTAACGAACCCTGCAAAGTTAAATTGAACTTTATTTCTATAATTTTTTTCTATATAATTGTTGGAATGATTTATTAATTGGCAATGTTTTCATGCTCAGTTAAAACTTCCTGCGCTATTCCTAACAAGATAACACCGGAACAGGTGATCCCTTACTATGACCAAGGCAATGTTTACTATTATAACAAGATAACAGCGGAACAGGTGATCCTTTACTATGACCAAGGCAAGCTTTTCACCACGGCAATGTTTTCCTGCTCGGTTAAAATTTCTTGCGCTGTTCCCAACAAGATAACAGCGGAACAGGTGATCCCTTACTATGACCAAGGCAATGTTTACTATGATAACAAGATAACAGCGGAACATGTGATCCTTTACTATGACCAAGGCAAGCTTTTCACCACGGCAATATTTTCCTGCTCGGTTAAAACTTCCTGCGCTGTTCCCAACAAGATAATAGTGGAACAGGTGATCCCTTACTATGACCAAGGCAAGCTTTTCACCACAGCAATGTTTTCCTGCTCGGTTAAAACTTCCTGCGCTGTTCCCAACAAGATAGCAGGAGAACAAGTGATCCCTTACTATGACAACGCTTCACCAATAGAAGATCTAGACAGCGCTGATACTAAAAGAGAATACGCTGATACTGAAAGAGAATACGCTGAAATAAAGGTTCCAGCAGAATGCAACCACGCTGTTCAACCAGAGCACGTTGTTCAACCTGTAACTTGCAATGTGGAGCACACAGTAATTTGCAATGAGCACGATGTTCAGCCAGTAATACCAATGGATATCATGGAGCACGTTGTTCAACCTGTAACTTGCAATGTGGAGCACACAGTAATTGGCAATGAGCACGCTGTTCAGGTAATAGATGAGCACGTTGTTCAACCAGCAATCGTTTCCAGCAGCAATGATGACAATGTGGAGTACGCAGGTAGCATAGTCTCCTACGTTGAGGAGCACACTTCCAACAGTAACTGCGCTATGAAGGAACACGCAGGTAGCAGGATCCCTTACGCTGTCCCTGATGGTAATTCCAGCAGCAATAAAAGGAATCGCATTGAAGGTCCATCAGAAATTGTTAGTAAGGTTGTGGAAATTAGTAAGGATGTTGAAATTAATGATACCAACAACATTAATAGTGATGCTATAAGAATCATGAATGATTATAATTTATTTAAAGATGTTGGAATTAAGTATACCGAGAACATTAAAGGTGATGCTAATAGAATCATGGATGATTATAATATTTATAAGAATGGAAGCAACTCTGATGGTAAAGATCTTGATGCTGAAACCAATTCAAGCCATAGAGCTACCAGTGATAATTCTGAAAATGATAGGTTTGTTATGGGGAACCCCATTGCTCCCAATAAGCATGATAAGAGAGTCGTGAATCTCTCATCCATAATTCTCAGCTCTGAAGAGATCAAAATCCTGAGCAAGGGATTGGGATTTGCGGTGTCACCTAAGAACATTCCCTTTGAAAGCATCATTTGCAACATTGAGAATGGGACTCAAGGTCTTTCCTCAAACGACAGGGAGATATTAAGACAAGAATGTTCCCTAGCTATGTTGAAGTCTAAACGCCCAAAGAGTAACTTGAATAAAGAAGGGCGAGAGGCTCTTAGATCTCTCAGAAATAATGATAAGATTGTTGTTCTTAAAGCTGATAAAGGTGGCGCCACCGTTGTGTTAAATAAAGAAGATTACATTCACAAAATGAATGAGCATTTGAGTTGTGGAAGTTATAGAAGAGTCAACTCCAACCCTATTCCCAAGGTGATAAAGCAGGTCAAGAAAGCCATCATGGAAACCAACCTGGATGATAAAATAAAAAAGAAGCTGATTCCCTCCTGTGAGGTTATTCCTAGAATCTATGGATTACCAAAGATCCATAAGGAAGGGGTCCCCCTTAGACCAATTGTTAACACCATTGGTTCCCCTACCTATGAATTAGCCAAGTATGTAGCTAAGATCCTAAAACCTCTGGTTGGTAACACTGACTCGTTTATAAAATACTCAAGTGATTTTGTAAAGCTTATTAAGAATAAAAGGGTGCATAAAGATGATATTCTTGGAAGCTTTGATGTCGTATGTTTGTTTACAAAGATTCCTCTTGATGAAGTTGTTCATGTTATAAAGATGGCCACCGATCCTGAAACAACGAAGCTTGCAGAAATTTGTTTGCGGTCCACTTTCTTCAGTTTCCAAGATCACTATTATGAACAAATTTTTGGAGTCGCCATGGGTTCCCCGCTTTCACCTGTTGTCGCCAACCTATACATGGAGTACTTTGAAAGAAAAGCCCTTGGTTCTTTCCACTTGAAGCCAGCATGGTGGAAAAGATTTGTTGATGACACCAACCTGAATTGGACTCATGGTAAGTCAGAGCTTGAGAAGTTCTTCAATCACCTTAACTCTATATCTTCCGAAATCAAATTTACGATGGAGCTTGAGGAGAATGGTAAGATCCCCTTTCTAGACGTTCTGATCAGTAGAAAAGAGGATGGTACTTTGGGACATCAGGTCTACAGGAAGAAAACTCATACTGATAGCTATCTTCATGCTGACTCTTACCATCATCCCTCCCAAAAATCCGCGTCTTAAACACCCTGGCTGTGAGAGCTTTCAGGATTTCTGACCCTGATCACATAAAGGATGAGATTGAACACTTAACCTCTCTCTTCAAAAACATTGGATACAAGGAGTGGAGTATCAAGAAAGCTATAAGAAGGGCTCAGGATAGGGCCCTCTCTGAGCATCCCCCTCAAGACAAGAAGGAATATCAAGGGAAAGTTTACCTTCCATTCATCCAAGGGATAACTGATAAGATTGCAAAAATTTTAAGGAAGAATAACATAGACACTCAATTTACAACATGGGGAACGATAAGGCAAATGATGAGGTCGGTTAAGGATAACGTTGATCCACAACAACTCAAGGGAGTGTACAACATTGATTGCTCATGTGGCAAGAGTTTTATTGGGGAAACAGGTCAGTCTCTGAAAATAAGACTTAAGGAGCATGTCGCTGACATAAAGAATGAAAGACCCCGCACATCGGCCCTTGCAGAGCACTCGTCCAAGACCAAACATCATGTGTGTTTAGAAGACGCCAAGGTAATTGCAAGAGAGGACAACTATCATAAAAGAAAAGTCAGAGAGGCCATTGAAATTATGAAATTTCCTCAGAACCTCAACAGGGACAATGGGAGTGAAATCAGTGGAAATTGGCTTCCTCTAATCAAGCAAATAAACCCCCCGACCCTTGAAAGCTTAAGGTCGGAAGTAAGGGGTCTTTTGATTTCGGAAGTTTAATTAATTAATTACAACAACTAAAACAAATTAATCTAAATAATTTAATTAATTATATTAATTAAATTAAATTAAATTAATAATTTAATTCTTAATAAAATAATTAAAATAAAATATGAAATTAATCATAACAATCAAATGATTAATAAATTTCTGAAAAATATAACTAAAAATAACTTTGATTATAAAAATTTAATTAATAAATAAGATGCAATTAAGATTTTAATTGAATAAATATTAATCAATAGATAATTTAGAATTATATTAAATTAAAAACATTAGGATGTAGCATGAATTTATTGATTTTAAATAAATTCAAAAATCAAAATCAATTAAACAATTTAAATTAATAAATGAATTTGATTTAATTTAATAAATTAATTTGATTTAATCTATTAATTTTAGAGAAAGAAATTGAAATAAAAATTTTTGATCAAATAAAATTTAAATGAAATAATTTTTTTTTTAAATGAAATAATATTTTTAATAAAATAATTTTTTTTAAATGTAATAAGAATTAAAGCTTTAGTTTTATAAATTAATTTATTTAGCAATTTTAATTGGATTTTAATTAAATTTAATAGGGTCTTATTAATTGATTAAAATTAAATTTGTTTATTAATTAAAAACAAGTTTATTAATTAATCAATTTATTAATCAAACAAAATAAAAATAAAAAATAAAAAATCAATTAATTAATTAATTTGATGAATTAATTAATTAATTAGTCAATTAATTAATTAATCAATAAATGATTAATTAAAGGAAGGTTAAAATAATTTAATGTAAATTATTTAATTAAAAAAGGAATTAATTAATTATACTAATAAGGAATAATTAATTAAAGTTTTTAAAAAAAATTGTAATTATTATTAAGGAAAATAATAAATAAAAATAAAATAATTATTAATAAAAATTAGGAATCGTGTGTTGGCCTTTATAAAAAATTAGGGTTCTTGGTTTATTTATATCCAGGTCGCAAGACTCTCTTCTCTCAATAATTTTTCAATCATATTCTTTCTGATTTGTCATGATGATAGACCCCCTTTGGGGTTTGAAGCGTTGGCACAATGAACTGAAAACTGTGGATAATCCGGATCATGAAACTACAAAAAACTTCCACAGAAGCTTAAAATCTAACATGATTTATTAAATATTGTCTTACCTAATTTCATCCACATATTCATCAATAAAGTTGGAAGTGGAGGGCGCGCACCTACCATTAGATTATGAACTTTAGTTAAGGCACCAATTATTGAAGCACAAAACTTGTAAACAATGAAGGTGACTATTTTGATGCTTTGTTTAGTGGTAAGGTACAGGCCATCATGGAGTACATGCATGAACCCCTAGTAACAAAAAATTGTGGTATCCTCACCTTTGCAGGAAAACATTCACCACACAAAGTTGGGGATTTGTAAGTGATTCATATTTACCACTGTCATTTGATTTCAGTTAAAAGCACTCAAACATCCACCAAGCTTACTATTCAGGATCTTCAGTCCATTTTTTTCGGTTTGTATGTAATCTCATTTAGATAGATTGATGGCTTCTGTGCAGACGTTTAGTCGCACACATGAGAAATTGGAAGAGAATATTTCTAATATAATACTCGAATTAGCAGACAATGACACACTCCAAGTCTTACGAAAAAATGGTTTCCATATTACCATGAGGATTGGAGTGGATATACTCAACCCGAATCTCGCCAAATTCAAATTGACAATTTGTGGGGTCTTTTTGTTGTATCACGATTAGTTATAGTTACAATATTATTGATTTACGTGGCACGATGGAAATGGAATGCTTCAAAAGTAGCCCCACAAATGGTCCTCCAAGACTCATCTGGCCATGGTGAAAGATTTGAACTTTAGCATAAATGTGTGGCTACGTAACACGTCCACCTTAATCTCTCTTTTTGGGCGATCTTGTTCTACTGCATGATGCACGAGAGTCAATTTCTTTTTATGCCACCTCGCCACCTACAACTCAATCCCTCCCTTGTCAACACTTGAATACAACACGTACTCTTAGTTTGTAATCCTTCCCAACATAACTTGTAATCCTTCCTAGCCTCTTGATATGTTTGAGGGGATGGATAGTTGAGAATAATTAATATTATTTTGTTATTAATGGAGAAAATAGTTACATTGTTGTAACTTTCTCCCTAGTTTAGGATTAGTTCCTATAATTATGGGGTTTGGGTGCAACTTCCTATTTCCTAGTATTATATTTAATGATGCAATCTTTGATTGATTGAGGAATAGAGTGGACGAGAGTGATCTCTCAAGTTTGATGAGTGTAGTCTCCAAGTGCACGCCACACCTGAGAGCTACATCTCTTTCTTTTCAATTCTGATCACATTTTATCTTGGTATCAGAGCTCAGATTGAGTGAGCCTGATCTTTTGTCACCTGTGAGGCTGAAGTGCCTGTAGTAGCTAGCTTGCGTGTGTGGCTGGAATAGCCTGTGTGGCTTGACGTGCCTTTGTGGCTGTGTGTACATGAGAGCTCTGTGCTCGATTGAGCAGGTGGACTGCAGAACACCTGGCTCAGACTCGAAAATTTTGGCGCGGATTTTTCACGGATTGGCACGGATTTTGCGCTGACAGTCGCGCCAGAAGAGGAATTAGTGCGGATTTTGAGGGATAAATCGCGCCAAAGCGCCAGAGAGACCGATTAGTGTAGGATTTTACCGGGAAAGTCGCGCCAATTAAAATACTCTAAGCGATTTTGAATTAGCGCAGATTTTTCGCTCGGGGTAGCGCCAAGGGGATCTGTGAATAACGTGAACTTCGTTTGGCGGTCTGCAAATAGTGCAGATCGGCGGAGTTGTAGATCCGTCTGGGAGAGACAGATCGGGAAAGCGCCAGAGGAGATCTGCGGGAAACCTCGACTTCGTTTGGCGATCTGCACGGAAAGCAGGATCGGCGAAGTGGCAGATCAATCCGGGAGAGGTGGATCGGATCAATAATGATCAGATCATTGTTTCGACTGTGTTGGAAACGCCGAATTTGCTCATTGGAGCGGGAGTGCCAGACACTGCAGATTGGTGGTAGAGGTGACAGATCGATCTGACAGGTATTATTTCTTTTTGTTGTTGTTGCCGTTAAGAAGATTCACAATGAGTAATACGATGGAATCTTATCTTAACGAGTCTGGTAAACTCAACAGGTCTAACTTCACGAATTGGAAGTTTAAGATCCAGACCCTGCTCGAAGGTGCGAACACTTGGACTATAGTGACATGCGATGAGCAGAAGCCGACTGTGACCACGCAGAAGGAAGACTGGGAAAAACGAGAAAACAAGGCCAAGGTCCTGTTAAAGATGTCTGTGAAAGACAATGTCATTGCACACATCAGAGACTGTAAAACATCCGCAGAGATTTGGACAAAAATCAAGAATCTGTATGAGACCCAGAATACAAACAAAGTTTTGGCTCTAAAAAGAAAGTTATTTTCAATGAGGATGGATGAAAGGGAGTCTACTACTGCATTTGTCGCGCGAATTAAGGATGTTAAAGACAGATTGATGGCCATTGGAGTGGCGGTGGCTGATGAAGATCTTGTTGCGATTACAATGAATGGGATGCGTGATGATTTCCAAACCTTCATCACTGGAGTCTCGGCAAGGGAGAAAACACCCAATTTTGATGATCTCACTGCGATCTTGCAGCAAGAGGAAGAGCGACGACAAAATCTGAATCTGAACCCCCAGAGTGACGATCTTGCGTTGGTGGCAAAACGACGACAATCTAAAGGGAAGCAGTGACAGCAGCAATGAGTCCAGAAAGGAGGAACAACACATAAACATCATTGTCATAAAGGTATGCTTGCAAATCATTCTGAAAAGAAATGTTTTTATTGTGGAAATAAGGGTCATATACAGAGAGATTGTTATCATAAGAGGCAGGTTGATAAGGCAAGGAGGAGACAGGTAAATCCAAAACACAGAGGATATTTTGTTGAAGAAGAAGACTTCAGTCATGAATTTCGACTGTTCACAGTCGACTGTGCCCTTTCAGCATCGAATGAAGATGACATCTGGTATGTCGATTCCGGAGCATCCTCTCACATGACAGGTAAGAAGGAATTTTTTGATAGTCTTGAAGAAATTATAAATGGATCAAAAATATATCTAGGGGATGATAATGGATATCAGATTAAAGGTCATGGGGTGATTTCAGTTAAGTTACCAAATGGAAAAATTAGTCACCTTTCAAATGTTTTATATGTACCTGGAATAAAGAAAAATCTGATATCTGTATCCATGATGGCTCACCAAGATATGAATGTCGAATTCTTCAAGACTCACTGTGTGATAAAGGATTGCAGGAATGAAATTGTTGCAACAGGCATGCGAGTTGGAAGCCTATACAGATTGGATGCAAAAAGTATATCAAAGCAAGCCATGGTTGTAGGAGAGTCGACAGCTGAACAACTCTGGCATCAGAGGTTTGGGCATCTGAATCTGCAAGATCTCATGTTGTTACAGAAGAAAGGTATGGTCGAAGGTCTCCCCATCTTTCGTAACATTCAGTTAAACTGTGAAGGTTGTGCCTTAGGAAATATGCACAGAGAACAGTTCCCTGTGCATGATAGGAGGAGGAAAACAAAAATCTTAGAACTAGTGCACACTGATGTATGTGGTCCCATGCAGACAAGGTCGCTAGGGGGAGCATGCTATTTTTGTTGTTTACTGATGACTGCACTAGGTATTCATGGGTTTATTTTTTAAACAAGAAAAGTCAGACTTTCCAAGGTTTTATAGATTTCAAAACCGTGGTGGAAAGACAGTTTGGAAAAAGTATTAAAATTCTCCGATGTGATCAAGGAGGAGAATACAAATCAAAGGAATTCATGAAATACTGCAAATCTCACGGGATTGTTCAGCGGTATACAGTGCCGCACACATCACAGCAAAACGGTGTTGCAGAGCGTAAAAACAAAACCCTGGTAGAGTGCGCAAGGAGCATGCTGCAAGGTAAGGGTCTATCTAATAATTTTTGGGTAGAAGCGATAAATACTGCTGTATATTTGAAAAATAGAAGTCCTACTAGGTTTCTTGGCTTCAAAACTCCCTTTGAAGCCTTGTATGGATTTAAACCAGCAGTAAATCACTTAAGAGTCTTTGGGTCAAAGGCATTTGCACATGTACCCAAAGATGATAGAAAGAAACTAGACCCTAAGGCAGTCAAATGCATCTTTGTTGGTTATGGCACAAAATTTAAAGCATACAAACTGTTCAATCCTGAGTCTCGTAAGACATTTGCAAGTAGAGATGTAGTCTTTCATGAACAGGTACAGGAAAGGAAAGCTGATGTTGGAGATGATTGGCACATTCCATTGCTGTTGGAGGAAAGCAGCTAGGATGAAAGGGAGCAGGAACAGGAGTAGAAAGAAGAGAATGAAGAAGAACAGTAAGAAGGTGAAAGAGCAGGCCTAGTTATTGCAGAAGAAAACAAATTTGAGGTAAGTCCCCTACCAAGAAGGTCAAGTAGGAAGACTCAATTACCATTGAAGTTGAGAAACTATGCGTTGATGTCAAAGTTTTTGAACATTATAGAGCCCTCTAATTATAAAGAAGCTAGTCAATTTGAGGAATGGAGAGCTGCAATGAATGAGGAGATGGAATCAATTCTTAGAAATAATACTTGGGAATTAGTAGAGATGCCTAAAAATAAAACGCGTATAGGAAGCAAGTGGCTGTTTAAACAAAAAATTAATGCAGACGGAAGTATAGGTTAGTTAAAAGCTAGGCTGGTTACAAAAGGATATTCACAACAGGAATGTATAGATTTTGATGATACTTTTGCACCTGTAGCAAAGCTAAATACAATTAGAATGTTTATTGCTTTAGCTACTAAATGTAATTGGGAATTACACCAGCTTGATGTTAAATCTGCATTTTTAAATGGTGATTTAAAAGAAGAAATTTACTTAGTACAGCCAGAAAGATATGTAAAACAGGGGCAGGAACATCTTGTTTGCAGATTGAAAAAGGCTTTATATGGTTTAAAGCAAGCACCCAGGTCTTGGTACGAAAAGGTTGATTCTTTCTTTATAGAGTATGGTTTCCATAGAAGCTTAAATGACCCAAATTTGTATACCAAGTACAATAATCAGGGGCAGATTATTTTGATTTCTCTATATGTGGATGATATGATTTTAACATGAAATGCAGATGACTTAATCAGAGGAATCAAAAGGCTCATGGCACAAATTTTTGAGTTGAAAAATCTCGGAAGCCTTAAATATTGTCCGGGATTAGAAGTATTCAGAGATACTGGGCAAACTTTTCTTACCCAAGGGAAGTATGCTAGAAATCTATTGGAAAAGTTTGGGATGGATCGGTGTAGATCAGCAGCAACACCTTTGCAGCAAAATCTAAAATTGAGTAGTGACGATGGCACTAAGGAGATAGATGCCACAATGTACAGACAGCTGGTTGGCAGCCTGATATATCTTACAACAACCAGACCCGACTTGGCATACTCAGTTAGTGTATGAAGCCAATTCATGTCAAAACCGCGTGAAGGTCACTGGACAACAGCAAAAAGCGTGTTGAGGTATCTTTGTGGTACTGTTCATTTTGGTATTTTATACACTGATGTATCTGATGTTACTCTAGCGGGTTTTTCAGACTCAGACTGGGCAGGTAACCTGGATGATCGGAGGTCCATCACAGGTTATGCATTTAACATAGGTTCCGGGGTAATTGCATGGAGCAGCAAGAAACAAAGTACTGTAGCTTTGTCGTCATGTGAAGCTGAATATCAAGCATTGTGTACAGCAACATGTGAAGCAATCTGGTTGAGGAGACTTCTTAACAATGCGGGAAAAGAACAGAAGGAACCCACTTCTATCAAAAGCGACAACGAGAGCACTATCAAATTAGCATACAATCCAGTGTTTCATAAAAACACCAAACATATAGACACCCAGTTTCACTTTGTTAGAGAAAAAATACAGTCAAAAGAAATTTCTCTCGAATATTTTAAAACTTGTGACAATGTGGCTGATATTTTTACAAAGCCTCTTGCACGAGTGAAATTTGAATTGTTTAGAAAGATGCTAGGAGTTCAGGAGAACCCTTTCTCCATTAAGGGGGGAGTTGAGAATAATTAATATTATTTTGTTATTAATGGAGAAAATAGTTACGTTGTTGTAACTTTCTCCCTAGTTTAGGATTAGTTCCTATAATTATGGGGTTTGGGTGCAACTTCCTATTTCCTAGTATTGTATTTAATGATGTAATCTTTGATTGATTGAGGAATAGAGTGGAGGAGAGTGATCTCTCAAGTTTGATGAGTGTAGTCTCGAGGTGCAGGCCACACCTGAGAGCTACATCTCTTTCTTTTCAATTCTGATCACATTTTATGTTGGATTATGATCTAAATGCGGAGCAGACCATGTTAATCTCTCTGCTAAAAGATACAAATGCGGAGGAGAGCATGTTAAGCTCTCAGCTAGACAACGTGGCAGAGGATAATTTTGAGGTGAATGAAAAGACATGGAAAGCATGAGGGTGTGGCTATCGGCGGGATGATATAAGGACCATGATTTATAAAATGTCATATTTTCGTCATAATCAAGATTGTCTACCATTTTCTATGGTTGTCTGAACCAGAGATGGCCGTGTCGAAAAGAGTAAAGTAAGAACTCCAAGAAAACCCAGAAAATCGCTCCAAATTCTTCCCGCAAGAAATACTCATGTAGGAGGAAATACGAGAAAAGGGAGAGCCTCATCCTGGCCAATATCGACGGCAAGTTCGGAGAAAGCATTGCCGTGGTGAAAAGCTCAGAAGATCCCTACCATGATTTCAGGGATTCAATGCTTGAAATGATTATGGAAAATTATATTTTCGAGGCCATCGATCTAGAGAAGTGTTTGTAGTGATTTCTCTTATTAAATTCTTGCGAGCATCCTGGGGTTATTATCGAGGCCTTTATAGTGATCTGGCGAGCCATCTTCCACAACACTAAAAATTCATCGATGACTGATTTCTGACGCATATGGAAGGTGCCTTAAACAATTCAAAGAGAAATAAATTTATATTTAAATGTTTCAAGTTATTCAGAGCATTCAACTTCAATTTGAAAACAACTTTATTTTTTCTTTCTTAATACAGATTTAGCTAGAAGCAGAATTGGGGATTCTCGAGTAGAACGCAATGAGAATGGAACCCGAGCCAATGAAATCTGGATGTAGTGCTATATAGATCATTTATTTTAGTGCTATATAGCCCGTTGTATATAATATATAACACATTCAAAATAAAAAAGATGCACACTGTGCTGACAAATCTAGATTTCTCTATTCAGCATAGGCTTTTGGCATATGCTTTAAATTTTGGCATAGGATTTCTGAATGTTTTTTATGGCAGTAATCGTATAGTAGTTGGCTCTAAGTATTCTAGTTATGATTTTTAGGGGCCATAGCTACAAAGCGAGGGGCCCTACTTACAACACGTTATTGTTAATGAATGGTAATTGTAGAAGGGAGGACTCAGCGATGAATGGCCTGAGCGGGTGGCAGTGGTCCGTTCAAATGCGACAACCACGTTTCATATTTTTATTAGAAAGAGGAGGATGAAATTACAGCACAAGAATTCCCCGAGGTGAATAATGTCTCCTCACCCCAACCCTACCCCTACAGAGAGAACACCTTCGGCGTGCGTAATTTATTTAATTGACCACCAAATATTATAAATTTTGCTTGTTTAATAAATTCACAAAACAAAATGTCACATTCCAATACAAAGGGATTGAATCTTTTTTTAAGCAAAAAACAATGATCAATTATTTTTCTCATTTTATATGAGCACCATTAAAAATAAGTTTTTTTTTTTTTTTTTAATTATTTTAATATTTCAATTTAAAAGAAAAATATAATTCAAAAATAGTAATTATTTTTTAATTTTTTATTTAAATGGTTTGGAAAGAAACTAAAATAACATTTCCCTATAAAAGAATATTTAATATAATTTATGTTTTTTTTGTTTTGGTAATATAATTTATGTCTTTCTTTTTGTTTTGGTTCTCTTCTTTTTCTGATAGAATTTTGAATATATATATTTTTTCCTGGACCTATGTTGAGCCCAAGCGATGGCGATCCCAACCTATCTTATTGAACAGACTAATTTTAATTCCCAAAAACACTTCCATTCCTCGCCCCCTCCTTTTTCAATAAAATTTAAATCATATCAATTTCCATTGTTTTCCATAGAATTTAAATCATAACACAATTTAACCTAATTTACACACAACTTACTCCACGCTTCATGCATGATCAAGTTTGGTACATGATGGTAATATTCATTAAGGCGTGTGAGTTACGTTCGCCAGATATATTTTAATTGGAACATGATGGTCGGTCTGCTCGCTTCAGTTGACTTTACGTTTCTCCTTCAAAGTAAAGAGTGTCCTGTTCCCATGAAGAAATATTTTCTCTCAACAACTTATTGGTTTCAGGTCGAATAAGCGTCTATTTTTGGCATCTTCGCGTCCATTGGCATTTGTTAAATTATTAATTTCAACAGCGCGGTGGTTTTTGAAAACCACCCCGGTCTCTCCGCACCGCCATTCTCCAAAGACTGTACGAGCAGGAGGGGCTCCGCCACGCGTCCCCTGTACAACACCAAATCCGCCTGCTCCCCGGACGTTAAAGTCCATTTGGTTTGCCCGAGGTTGGCTCCCGAACCTCGTTGGATCAGCCAAGTGTTCTGGGCGCGCGATCTCCGCCGTCGATCTCCGGAAGGTGCACGGGCCTGCGTCAAATCGATTTTTTTTTTTGCGTGGATTGAAAGTTTCCTCGTTGACCGTCGTGGAGGAAACGTTGTGGTCTTTAATGCATTTACGTAGTTTTGGTGGCGGCCTTTAATGAGATGATGGGCATACGTCCCATATTTTTTTATATGTTTCATATTGTTATGTAAGTCTACGTGCGATAGTTGACGTGTATTTTTTTTGTTTTGTTGTGCCTGCGAGCGGTGGTGAAAAACATATGTTTTTTTTGTTCTTCTTTCTGTAAGCACAAAAAAAAAACGCACAACAGTGCGAGAATTTAAATGGAACAGGGGCTGTAATGGTTATTGGGTATTGTTAAAAACACATGAGCACCATTAAATTGGTTTTGTAATATCCACAACAGTGGAAAATCTGTGAGAGCAATAGAGTTTGTTTTGTAAATCCCTCTGTGCACAGAGGATGAAATATGTATCCGTCTTTTTGTTTTAAATCAATAGAAGTGTTTGTTGTGACTGTGTAATGGACTGTGTTCTGAGTTAATTTTTTTAAAGAGGTTCTCTGCAAAAGATCCTGGACAGAAGAAACAGAGCATTGCCTCTGTGGTGGTTATTTTTATTTGGTTTTGGTATTTTCCCCATGAAAAATACCCAACAGTGGTATCAGAGCAAGGCTTAGGCTCTTTAAAGAAGTTAAAGAAGCTGAAGGGAGAAGGTTGTTGCTGCAGCAAAACTTCTCAGGCAGATAGAAGACTCAGACAACGAAGGATTCAGGTATTCCCCAAAAGCATTTCTCTTGTTATTGTTGAAGACAGTCAGTTGTTTTTAAAAAAAAAAATCACAGACAAGGATTTAAAACCATAGTTCAAGATGCAAGGAATGGCAAGCACAAGCATGGGTATGTTCAACACCCAGCTCCCACACTTTAATGGGAAGAACTATGACTACTAGTCTATAACCATGAGAGCTTTGTTCATCTCTCAAGATTTATGGGAACTAGTAGAATATGGGTTTGAGGAACCAGCAGATGAAACAACATTTAATAACCTAACTCAGGGAGAGAAGGACCTATTGAAGCTCAATAGGAAGAAGGATGCAAAGGCCATTGTCTTGTTGTATCAAGCAGTGGACCAGAGTATATTCCCAAGGATAGCAGCAGCTACAACATCACACAATGCATGGCAAACCCTAAAAACTGCCTATCAAGGCATGGAGAGAGTGAAGACAACAAAATTGAAAATGCTGAGAAAGGATTTAGAGAATATGTGCATGAAGGAGTCAGACAACATTGAATCATTCTTCACTCATGTGATTGGTGTAATCACACAAATGAGAACTCATGGAGAAACAATTGAAGATAGAAGAATAGTGGAGAAAATATTGAGGGTCTTACCCTCAAGGTTCGATGCCATAGTCACCACCATTGAAGAGACAAAGGATCTCTCAAACTATTCAGTTGATGAGGTACATGCATCACTGATAACTCATGAGCAGAGGTTGAGTAGGAATGAAAAATCATCCCTTGAGCAAGCCTTCAAGACCCAGATGTCCTTTGGAAGAGGAAGGGGTCAAGGAAGAGGAAACCGAAGAGGAAGAGGCAGAAGCCAGAACAGAGGTGGAAGGAACAGTCCATCAAATGCACAAGGAAGATGCAACAATCTAAATCAGAACCAAGGTCAAGGCAGCAGCCAACAAAGAGATCAGTATCAGGCTCAAGGACAAAGGTATGATAAATCTAATGTTCAATGCTATTATTGCAAAAAGTATGGACATTATGCTAGTGATTGTAGAAAGAAACGACATGATATGAACAACAGACAAAATGCAAATGTTACAAGAGAAAACAGTAGTCAAGAAAATGTCCTGTTAGCTTGTAACATGGCTGAAACACATAGTGAGGACATATGGTTTTTAGACTCAGGTTGCAGCAACCATATGACAGGGAACATAGCCCTCTTTTCAGCCTTAAATCAGAATTTGAAATCAGAGGTCACACTAGGAACTGATAGTAAAGTGTCTGTTATGGGAAAAGGGGAGGTAAAAATATTTACAAATCAAGGAGAAAGGAAAACCATAGTAGATGTCTACTATGTCCCCGGAATGAGATGTGACCTCTTGAGTATTGGACAGCTTGTCCAAAAGGGTTACAATGTTTACTTTGTAAATGATGTGTGCACCATCAAGGACATACCACCCAGCAAAAGATGCATTGCTGAAGTGAAGATGACAAGGAACAGGATGTTCCCTCTCAGGATCAGGGCAGACATGAAGAACAAAAGGGAAATGGCAGCAGTCACCCAAGAGGCCTTCCAAAGCGTGCCAAAGGATGAGAACTAGTTATGACACTTGAGATTCGGACATCTAAATTTTGGAGGTCTAAACTTATTGAGCAGAAAAGGAATGGTAAAGGGATTACCATTGATAGAGAAGCCGGACAGCCTTTGTGAAGGTTGTATATTGGGCAAACAACATAGAGAGAGTTTTCCATCAGGGAAAAGCATAAGGGCAAAGGTACCCTTAGAGATTATCCACTCAGATTTGTGTGGACCAATGCAAGCTCCATCATTAGCTGGCAGCCTATATTTCTTGACATTCATTGATAATTTTACAAGAAAGACTTGGATATATTTCCTCAAAAACAAAAGTGAAGTCTTTGAGAAATTCCAAAACTTCAAAGCACTTGTGGAGAACCAAAGCGGGCTGCACATAAAAGTATTGAGAACTGATAGAGGAGGTGAGTATATCTCAAATGAATTCCTAAGGTTTTGTAGAGAAAATGGAATACATAAACAGTTCACAACTCGGTACACCCCACAGCAAAATAGAGTTGCTGAAAGGAAGAACAGAACCATCATGGAGATGGCAAGGAGCATGTTGAAGGCAAAGCATTTGCCAAATGAGTATTGGGCTGAAGCTGTACATTGTACAGTTTATATTTTGAACAGGTGTCCTACAAAGGCAGTCATGAACAAAGTGCCAGAAGAGGCATGGAGTGGAAGAAAGCAAGGAGTCACCCACATGAGAGTTTTTGGGTGTGTGGCCTATGCACACATTCCAGATCAGCTAAGGAGGAAGTTGGATAGCAAAGGGGAGAAGTGTATCCTTGTTGGATATAGTGATGAATCCAAAGCCTACAGGTTGTATATCCCATCTACCAAGAAATTTTTTGTGAGCAGGGATGTTCAATTCATTGAGGAGGAAGCATAGAGAAAACAGTGAACATTAAAAACTGTTTGTCTCATGATGAGGATGAAGAGGAGGTGGCTGAAATGAATCCCCCAACAGCAGCACCAACAGAAGAACAACAAGGTACACCATTGAGGATCAATGAGAGTGCTTCTCCAAGCACACCACAAGGAGGAAATTCAAGTGCATCTTCAAGCACTTGCACACCAAATGAAAGAGGTATGAAGTTTAGAAATTTAAGTGAGATTTATGAAGAAGGAATGAATTCCTTATTTGCCTTGTTTTGTCATGTTGATGATCCTATTCATTTTGAAGAAGCTATTAAAGATAGAAAATGGATAGAAGCTATGGATGAGGAAATGAATGCCATAGAAAGAAACAAAACATGGGATTTGGTTGAGTTACCAAAAGGCAAAGAAGTCATTGGTGTGAAATGGGTCTACAAGACCAAGAGCAATGCTGAAGGCAAGATTGAAAGGCATAAAGCAAGGCTGGTTGTCAAAGGCTACAAGCAACAGTATGGAAGAGATTATGAGGAGACTTTCGCACCGGTTGCAAGAATGGAAACAGTGAGAGCAGTGCTGTCCATAGCAGCTCAAAACAAATGGAAAGTCTACCAAATGGACGTGAAGTCAACATTCCTAAATGGAGTGTTAAAAGAAGAGGTGTACATTGAACAGCCTCTCGACTATGAGAAGAAAGGAGAAGAGCACAAAGTGTGCAAATTGAAGAAAGATCTTTATGGGCTGAAGCAAGCGCCAAGAGCATGGTACAACAGGATATATTCATATCTATTGGATAATGAATTTGACAAATGTGAAGGAGAACCCACAGTCTACATCAAGGAAAAGGATGGTAAAATTTTAATTGTTGTCTTGTATGTAGATGATGTTATTTTCACTGGAAATGATATTTATCTTATTGAGAATTTTAAATCAGTCATGAAGGATGAATTTGAAATGACTGACATGGGTTTGTTGAGATACTTCTTAGGCATAGAAGTAGATCAAAATGAAAAAGGAATTTTTATATCTCAAGCAAGATATGTAAATCAAGTTTTGGGCAGATTTAACATGCAAGAATGCAAGGCAGCCATCACTCCCACAGTGATGGGATTAAAACTCAGCAGAGAGGACAACAGCAAGGATTTTGATCCTAGCCTGTACAAAAGCATTGTGGGCAGCCTTATGTATTTAACAGCAACTAGGCCTGATTTAATGTATGCTGTTAGTTTGATTTCCAGATTTATGGAGAGGCCAAAGGAGGCACATTGGCAGGCAGCAAAGAGAATTTTGTCGTATGTCAAAGGTACCAAAATGTTTGGAATTCTATATCATGCCTCAGAACATTCAGATTTGGTTGGGTACACAGATAGCGATTGGGCTGGAAGTGTAGATGATCAAAAGAGCACTTCCGGTTATGTTTTTAACATGGGTTCAGGAGCCATCTCATGGGCTTCTAAGAAGCAGTCCGTAGTAGCATTGTCTACAGCAGAGGCAGAATATGTGGCAGCGACAGCAGCAACATGTCAGGCAGTTTGGATGAGAAGGATGTTGAGAAGCTTAGGCCAAGAGCAAGCAAAAGCGACAGTGGTCTTTTGTGACAATAGCTCAGCTATTGCTTTTTCAAAGAATTCAGTGTTTCATAAGAGAACGAAACACATCGATACAAGGTTTCACTACATCAGAGAATTAGTGAACAATGGAGAAATTCTCCTCGAACATTGCAGGACCCAGGAACAGGTTGCAGACATCTTGACAAAGCCACTGGTTCAGAAGAGTTTCGAATTTTTGAGAAAGTGTTTGGGAATGACCGAACACGCGGCTATTAAAATTGAAGGGGGTGTTAAATTATTAATTTCAACAGCGCGGTGGTTTTTGAAAACCACCCCGGTCTCCCCGCACCGCCATTCTCCAAAGACTGTACGAGCAGGAGGGGCTCCGACACAATGAAACTCCGCCATGTGTCCCCTGTACAACACCAAATCCGCCTGCTCCCCAGACGTTAAAGTCCGTTTGGTTTTCCCGAGGTTGGCTCCCGAACCTCGTTGGATCAGCCAAGTGTTCTGGGCGCGCGATCTCCGCCGTCGATCTCCGGAAGGTGCACGGGCCTGCGTCAAATCGGTTTTTTTTTTGTGTGGATTGAAAGTTTTCCTCGTTGACCGTCGTGGAGGAAACGTTGTGGTCTTAAATGCATTTACGTAGTTTTGGTGGCAGCCTTTAATGAGATGATGGGCATACGTCCCATATTTTTTTATATGTTTCATATTGTTATGTAAGTCTACGCGCGATAGTTGACGTGTATTTTTTTTGTTTTGTTGTGCCTGCGAGCGGTGGTGAAAAACATATGTTTTTTTTGTTCTTCTTTCTGTAAGCACAAAAAAAAAAACGCACAGCACTGCGAGAATTTAAATGGAACAGGGGCTGTAATGGTTATTGGGTATTGTTAAAAACACATGAGCACCATTAAATTGGTTTTGTAATATTCACAACAGTGGAAAATCTGTGAGAGCAATAGAGTTTGTTTTGTAAATCCCTCTGTGCACAGAGGATGAAATATGTATCAGTCTTTTTGTTTTAAATCAATAGAAGTATTTGTTGTGACTGTGTAATGGACTGTGTTCTGAGTTAATTTTTTTAAAGAGGTTCTCTGCAAAAGATCCTGGATAGAAGAAATAGAGCATTGCCTCTGTGGTGGTTATTTTTATTTGGTTTTGGTATTTTCCCCATGAAAAATACCCAACAGCATTTGGGTTTTCTCTTTCGCACCTGCGTTTATTTTGGTTCAAGTCTTCCTGGAGCTGGACTTTTCATCAATGTTGGATTATTCGTGGCTATCTATCGTACCCTAATCTCAAATAACCAATCTATGACAAATCAAATCAATTATAATTGAAATGTTTCCTGCCACTCCATTCTTATCAATCTTCAGGATAAAATTATCTCAATAAGGTCAGTGAAGCGTATGCGTGACTAGCATTCTTAGTTCTATGTGTTTCTTTGGATTCTATAATTTGCCAATCAACTCACCGAAGCATATGAATGACTGACTTTTTCTATCTGTTTCTTTCTTTGGATTATCCTTATTGAGTTAATGGTAAGAAGATGTTCTCAAACCAAATAACTTTGGGTTTGGTACTTTTTGGAGCAATTTTTTAGGGCATTTGATATGCTTTATTTCAAATGCAGCCCTTTGGCAAGAAACTGGGAAATATATCTACCGTCTTCTTATTTTTCCACATTTTACCTAGCATTGTCTGGTCTGAACTCGGCAATATTCACTCTCACCAGATAAATTTGTTTCGTATCTGTGTAATTTGATTCTGATACTGGTTGAGAATGAGATCTTTGGTCAAAACTACTCAATAATTTGTTGAAAAGGACCATAAATTTAGTGATTTAATGATAATTCCCTACTTTAATCCTGACTCTTTTTTGGTTGAAGTCTTGAATCACTTAAAATAGTGGTAGTGTAAGAAAAGTTTTAATCTCACTCTTTTGTTCATGGTTTCATCACAATTATGTTTCTACCTTAAAACCAGCGAATTCATCAAATACACGGAATTTTGTTTCACCAGTTTTCGATCATCTCTGAATTAATTCCAAGTTTTAAAAACTTTAGGACCACAAAACTAATAAAATTCTCCTATTTTTCTCCACCAGATTCTGACATTCATAACGAAAGAAAAAGCATTTTGATTAACAGTTTTTAAAAAGCTTTAAAACCACCAAATTGATCAAATCCACGAAATTTTATTTCACATATTTCGACTTACATTACAAAGCATTCTTATTAGCAATTATAAAACTCCCTTAAAACGACGCTATTATAACAACCTCAAACTTGGTTTCCCTTTTAAGTATCAATTGTTGTTACGTAGTGGATTGCAATCAAGAATGCTTCTATTTCCAGCAAAGTTCATGGTAGACTTCCTCCGAATAATTGCATCAGAAAAGCTAGCTTTAAACAGTGCAGGTAATCACATTAATATCTTAGATTCGACAAGGGTTATTGAAAGGGCCTAATATGTTCTGTGATTGAGGTCCCAATATGATATGTGATGGAACTTAATGTAACTTTGTGAAAGGGTTTTAAGAGTAAGTACATATGGCTTCTTATAATTTCAAATGTCATTGGTGTGTTGAAACTTGGTACTCGTGGCTACAATCACCCTGCTTCTATCTTTTAAATTGTTTAATACAGATTCTTCAAATCAAATTTTCAAGAGAACAATATAACCTCATATATTAAAATAAGCCTTGATTTCTTCTTTGATTGAAGTTAATTTTGTTTAAACATCATTGCCTCTGCAAGACAAGAAATTTACCATGACATTCATACCACATTATCTACTTTATGGCAAATTTTATATTTCATAGGATTCTTAATATTATGCAAGTATTGCAATATTCTTTAGATTTGAGAGATTGATTAGCACTTGCAGAAGATTTCTTTGCAAAAAGTTATGGCAAGAAGTCCAATAGAATAAAACCGACCAATATTCAAAAAGTGCCTAGAAGAAAGGGAATTTATCTACTTCAATCTCGGTGCACTAGTCACCCTCCACCTTACATTGTAAAAGGTATTTATTAATTCAACTCTCTATCATAAACAATAATCTACGTGGATTATAATTGATCATCTATTTTGGTATTTTTTGAGTGAAAAACAATTGAATTTAGGACCTACAAAACTCATTTTAGTGAGATTTCGCTTTGGTGATTTGGGATCTAGAATTTTCTAGAGCCCACTTGAAATATTATATGACAATTTTTTGGGCCAAAATTTTGCAAGCTTAATTTTTAGCACCTTGATGTTGTTATATACCTCAAGAGATTTCTAGTGATGCTAAAATCAACTGAATTAGAGTTCATATTCAGAGGTTATGAATTCCACAAGTTGACCTACCTTGTTGACAACCGTGATACCAAGTGGATTCCACATGTGGAGCTAGTCATGTGTGGAATTTCAAGAAACATTCTAGAAATGTCAAAACCCTCACATTAATTAGGGTTTAAGGTATGCCAAAACCCTAAACCTAGCCCTAGGCAATGATTAAGCAATGTTAAGACACTGGGCCACTAGATATGATGGGGTTCCATTCTTATTGTAAACATATTGAATCAAAATAGGAAGTAGATGATCTTGTAGTAGCCATATTGGTCACAATATACAGTGTTAAGAAGAAAAAGCAAAAGCACATAACTTATTATCTCACTGAGTTTTTCCTGTATTGAGTTTCTTCATAACACATCTTGTTTCATTGTGTGGATGGTGTGATATTCACTAAGATTCTTTTATTTCAATTTAAATTGTTTCAATATTTTTATACATTAAGTCAATAACATTTAATATGAATCTTAAGTAAAGCACTCCATCATAATAAATTGCAAAATCTTATAAGATGTGTTATAACAAACTATTTTAATGAGATATTTATGACAAAATTTACATATCAAAGACAAGTCTTATCATTCAAGTGTTAGCTCATAGCAGAAGGCACTTATTTTAATGTGAATGGGCTAAGTTCTAACAAAAGATAAGTGCATTCATAAAGTCTAACTACTTCAATCGCGGTGGACTGGGAACCCTCCAAATCACCCTGTTTCACCACCTTTCAAAGGCCATCCATCAATCCACTTGTGTCCTAAAGACATGGCAGGCCTTACCATACAAGCATTGGCTCATAGGACTAGGGGCTAAGAAAGCCAACTCCCACTCACCTCACAATTGTCTGACAAGTAAAAGCCCTAGAGGGGTTTTTGATGGACCAATATTTTGTACTAGAGAAGAGTAAAGCCAATAGCACTAAGACATCTTGGAAATTGTATCATGTGATGCAGGGGCATCCAGATTTAGCCAGCAATGTAATGTGTGTTCACATGTTGTGGCTAACAAGGGGTGAAAAAAATTGATTATTAATATTTTATTAAGATTTAATTGTAAGAAGTTAGTTTGTTTTGATTTCTAAACTAAATAGGAATAAAATGGAAAATTGGTTCTCCCTGAGTGGAGATCAAGCCAAGTAGATAGATCTTTTAATTAAAATAGGAGTTGGATTCTTAAATAGTAGATTCCTTCATTATAGAGAGGAAGATTGTTAGTGTGGGATATATTGTGTTTTCATTCGTTTTGTTGAGGGGTTGGGAAAATATTTCAAGAGAGAGCCCATTAAATGTTTTATTGAGCCATTAAGGGCCGGAAGCAAGAAGCCTCTGTTTTCAACATTTTTTTATTCATTTTATGCACAAAAATATTATTGTGTGTTTTAATTTGAGTTTTTTCTGTATTTCATTTCAATAGTCTATATTCACTTCCACTCAAGCATTTTATATGTTTATATGCCTTTAGTTTTAGGAGAAATCATATGGAAAACCTCGGGACATTCGAATCCTTAAATAAATTCCTTAAGAAAATTGTAGGTTCGGAAGAACTTGGATTCGAAGGCAGAATAAGGATGTTTAAAGAAAGAATAACGAATTACTCAAGTTTTCTTAGATAAAGTATAGACCATGCCCTTTTTGTTGTTCAATAGCTTTTGTTTTTCTGTTGAGAAGTGATGTTCAATCGCACCCTTTTGCTATTCAATAGCTTTTGTTGTTCAAATGTGTTCTTAGCTATTCAATTGTGGTCGTGAGATGCATTAAAGCTGTTTGGAATTTCAGAACAACATTTAAAGTGATTTTGAATCAGGTTCTGCATCATTTTGGTATCAGAGCACAAAAATTGAGTTCTGTCCTCAAGAATTACAACAAATATGCCACCTAGGAGAGGAGTCAGTATAGGTCGGGGAAGGCCTGTAACCAATGCACTTTTGCTAGATGAGATTCGACATCTTCGTACAATGATGGAGACATTGGAAGCTGATCAGAGGAGAGCATCTGATGAAGGGGATGTTAGCGCTGCCGATGAATCTTCTGAGGAAGAAGAAGAGGAAGAAACTGAAGTATCTAAAGCTTTCAAGATATTGAAAAAGTAAGTGGGAGACCAAAGGTAGAAGTACCTTTGTATGAAGGAAACCTTAATGTGGAAGAGTTTATGGATTGGATCAGTTCATTAGATAAATGCTTTGTCTATGAGGAGGTCGAAGATAAGAAGAAAGTGAAATTTGCAGCTACCATATCGAAGGGACATGCAACCATCTAGTGGGATGAGTTACAATTATCCAAAGAAAGAAATGGAAAATCAAAGATCAAGCAGTGGGATAAAATGGTTAGTAAATTAAAAATTAAATTCATGCTAAAGGAGTACGAGCTAAACCTTTTCAGACAATTACAAACTTGAGGAAAAAAGGAATGACTGTCAAGGAGTATATAAAGGAGTTTTACAAGCTAGGCATAAGAGCCACACATGCTGAAGATAATATGGAAAAGGTAGCCAGATACATAAATGGCTTGAGATATGACATACAGGATGAAATCAGTTTTTTGAGTAGGAAGACAATTGAGGATGCCTATCAAGCAGCTTTGAAGGTAGAGGAGAAGATTTTGAGGAAGCAAAATCATAGGAATAGAGGTAAAAGTCCAGCAAGAGGTAGATGAAATACCAAACCAAGGTTTCAACATTCACAGAATGAAGTAGGAGGTTCAAGTACTAGACCACCACAGAGAGGAGACCTCAGTAGAGGAATATTTGTGCCGAGATGTAGAGGACAAGGAAGAGAAAGTTGTTGTTATTTATGTGGAGAACTAGGAAATGGACCATGGGATTGTACTCACAACAAAACAACAACCCAAAGGAATGTGAATATAGCAGAGAAAAAAGGAAGAAAACCTACAGGTCATAAGGAAAGAAGAGCCACCCGAGGCAAGATAATCTTTATTGTTGAAGAAAGTGTTTCTTAAGGCAAAGAAAGAAGTAAATGAACTAGCATAGAGGAAGAGCTTATTCATGACTTTGTGCAAGTGTAAAGGGAAATGCTACAAGGCTGTGATTGACAATGGGAGCACTGACAATCTTGTTTCCACAGAGATGGTTGAGAAATTGATATTAACCAAGACAGTGCATCATACTCCTTACAAAGTTTCATGGCTACAAAAATGACATCAACTCTTAGTGACAGAATAGTGCAGAGTGGAGATACAGATTGGGACATATAAAGATGTTATATTGTGTGATGTGATGCCCATGGACGTGTGCCATATATTACTGGGAAGACCATGGAAGTTTGATAGAAAGGCCATACATGATGGTAGGAGGAATACATAGACCTTGGAGAAGGATGGAAATAAGCACACATTGTTTCCTTTGAAGGACGAAGCAGACAAAGGAATAGCTAGAAATATCATTTTGCTGATTAGTGGAAAGGAGTTGCTGCAAGAAGTTAAGAAGGAGAAAGAAATGTGTTTTGTTGTTGTGGGAAAACCCAAGGTAATTCTGACTTCTACAAATTTGGACAATTTACCTGTAGAAATTAAAAATCTGTTAGACAATTATGCTGATATTATTGTTGATGAGTTGCCAAGTGCTTTGCCGCCAATCAGAAGTATCAGCCACCGTATCGATTTGATACCTGGTGTGAGTTTTCCAAATAAAGTAGCATATATAATGACTCCACGGGAGAATGAAGAAGTCAGGAGACCGTTAGAGGAATTGTTGGATAAAGGGTTGATCAGAGAAAGCTTAAGTCCATGTGCATTACCAACAGTACTTAGTCCGAAGAAAACTAGTGAATGCTACATGTGTAAAGACTCCAGAGCAATAAACAAGATCACTATCAGGTATAGATTTCCCTTACCACGTATGGATGATTTAATGGACTGTCTAAGTGGGTCAAAGTATTTTTCTAAGATAGATTTGAAGAGTGCATATCATCAAATAAGGATTAGAGAAGGGGATGAATGGAAGACTACATTGAAGACAAACAATGGACTATATGAATGGCTAGTAATGCCATTTGAACTTACTAATGCACCAAGTACATTCATGAGATTGATGAATGAGGTCTTGAAGGAGTATGCTGGAAAATTTGTAATAGTTTATCTTGATGAAATTCTGATTTTTGGTCAGAGTAAGGAAGAACATTTGGAATATCTCAAGATGATTTTAAACACTTTGTAGAAGGAGAAACTGTTGATAAATTTGAAGTAAAATTTTATGCAAAAGGAGTTTTTTTACCTGGGATTTGTAGTCTCAGAAGGTTTGAAGTTGGAACTAGAAAAGATCCAAGTGATTCTGAATTGGCCAACTCCCAGAAGTATATTTGTGGTAAGAAGTTTTCATGGTCTTGCAAGTTTTTACAGGAAATTTATAAGAAGCTTCAGTCAAATTTGTGCACTGATAGTTGAAACGATAAAGGAGAGAAACCAACCATTTAAATGGAGAGAGGCAGAAAATCAGAAATTCAAGTCGTTGAAGAAAAATATTACAGAGAAACCTGTACTAGCCTTGCCAAATTTTGATAAAACTTTCCTAGTGGAAATTGATGCAAGTGGGGTAGCAATTGGAGCTGTTTTAAGTCAAGAGCAGAGACCAATAGCGTATTTCAGTGAAAAGTTAAATGAGGCCAAGCAGAAGTATTCATCATATGATAAGGAATTTTACACTATTGTGCAGGCTTTGAAGAAATGGAGGCATTATTTGTTACCCAAGGAGTTTGTGTTATATTCAAATAAGCATGCACTGCAGTTTATAAAAAATCAGTCAAAGTTGAGCCAAAAGCATGCCAAGTGGGTGGAGTTCTTGCAAAGTTTCACTTTTGTAATCAAGCATACAAGTGGTAAGTCTAATAAAGTTGTTGATGCTTTTAGTAGATTAAATCTGATTGTACATGAATTGAAGATTGGTGTTTTGGGATTTGAAGAAATGATTGATATGTACAAAGAAGATACAAATTTTAAGAATATATATGCAATTGTTCAGAATCCAGTTATTCATAATAGAAGCCAATTGTTAGATTACCTGATTCAAGGAGGATTGTTGTTCAAGAATAACAAACCTTGTATCCCTAAATGTTCCATGAGGGAAAATCTGATTAAGGAAAAACACAGTGGAGGATTGTCTAGACACTTTGGGTAGGAGAAGACATTTGCTTAATTAAGTGCCTTTTATTATTTGCCTAAAATGCAAACTGATATCAAGAAGTTTGTTGAGAAATGCAGGATTTGTCAACATGCCAAGGGAAGGAGCCAGAATACTAGATTATATCATCCATTACCCATACCCAATAGACCTTGGGATGCGGTCAGCATGGATTTTGTTTTGGGTTTGCCAAAAACTCAAAGAGGGCATGATTCTATTTATGTTGTTGTAGATAGATTTTCCAAAATGGCTTGTTTCATTGCTTGTAAGAAAACTAGTGATACAACTCATATTGCAAATTTATTTTTCTCATAAATTGTAATATTACATGCTTTTCCTGCAAGAATTGTTTCAGAAAGAGACCCTAAGTTCATGGGACATTTCTGGAGGACCTTATGCAAGAAGCTAGGTACAAACCTCAATTTTAGCTCAGCCTACCATCCTCAGATGGATGGGAAAATAGAAATGGTGAACAAGAGCTTGGGAAACATCTTAAGAAGCTTGGTTCATAAAAATCCAGGACAGTGGGATTTAGCACTTGCTCATGCTGAATTTGCTTATCACAATAGTCCTAGGTAGAGTACTGGTATGAGTCCATTTCAGATTATTTTCAGAATGCATCCAAGAGGAGTATATGAGTTTAGAGATTTGGGTTAGTAAGAGACAAGGAGTGCAAAGGCTGAATCATTTGCAGAACAAATGTAGAAATTACGCTAATATGTTAAGCCGATATTATAGGAAAGCAACAAGGAAATATAAACAAAGGGTTGATGAGAAGAGGGCAGAAAACGAGCTTCAAGTAGGTGATTTGGTTATGGTATACTTGAAAAAGGAAATATTTCCTGTAAAGACATATAACAAGCTGAAAATGAAGAAGATAGGGCCATGTAGAATTCTGAGGAAATTTTCCTCTAATGCTTATGAGATTGAGCTACAAGATGGAATTGGAATATCTCCTATTTTTAAAATTGCAGATTTGTACCCATACAAGGAAGCAGAGATAGAAACACAAGATGAACTAATGGAAGAGAAGGTTGAGACTCCAAACTGGGAGGAGCAGATTCCAAAGACAACAAAGAAGGAAGTGGAAGCCATTTTGGATAAAAGAGTAGCAAAGAAGACAAGGAGCCAAACATATTATCAATATTTAGTCAAATGGAAGGTGCAGGTAGATGAAGATGTCAGTTGGATGACAACAACATAATTACACAGATATCAAATGGATCCAGAAGACATGACGTAACAGTATTTTCTTCCTTAGGAGTCTAATGCAGGAGTATCCAGATTTAGCCAACAATTTGATTGTCTGTTCACATGTTGTGGCTAACAAGGGGTGAAAAAAATTGATTATTAATATTTTATTAAGCTTTAATTGTGAGAAGTTAGTTTGTTTTGATTTCTAAAATAAATAGGAATAAAATGGAAATTGGTTCTCCATGTGTGGAGATCAAGCCAAGTAGATAGATCTTTTAATTAAAATAGGAGTTGGATTCTTAAAATAGTAGATTCCTTCATTATTGGGAGAAAGATTGTTAGTGTGGGATATATTGTGTTTGCATTCATTTTGTTGAGGGTTTTGGAAAATATTTCAATAGAGAGCGAGAGCAGAGAGAGCCCATTAAATGTTTTATCGAGCCATTAAGGGTCGGAAGCAAGAAACCTATGTTTTCAACATTTCTTTTATTGAATCATTTTATGCGGAACAATATTGTTGTGTGTTTTAATTCGAGTTTTCTGTGTATTTAATTTAAATAGCCTGTATTCGCTTCCACTCAAGCATTTTATATGTTTATATGCCTATAGTTTTAGGAGAAATCGTGTGGAAAACCTCAGGACATTCGAATCCTTAAATAAATTCCTTAAGGAAATTGTAGGTTGGGCAGAACTTGGATTCGAAGGCGGAATAAGGATTTTTAAAGGAAGAATAATGAATTAATTGAGCCGTCTTAGGTGATGTATAGATTGCACCCTTCTTGTTGTTCTATAGATTTTGATGTTCTGTTGAGAAGTGTTTTTCAATCACACCATTTTGCTATTCAATAGATTTGTTGTTCAAATGTGTTTTTAGCTGTTCAATTATGGTCATGAGATGGATTAACGCTGTTGGACATTTTAGAACATCATTTCAAGTGATTTAAAATCAGGTCTTGCATCATCGTGTTACATCGGTGAAGAGAGGTTTCAATGCCTTCCTTTGCCAGTTTTTGGAATCTACTTAGTGCGAGTTATGTGGTCACGAATAAGACTGAAATAGAGAAATACTGAGGAAGATAGTCACTTAAATGGGATTCTAATAAAATATATTAAATATAGTTTTAAATTTAAACATATTAATTAAATTATAGGCTACAACTATAGGATGAGGTTGAACAGTGAACAGCCTCCCGCGAAGTCCACAGAAGCTCATTTTCCAAACAATAAACCACAAAGCCTTATTGAGATATCAATTTCAAACAAGGATATAGGTAATGTTCCTCCCCATAGAAACAATGTATTAGTTTTCTTCTGTGATAAACTTGTGAGGCCTGTTTCACCTACTCTACCTCTTTTGGTAGTTTTGGTGGCTATTGAAAGTGGGTTGTAATGATTTCTTACTAGATTTGGTGCAATTAAGTGTCAAGAGTTAGCTTCAGATAAAGGAATACTGTGTAAACTGGTCACTTAAATGAGATTCTCATCAAATATATGAAATATGTTTTTATATTGTCACATTTGAATTAAATTATCACTGAAATATGAGGTTAAAATAGTAAAAAGGCTCACATGATTTTCACAGAAGTTCAATTGCTAAAAAGTAACCACATTGCCTTCATTCAAGTATCAATTTCAAAGGATACAGATAATATTCCTTCCATAAAAACAATGTCTTGGTTTTTCTTATGTGAAATGCTTGTGAAATAATTGTTCAACTACTCTACTGCATTTTTGTATTTAGAGCTTCTTCAACATTAACAAAAGATGGCGAGTCTTTACCGCAGATTTGGTGTATTGAACAGAAAAAACTAATACCAAAAAAATCAAGGTCATCATTGAAATATTGCCTGCATATTTCTTGTTTGAACTCTGGACCCTAAACAACTTCCCTTAGATTCAATTCATCTACTCAATAAATATTTATACCTTCGTAACAGCTACTAAACAACCCTTTCATACATCAAGAAACCCTCAAGCCATAGAAAATAAACTTACATGGCCCATGCGAGAAACTCTAATCAAACAAGATTTGATTCTTGAATGAATAAACATAGCATTATAGGCTTCCAAATCCATTTTGGAAAGATTTAGGTTTCAACCTAGTAGCAATATCTATAAGGATGGGAGTGCAAGGACTGGCTAGTAATGCCATAAATACGTTGAAATTTCAGTTAGTGTATCTGGTACAGAAAATAAAGGTTTCTGCTCCATCCAATCACTACTATCTGTATTTTTTCGAGACCATTTTCCACCTATGTTCCCAATATATCCCTTGGTTGAGATTCCTTTGAAATTTTTTCTCCCCTCACTAAAACTCTTAGATTGTGTTGGCTTGTTGGTCTTTGAAGAACCAGTGTCAACACAACTTCCTTTGGGAGGGACAACCACTAGTTGTGCTATGTTACTACAATTGAAAGGCAAAGTTTTTGGAGGAAAATATGTTGTGGTAGGATTAGGTTTATTTTGACAACTTAATGTTAAAGTGTAGAGGACACACACTTGATCCCCACAAGCCTGAACTTCAATGGTACACAATTGAATAAATAAAATACAACAAACCTCATATTCACTAGCCTACATATTGGCACAAACAAAGACAACCAATTAGTTGCAATGATAGTCACTTGACATTTGAAGAAAACAAATAACTGATACAACTTCTTAGTCTGATATGTGTCTTAATTCTACCAAGTTCCAACCAATCAATAGACATTTGAGATTAGAAGCAAGAACGCACATCAGAAATATTAACTTCAATGTTGTCTTCTTGATCAGTGGAAGAAAACACCGAAGAGACATGTCCAAAGATAATGCTTTTCTCCCTTGCTCGATTAGCCTCCATAAGGGCTTTTTCCAACAAGAGCTTAGCCTCTGGATTGAGTTGACTTATGGATTTCCACAGTGTAGGCCAAATAAATGGTTCTACAGAACTGGGACTTAGTAAGGTTGCACAAGCAGAGTGTTTGTACTTAAGGGCTACCGCATATGGGATGCATCTGCCAAGTAAAACACATTAATATCACTAGTTAACCAATGTTTTTGGCACTGTATTAATGTCATCTATACTATAAAATACACTACAACTTCAATATTGTACGCTCTTCAGAGAAATTATTTTAAATATTAGGAATTTGACAAGATACCAAAATCAGTAAAAAAACTTTGTTGAAGTGACGTCAGAAGACAAGCTAAAGCCATATGTTTACAATAATAATTAATTAGGAAGTCCCATGCCTATACATAAGCACCCTGGTCACAGTGCAGACAATATGTTATTCAACAACCATTAGGACTGACAAAATATCAACCTTCAGGAAAAAAGATGGATTTTGGTGGAATAGGTGAACATTAGTCTATAAAACAAGTCATAATCCTCTATTAGAAATGAGTATGCAGATTTATAATTGTATACCACCCCAATATTTTGATAAGAATATAATGTTATTTGAAGGATTCAGATGTTTCCAAGCTAAATAGTGAGCACTGGAACATCTTTCATCAAAGTATCCATTTCATTTGGAAGGTTATTAATGTCTTTAAATATAGCAGCCAACCATGCAATTTTGGGACCTTCATTGAATATTTACAAATAGCGGCATTGTAGGTCATTACTGGAAAACCGGGAAATTCTACCACTGTAAATTGGCACACCCAAGAGAATGAATGTTGATCTTATTCAGTTAAAAATAGACATAATTCTTGATCTTGAAATGTGCTTTGAGCATTCATATTGAGTTATGTTGATCAACAACACATGATAGACGACAAAGTAGCAGAAATCTGGTATTATGGTCTAAGTTTTCAAAAGATGAAAGCATATCTCTTTACATGCTTTGGCCTAAGCATTCAAGTAATCTAAAAAAAGTCTCATGACTACAACTTTTAAGATACATCAAACCAATGATGACATAATCATAATTCAATGAAGTGTTAAAAAAGAAAAACCAGCATTGCTAAAAGCATACAAATTTCATCACACATACTAGTATAATAATATTTGTGTATATAAAAAAGGAAGTGCCTAAAAGCTATGCTTTAAATATTACTATTGTCAGCATAGTTAGTATACATATATACAAGCAATAAAAAGGAAAACACAAATTCATTTCCTTTGGTTTGTTTTAATGATCACTGCTGCAATCAGAAAAGTCTAGTACAAACTACACTATTTTTTCAGAGCTCTTGAGCTTACCCATCATCCAACACCAAATGAATTGGGAGTAGTAGAACCAGGAGTCACAAGCACTAACTGGACATGAGATTGTGGACCAGAAAATGATGGAATGAAAACTTTAGTTTCTGTAGCCACACAATAAAAGTGTTCATTCAGTGAAAAATTAAACTATAAAGCATAAATGATCTTAAGAGGAAGGTTTAAGGCTAAAACATGATTTTATATGCAAATAATTACATTCAATCGCAAACCAAATTCAAGCCTCTACCCTGCAAACAAAGCCACTGCTCTTGGTTGTAATAATCTAATTTTTTGACATATAAATAAATATAAATGCTCCTAGAGCACAAACCTGGGAAGAAAAACGTTTATGATGTTGCAATAGAAGATGTTGAGTAGAACTCATTACTGGCAAAAATATGTATAAGATTTTGCATGAGATACGATGAAAAATAAATCAAAGAGAAAAGTCATCGGTCATTCATGATGTTAATAATTGACATATAAGTGAAACCATTGGTAATTGTAAAACATAATAATATTGTTTTCTCAACTATTAATATTGTTGTGCCCTTAAAGCAATCACTGATAGTCATCTATTTAATGATGAATCCACTTACATGATAATGCTAGGATGTACCATAGATCAAAATATTAAATGGTAATACATATTTGGAATATTAGAATTTCTATACAACGTAGTCTGAGATTTTTCTGCCAAATGCCATGAAAGACTTCTATTCACATTTTTACCTGGAAACACAACGTCATATGTGGCAGCAACCATCACAAAATTACATTTGTATACGTAACTAGGAAAATATCCTTATGCAGAAGCATGACTTCTTCGTCTATTATAACAAGACATTCAAATATATTACAACAAACTCTTCCAAACTGAAACTAGGGAATTTTTTTTTATCTATTTGGACAATGGGTGTACCAGGTGGTATTGGTTGGGGTATTTCCCATGCATTTTCTTGTCCTATTCCATAAAATTTCTTTGCAGAACCATAAAAGTGTCCATTTGGCGGGTCTGTCTTAAGAACATATCAACAAACACCGATAAAATCAGATTTGTTTTGACTTACACTTCCATAATGGACATGTCAAGTGCAGACAAACCTTAAGACTTGCATGGTAAAATATAGTGTTTATAGTATCTTGGGATACTATTACCAGTGACTGTTGCTTGATACCCTCCTTATCATTATACTCTTGATAAGTGCGAAGCCTCTAGAATTACAAAAAAAGTCACATGGGTGAATATCTCAACATTTTTAGATAACTTACACGTGATTCAAGCACAAAAGAGAGAAAAAACAAGTTTACAACATCATGGTCAAATGTGCTAAAATCTGGTCTAACTAACCAACCCACTCAAAGTGCTTGGTTTAGTGTAGCGACCAAATAAATTTATATTGTACACAGAAATACCTGATCAAGGCAAGCTATCGTAAGTTCTGTAGTTGATAGTTCTATATTTTGCTAACTGAGGAGGTCGTTAAGCTTGTAAGCAATAGTGCCTAGATCATCAACATCATTAACCAGAGCCTTTACTGCATAATCTTTCAAATTTTCCAAAACATTACATAAAGAAAAGATGAACCTCTATTAAAACATGTGGTCATAAAATAAAATGAGGAATATTACTTATCTAACTCATATATGCATGCTGGTCTCCTGGCAACCATAAATGCAAGTAAATATGTCATCTATATAAGTTGTTCGATGCATATCCTTGAAAGTTAGGGTTGCTTATAAGGATGGTTTTGAATTTCATATGAAAATGATAAGTTTATCATAACTAGAGCTTAACAAAATAATTCGTGTTAAAGCTATGAGTATTTCAACTTTAAAGTGACTAGTGAGGTACACTCAGAGAAATGCAACTCATGTCAAGTTCAAGCATAGAATCCCTATAATAGTGGACATACTTTCTCAATCTCCTTTAAAATCTCCAAAATTTTGAATAAACAATTTTGATTGTTAAAAAAATTTCTCTTTTTCTCTCGTCTCTCAAGTGTTCAAATTGAAAGTGAAATAAATTTTGAAAATTCACTACTGGTTGGAACATTACTGTTGTGCATTCCTAAGTGCTAATGGTGGCTGGAATTGTGTCATGGTACACCTAATATCAAAGAAACTGTGCCAAAATCTACCTACCTAGTTTCTTGGCATCCCAGGGGGCAACCAACAAATTTACATTCTATTTCACAAGAGACTTGCAACAAGAATCTACGATCAAGTGGCTTGTTAATCAAGAATGATCTACAATATCCAAAAATTCAAACATATTGGATCATTTGATCTCCTTATCGATGATTCTTTAGTGTGTAAATTCATATTATAGTTGATATCATGTCATGCTTTCAAACAAAATTCCAACCAATTTAACTTTTAGAGAATTCTATTGAACATATCCAAGATGAAGAAATTCTTGGGGTGATAGTTCTTCACATTACTTACTATATGTTTGACTTTTCTTAGAGAAAAAATATTGAAGTATAACTTACTAGTTAAATAAGAGTTCACGTCAAATTTTTAGACTCAAATATTGGCCTCTAGTGATTTTGTTTCATCAATTTTATCGATGGAAAAAGCTAGCAAGATGAACACAAGTTGCTACAAGAATTCTTTGTGCGGAAGCATAGGAAAAGCATTGTTTGATTAAAGCCATCTATAAAATGCTCACGACTATGCTAAATCTAAAGAATTTGTATTATTCTATTCTTAATCAGTTATTTTCAAAGACCATGGATGCAATCCTATCAACTCAGGCTGAACTGGAGGACATAATCATTATCCAACCATACACAAAAGGCTACAATAACAAAGAAAGTGTAAGAAGGAATGCGTCTATTTCTGTTCATTATGAAGATATGACATTTCACAATACTTTGTTGCAGAATAAAGTTGTGGCCTTAAATTCTTGAGTTCCTATAATTAGTGACTGATCTGATTTACAATATTAGTTTGTAGTGCTAAGATATTCCTGATATTATAAACAAAATTCTTTCATTGTCGTTAAGGATTCATCGATTTTTGCAATTGAAATGAAGAGTTTTATGTTAATTTTATGAGCAACTTAACATAAACAAGAAATTGAACAACAACATAAACATGTATAGAACATCATAAAAAATACATTACAATAAGCACATGATAAAGGAGTTCACCCCTCCTAGGTTATGTCTCCTTGGTCCATTTTCCAATGGCTTCGGCTTCTCTATTATGCTCAAAATTGTAAAAATTTGTGTTTACAGTGCTCAAATACTTCTAAAACCTCCTCCAATTAGTCCAGACTACTCAAAAATTTCTATCTAGCCTCTTTTTTCATCCAATTTGGTGGAAAATTGAAGAAGTTATGACTTCTCTTAGTTCTCTCACTATTCATTCCACAAATTCCTCCACATCCAATAGAAAGCCACATTCCACTCTAAAAATTTGCTAACCGAGACAGAATTTTTCCGCGCGGTGGGCCTTAATCCGTTGGCACCCACTGTCTTATCGCAAATCACAATCGGTGGAGTTATGCAGGCTTATGGTCTATGACCAAGGGAGAAATGTGTGATTGTGTGATTGTGATCTGGTGAACCCAGTGGAATAATTAATCGCAACCAATAGTCCTCTTGCATATGAAACATATTTCATTTCGCCATCAACAGAGCATCAGTGGAAATCATAAAGCGAGACTCTGCATCATGTTGTAATTTTTTATTATGGTATCACATCACAACTCGGGTATGCTAGGGGCTGATTACCTTCAATTCTTCCCTTCACCGATGTGCAATTACAATCACATCGCAACCTGATACTTGACGAGCGCCAATTTCTGCAATGCTTTCCCTATTGCGAAGTGCGATTGTGATTTATCACATTGCAACCCCGGCCTTGCTTGACATTGATTATTTAACATGATCTACCTACAGTTGCAATTTGCGACATGCGAGGGGGCTAATGGAAGCCTGCCACTTAGGCTTCCTCATTGACTGAAGAACCTTGCCACATCATTCAATCCTTCCATGTGAGCAAGTTAAATATGATCTTTGAGTTGCTATAACCTCTGCATACAAGCTCAAATTTGAGTGTCATTCACACCATTGGAATCAAAATGATGAGCTCTTCGATCTGAAGCTAAGTTCAACAAAATTCTTACACTTTGATTTTTGAGCATAATTTTGAGCACCTGAACACTAGCAAATCAAACCATCAAAAAATTGAGATAACCCTTTCAACATTAGATAGTTTCACTTCCAAATATTTGTAGGATGATGTTTTCCTTAAATTCGTTCCAGCATCATGAAAAATGTAAAGATAAGATGAAATGTATTTTCTAAAAAGGGGTTTTCAATTTTGTTAAGTTAATAAAAAATTTCAAATGGAGAAATGAAGACAAATGAAAATATCTTAAACAAGTTACAACAAACAATTGAAATGGAATTATACAATGAATACATCTCATGCTATAATAGATAGCATAAGATGAGTTGAGTGTTGCCTCTCATGCTTGTAGCCTCAATTATCAATTCATCTCTTCAGTTTCATAGTTCATTGTAGAGCTACAACAACTCCTCTCCATGCCTAGTCCAGGCAAGCAATATCATTTCGCGAGGTTCTTCCGTTCTAAGGGCTTTTTAATATTGAATGGTAGAATAGCTATTGTAAAGGGTTCTTTACAAGTTACAACCCCCACTACTAGTCCAACCACCTCTTCTCAACCTGGAGCACTCATTTGACGACATCATCAAGCTCTACATCAATAATTTTATTGTGATTGTGAGAATTGCACACTTTTCTAGACTCAAGTTCCCTTTCCCATTTCTTCAATATGTTCCTATACTTCCTATCAATTCTCTTCTACATTGTACAGGGATTCCTTCATAGGGCATAGGTTGAACTAGTAATGTGTACAACAACATTTCTATCAATACTTGAAATTGAATAGAGAAATCTTACACAATATTCATATGCTGCATAAACAATGAGGCCTGGATCAAGTGTAGCCTTAAGGTTCACTACACCACTCCCACAATCAAAGGGTGTGGTGGCAATAAGAGTTATTGGAATAACTTCTCTAGATTGATTTTGTGCTTGTAGGGGCTTCCCCATGTGCTCAACAACTAGTGATGTTATTTGTAATGCTAACTTTATGGGAGTAGGGCTCCAATCATGATGCTTCTGCTTCATCAAAGCTCCAATGCCAACTATATGTGGTGTCTTCGTCCTTGTCCCTAATATCATGGAAAATCGTTCTCCATGATACTTGACTTCATGAATGCCAATAGGAGACCATGTTTCCCATATTAGAGAACGGGGAAACATAATATTTGGCTTTAAAACATTGGTATCCTGAAAGATGGAATTCTTAATATCTGGCCCTCTAGAAGAATAGAATGTTACCTGAGGAATTGTGCCTTGATATATAAGCTTTAACACATTTCCAATGGAAGCCTTAGTTCCAAACATTGTGATTTCACCTTATGGATCCCTTATTGTTGATCTATTATAGTAATCTACAAGAATATGTGTTTGATCTACTTCTTTTATAACAATTCCTAGAATTCCCACTAGAACTGCATCAAATTTAGGACCCGGAGATGGATTCTCCACATCCAGAATGAACCCAGTTGCACCTCAACTCTTTGCAATTTCTGACAGGCACCTTATAGAGGCAACACGATATGCAAAGTTGTATGAATATCCACAAACTAGAATGTTCCCCTGAATCATAGTCTTGTTAAAAGCTTCAGGGTTTTGGCAGTCAGATGGACTGGATATCACATAAGAAGAATTTAGCATTGCATCAGTTCCTACAATGAGAGCATAATACTGACCTTTGTGTGTCGAGGGTGAAATCCCAATCCCTGGAAGATATTTTCAATTTCCTAGAAAAAGTGTATTTTTGTAGCTACAATCATCTACACTAGTTGCTACTAAAGTTATCCATGGACTAAACGATACCATTGTTTTGTGATATGGACCATTATTTCCTCCGCCTTTCTCTGCAAAAACTCCTTCTTTGACAACAAAAAGAGGGGAAACATTAAAAGGATTGAAAAATCTAGCACTTTGACCATCTGGAGTATTTGGTCCAACGGAAAGGCTCAAAATGTCTACACCATCTTCAACAGCCTAATCAATTTTACCCACCATGTTTGTAGTAAAACCTCAAAATTGCATATACAAGGCCTTGTAGACAACAATACGAGCATGAGGAGCCATGCTGCTTGCCTTTGTGAATTTGTATCCATGCATCCTCATTAGCACTCCATAATTCCCTGCTACTATTGCAGTTGTATGACTTCCATGTACATCCACATCGATAGGAGAAACAAAGTCATAAGAAAGGTTAAATTATCCTACTACAATCGTAGCAGCTACAAAATGTTGAGCACCAACAATCTTCCCATTACATAATTTCTTATTAGTATCATTGTTAACCTTGCATTTTCTTGTATGGCTGGGAATAGGTCCATAATATGGATAATTGTGAATTGAAAAGATTGGATGCTGAGGGTAGATCCTTGTATCAATAATTCCAATAACAACCCCTTCCCCTTCTCTCTCTTCCCCTCCTCCACTTGGCCACACTCCAGATGGAAGGCCCAAAAACTCTGGCGTGTGAGTTTTCAACCTTTTAACATTCTAATCCTTTTGGACATGTTTTACTCCTGTAGTTTTCCTCATTTTTTCTACCTGTTCCAGAGATATTTTCACAACAAATGCATTGAGATTATTACGGTAGATGCTTAAAGCTTCCAATCTCAAGATGCTCCTCTATGCTCCTCTATAAGCATGTCATGCTGCTTTTCTAGGTGTAGAGAATAGAATTCAACAACTTCACTTTTACTATCAAGTTTCTATCTGGACACAATAGTCCTCAAAGCCTTATATGGAGCCTCTGTATCAGTGGAGATAAAGTCTAAAGCAGGTAAGGTGAGGAGAAGAAGATGTGTAAGGGAGGGAAATGTTTGCAAATAATTATGGAAGAGGATGTTGTTTCAGTCGAGAGATGAAAAAACGTGCGGGTAGGGAAAACTGGTTTGAAAGAAAGTTGTATAGATGGAAAATTTCTATTGGTTGGAGAGACAAACAGATGGAAAAAGTTAACTAGTTGTAAAGGAAATTAAAGCTCTCCCATTGGCTGGGTTGAACACTATTTACCCATCCGAAACTAATAGAGAAAACAACTTTTGGTGTAATTAGAATAGCATCTTGGATGACAATTATCAATGTTATAAAAATGAGGTATGTGCCTCTTGATGGGTGTGGAATTTCACGTTTGTAGGTAAACTTCACATTTTATTTAAACTATGTACGATCAAGGGCATGACATAAACTCATTGGCCACTTTATTTAGCATGAGCTGATGTGATATTTCTATGGCATTTCTAGAGAGGACATATAACTTTAGTCTCCACACGATCACTAACAAAAGCTCATGTTATATTACTATGGCTTTTCTATAGAGGACATAGAACTTTAATCTGCAGAAGATCACTAACAATATCATTTGCAATATTTTCATATACTGCCATAATAATTTGGACAAAATGTCTTCATATAAATATTTTAGGATTAATATTCATCACAAATTCAATTGGAATAATAGTGTTGAGATAAAGAAGAAAGCTTATTATGAGCTTGAAAATTATTGTAATTAGTGTACCTTAGCCTATCAAATAAGGAAAATATCATGTTTGAGACTCTCATCAACTTTTTTTCACTTGTAAAGTTTGGGGATGTACTACTGATGGAAAATATTGGAGAAAAATACAAAAGATTCAAAATAATTTTATAATCTGTAATATCAAAATTAAAGGAAATGCACTCAATTCTATGCTCCTCATAGAGGCGAGTAATTCCTCATTGAGACCATGGATATGATTAGATACATAATATACAAGAAATACATTGAAAATAATTTTATAATCTATAACGTCAAAATTAAAGGAAATACATTCAATCCTATCCTCCTTATAGAGGTGAATCATTCCCCATTGATGTCATGAATATGATTATCTACTTAATATACAAGAATAAGATAAACAACACGGAAGACAAGATGCTCCCTAAAGTTAATTTGAACACGAGCCAAAACCACCTATGGCTCAAATGGGGATGGCACAAAGATGCCAAAATCTTACCTAAATCTTTGGGGAATAAGAAGTCATTTTGAAGAATACTGATATTAAAAATATTATTATATCTAAATTTAAAGAGAATTTATGGTGCGATAAATAATTAGAGGATAAAAGAAAATCAAGATACTAAAACCAAGCTATCAACCCTAATTTAGAAGATCAAAAGTATCCATTTCAACTAGCATAAAGAAGACAATCAATATTGGTAAAATAGGAGCAAACTTTCATGAGTAACAAAGTGAAACCAAACATTACACAATACTCAAAACATCATGGGTTGAAAAGAATATCATCTTTGTGAAGTTAAGAGGATTGAAGCTAAAAACAACGTCTCTTAAGAAGCCATGATATACACAAATTAGATCATATTTTCGATATATTTGTCATATCAATCTTCCTAACTTTCTAACTCAACAAAAATACGATGAACATGGAATTCTTATTTTAATAATTATTTATAATTTTTATTAAATACATCTAAATAATATCTTACCTTTCATTAAATGTTAACTATCATTATCATTTATAAATGTGTTCCTAAAACATTTCACTTAATGTAAAAATTAAAGTATTTTATTTATCGTAGTTATTCAATTATTTTTATTAATATTTTTTAAACAAATAATCTATAAAACATATATGGCAAAAACAAAAATTCTAATAATATAATAAAAAATAATGTCTAATAAATTTTCAAAAAAACCAACATATATTATTCTTTAATGAAAAGATGGCTAAATCTAAGACATTAAATATTCAATATTTTAGTAACTCGCCCAGCAAAAGATTTCTAAGTTAACTTATTTCCTTAAAGTCATCATTTAAACTCTAGATATATAATACAAGATATTGCAAATTTCGATAAACAATGGAAAACAAAATAAATGTTAGAAGGTCTTTTTTTACCAAAATTCATGAAAATGAGAATTAAATTAAGTATAATAAAATTGAAACCAAGATTTATGAAATGAGAAGTAAGGTGGGGTGTTCCAAGTCTTCGTGGAGAAACTTGTTAGCTTCAAATTTTTTTCATCATGTTAGAGAAAATAGATTTTACGTTTTCAATATTCCAAAATAAATATTATATAAATAATTTTGTAATATAGAATTGGTTTTATATATGGTATAATTAAGAGAGATTTGTTTAATATGTGTTTGTGTGATTTAAAAAAAAAAAATAGAATAAGGAATGTTTTTATTAAAAGTAATTAATAATTTATTTGTATGTGTAAATATAATTTATATATAAATATTTCATTTAAAGTGGATATTGAAATATTTTATTTATGACTAATATTGAAATATTTTTTCTATTTTTTCTATGTGGTTTAAGTGTACGAGAGATTTGTGACCGTTACATCCACTAAATATTTGTACTAGGTATATCTACTTTAAGGGGTCACTTCCTGTTGAATCAACCACAATAGGTAGATCCACTTGAAGGGATCACTTCTTGTTGGCTCAACCACAAAGCCTCACCCTAAGGGTGTTGAGAGAATTGAACCTATTTGAATTGAGACTTTTGTGAGTAGAATTATTTAGATATTTGTCTTCTAGACCCATCACATAAAATAATTGATTGACCACACGTTTCGAACAAATAAATGGTGTTCATCATTAGGATGAAAAGATAAAGAGAATATGATCCAACAGGGTATAAAAAGGGGAGGAAGGAGTCTAAGAACTAAAAAATTAGGTCAAAGGTGTGTTAGACTTTTGACGTAATTTTTTAGTTCGTAGACTCTTTGCTTCCCTTTTTATTTGTTGGTTCGAAACTAGTGGACAACCAATTCTTTTATGTGAGTGATCTTGGAGGCAAAGATCTAAAGAATTCTACTCACAAAAGCCTCCAATAAAAACTTAGGTGTAACAAGTTTGTAACTCCTCAATAGAAAAATGATACTACCAATTGAGTTAACCTTCAAAACTATTTTTCTTATCAACTCTATATTAAACATTAAAAAAGTTACATCTTTCCCTATATTAAATTATAAAAAACATCTATAAATATTATAGTAATATATAAAACCATATGTTATTTCTCCATCATCCAACATTAACATTTTTCTTTCCATATCATCCAACGTTAATAATATTAAAAAATATGCTCCTTAATCTCCTTTATATGGATTGATTTGCTTTGCCCCCTCAATCTCCTTAACTCGGAGACACATCTAGAGCTACACCAACAGATGAAGAGAGAGTTCATGTAAAGTGCACATTGTCATTTATATTTATGGAAGTAGTATGTACTTTAAAATAAGATTTATGGACTTTAGGGATACTTTGGAAAACAAATATTAAAAAAGAAAAGTAGCAATAGTGTACATAAATTTTGATGGTTGAAATATGTGAAGTCAAAAGGAAAACAAATTATTCATGGTTTTCTTACTCTTTTGATTAATTAGAATGAAGTGAAATGGACATGAACGTGAAGCTCACTTTTTAATGATGAAAACCAATGATTATATGAACAAAATGGTAGGGATTGACGCAAATGAGTTTTTAAAAACGGTGATTGTTTTTATAATGTTAAATAAAATCACGTCTCATTTTTGGGAAAAAATTATGTTAGATGTGTATTTAGTTACAATATTATGAAATAATCTAATTATTTTAGAAAAATAAAATAAAATTGTATATATAGAAAGTGGGCTTAAATGGTGATATTTTTTTAATTATTTTTTATATATATAGAAAGTGAGGTTTAAATGGGTGATATTTTTTTAAATTTTTAATAAAATAAATTAATTGTGGTAACATTAATAATGTTTTAAATTTAGTTTATAATTTTAAATTTTATTACTTAAAATTATGTAAAGAAATATTTAAGATTATACCTATGTTTATATTTACATCATTAATATTAATTGGATTTTATGCCATTTTCTTTTTTGGTTTGATGAATTCACTTCTATTTTTTTATGAATTTTCATTTATTTGGACTCTTACTTAAAGAATTATGTGGGACATATCACTCTTCAGTTTCATCTTAAGTTTTTTCCTCCCACCACTTTCATCTTTTTCTTCAATTATAGAGAGTATTGAATTCTCAATGCAATGCTTGATGCAGATGGTGATAGTTTATTTTAGAAACAAAAAGACCTATTTAAAAATTGATGATTAGGGTTGTCTAAGTGACCTGCATGTGGTTGCATATATTCCTTACATGCCTCTAAAGTATTCAACATTAAAGGTAGTGCATAACCTAATAGTTCACATCCAATCCTGTGAAGGTACCAATATAATGTTCTAATTAATGCATAACTAATGCATGTTTTAATTCTACATTGTGTAAATATCAAAGCCTATATACCAAATAATATAAACCAAAGTGTCATTTATCTTAGATTAAAGTGACTATTGTACACACATATTTTAATCCTTCTTAATGTTTACTGTTTTTACCTCCATTTAGTTCATTATGCATGTCACCCCTCTCATTACAATGAATAATGTATGTATGGGACTATTATAATGGAATGTTGAGCCATCCATAGATTTCAATTAGCTTTGGATGGAATAGGTTTATAGGAATATATTCATGTAGGCTAACAAGAAATCAAAAGGAACAAACTATCTTAATATTTTTTTCCATATATTTACTATAGTCGTATTTACGAAGATCACTTGAACCCATAAACCGTGAGCGACCCTTTTTCTCTTCACTCCTCTCAAATTTGTCATCACGCTAGTGTCAATAATAAGGTGGAACCTACATTAAACCCTTATGGATGTAGGCAAGAGGTATTGGCCATCTAGACTTCCATGGGTATGGAGATCACCATGGGTATATTACACCCTATTAATTCTCATAGGCTTCCCTGTTTATAGAATTTATAAGAGTAATTCATATAAATCGCTTTAACTATCTAATGCAAGACTTGCACACTCTAATGGTCATAGGTGTTTTGGGCATTATTTTCTACTTATAATATACACTCTTTCACACATCAAGTACATGTTTTAATATCCTCATTGCTTCACATAAGGTTTGAAATGTGAACACATTTGTATAGAGTTTAGGCTATACATGGTATAAGTAAATTATGATTGTTATGCTAGTATACTAAAATTGCACTTCTTTTCTTTATTTTGAAATTTTGAACTCTTCCATAACGTTTTTGCCTAATTGTTGAAAAGTATTCAAATTTGATGTTTGATGAGTCATACTTAGGATCCTAAGTTTGTTGCACTCAATAATATAATTAGGGGGTTACTCAAATGACATATGGCTGAAATGGAATAGTTAAATTTAGACATAATAGTTTCAAGAGGACCCACTAACAACAGAGTTAATGAAGATTCACTAAGGCCAAATGAAAAACTCTTTTGAGTAATATGCATGTTTTTATATATCCTTGGATTTTGGCACCCTTTCAATTATTTACTGACACAATTTGGATGTTGGGCTTATTATTCTTAGTAATCATATGTGGCTAACTTATGGACCTACTTTCTCTGCCCTTGGCATTCTTCGTTATACCTATTTATGTGGTCTGACATAGGAGTCTCTCTACAATCACCATTATTATGATAGTAGATTAGTATATCGTTCCTTTGGTATCTACTATATAATTCAACTTCAATCACTATAGTTATCATGAGAACACTAGTTGGCTTTACTTTGTAACTTAAAACAACATCTAGTACTCTTAGTATGCAACAATTGTCAAAGAATAAGTAAATAGGAATATATTATGTATCTAGACACATGCATCAAAAGAATGTCTTCCTATGCTCCCCAACTAAAATTAGAGGAATAATAAGTGATCTATTAGTATGTAATTCCACTAACTCAAGAGCGATAGAAACATAAAGGTAGAGACACACATGGAGCTTAACCCCACTAACTTATTAAGGTAGTGAGTGGTATGAACAAATGCACTTATGTTTCTAGTTTTTTTATGATGTCCTTAGAGGTGAGCATGTAATTTAAAATAGATAGAAAAACTTGGTTAAAGTGTATTTCATAATAAAAACATCCATTAGATTCTTTTACTTAACTAGTAACTCAAATTTGACTTAACATTTTTTATGATCATGATGATTTCTCTTTGTAAGAATGAAAAAGTTACATTTAGTTGGAATTTTACATTGTATATAGATAATTCATATCTGTACGATTGGTTTAAATCATTCTAATGCAATTGTGTAGGCCATTTTAATGCAATTGGAACATAATCCTAAATGAGCCATACTTTCCTTATTTACTGCCATCTTTTACATGTAGTATCTCTTCTTTTACATTGTAACTTTGAAAGGGTTTATTTGATACCACAATAATAGAATTTCCTACAATTTTTTATTAGATTTAAGACTAATTCTCCTTGAATCATTCAAATTCAACTTAAGAGATGCTTGCAAAGGATGAAAATGTAGTATCAAAATTTTAAAATCTAGCTCCATTATGCATTGGGAAGACTCCCTTATTTCAAACTACAATATATTTTGTCATTATAACTCAAATTTGTACATGTTTCTTTCCCATGGGGTGTAGAATAGACGATGATGAGGTGTATTGTTAAGTCACTATGTGATGTGAAAGTCATCGGTTCAAAACTCTGCACGAAAAAATCTAGTCATGTTCATGGATAATGTAGCCTAGGCCAATTGCAATCCTCAAGTGATTTTGATGCCCCTCGGTCATAGTTTCTCAAGACAAAGGTTAAGGCTATAGTCATCTTTGGAGGACACATACAACTTGAAAACAAACGGAAAATTGTACATGTTCCTTGGATTTTTTTAATGGCAATAATGGGTACATTTTGCATTAGAAAGTTGTTGCATCTACACTAGTTAGCATAAGAATAAAAAAATATAGATTTGAAAACATGATATTTATAAACTAGTCAAAAACTAGGACCTTGTCATCTAAAGAAAAATGGTGACCCTTTGTAGAGGATTCTAAAGCTTCTATAAAAAAGATCTAAAGTTAAACATAATTTACAAACCACTAATAATTAATACTTGATAAAGGCATGATGACTGTAAACTTGAAATTGGATCTATGTTATGGCCTAAAAGTTCTGGTTTGTTAAAGAATGTAACTACTTTTTGTCTTCATAATTGTATTTAAGTCATGATGTAATATATTTGTCAACAAAAGGAAAATAATTATAAAAAGAAAAATTATTTTATTTTATGAGCATGTCAAGAAATGGAATTATTTTGTCCCAATTTCCTCCACCATCAAGTCATCCTACCCACAATTCAAGTCAGCCTAATAATGGAGCCTCAAACCACTATATATAGTTAGGAACTAGACCTTGTTTGAGAGAAAGATAGAGATGATTCGATCTAAAATTTTAGATAAAAGAAGAAATTGTGAAATACCAAGGGAAGCCTCTCTCCAATCATCAAAAGGACCAACAAAGAAGACAATAAGTCTAGCGAAGGAAGAGAAATTCTAAAGTTTTTGTCACATTCTCTCATACATGCTATGAGACTAAGATAATTGGAGGAATAAGCTTCAAGGTTGGGGAGAAGGTCAATATTTTGTTGAAACGATGATGTCGACTAAAGGAATATTTTAATTAAAGAAGATTTGACTAAAAGTTTGACATGGGAAGTTGACTTGATGGTTGAAGGAGAGCATGTAAAGTCTTGGTTATCTCAGTCTCATTTGAATCTACTAGTGGAAGAGTTTGACTGGGTTTTCCCCTCCATGGGGGTTTTTCCTTCGCTACGTGCCTATTTGTTGTGTTTTTGATCTTCATTGATTTTCATTTGTATTGATAATAATTACAAAGACTAATTGATAATAAACATCAAAAGATAGTGTCAAAGACTAAATAAATCAAATTATATAACCACTAATTAAGTTGTCCTAGATTTATCAACATGGTATCAGAGCAAGGTTCATTGGCATAAGGGCATTTAGAAGGTCACAATAATAGTAGACAACTAGTTCCCTAGGACTGCTTTTCTAGAAGGAAAGGTTTGAGAAAAGAAGTCAACATTATGGGCATGTCCCCTATGATTAGGCCGCATGGTTGAACAATACGAGTTAAGTAATTTGGAGAGTATTAGGATCATTATTCTTGAATACCGAAAGACTAGATTAATAGCCCATTCAAGGTTGAATAATTTTGTAGAAGGAGAAAAGTTCTCAGAAAATATTTTAAGGTATGAAATCAAATTTATAATCAGAATAATATGTCACCTCAGGGATCCTAAATCTTCATAAGTATATCCATTTTTGTGGATAATCACATCAAGAAATAGAGACACATTTTAGGGCTAGACAACTAGCAAGAAAAGGACCTAGTGTCGAGATGACTGGAGGCTATCTAAGCATACTTAAAAGGATTAACTTGAAACTGCAGTTACAAAGACCTGCGCATACATAAAAATAACAAGACCAAAATTTGGAATATTTTTTACAGTCACCTATATAAAGTTTGAATTTTGAACATAGATATAGTAGTTGAGATCACTATGGAGAAAAGTGAATATATGTATGATTAGAGAGATCAAAAAATGGCATCCCCAAAATTAGTGAATTTTGTAAGTTTTATGCATAAAAAAGTGGCCACATTCTGAGTTAAGAAGGACTAGGGATAGTCCTTGAAGCAAGAAAAGAGACTACTTTGAAATCAAAACCAAATCTCAGAAACCTATATCCAAGTTTTGTTTGTTGGCTAAGGAAGTTTTCAGTTTTTTGTGGTTTGTATTCATAAGTACCCGAGTACATATATAAATAATATATAAGCTCTATTACTCACTTAGAAGGATCACAATTTTTGGTATAGTAAGACTCGTGTTGAGAAAGAAAAAATAACAGTCTATTAAATTCTACCAATTCATGGAATGTTAAAAGAGACTGAGCTCATTCTTAGAAACCTATGCTACAGTTAATAAAAAGAAACTTGTGGTCCTCATAAAACTCAAGTAAGTATTGTTATTACTCACTATGTTTTAGTATTCTAACATTATGCCTTCAAATTGTAAGAAGAGAAATAAGGTCAGTGGAACATCAATCATTCAATCACGAAAGACAAAGGTGTATTATCTTGGGGTATGTACAGTATGTGCTTTTTTCAAAGTCAAATGTTTTAAATGTTTAGTGAGTTATGTGATCCTAGGGTTTTTAAGATGTCACTATCTTTAGGGATTCTAAAACCCTAGATAGTTGATATGAAAATACTCACTTTTCTTAGAAACCCTATCTCATAGTGTTTAATATTTGTAAGATGTATGGAAATTCATAGCAAGAATGAAATTGAATGATCTTAAAATATTTTAACAAAAAATACCTAGGAATTTGTTATCTAAAATGAAATGAAAACTCTAGAAAATCATCTTGATCTTGTACTTGTGTATTTTAGTCATACTTGTCAATGAATATTGTAGCTATATATTGAAGGAACCAAAGATAAGGTAGACATGTTAATCTTATGAATAGCGACTTAATAAATCAAGTTGGATCATTAGGCACAAGTTGACTCGTATGGAAATAGACCATGAATATGCTAAAATTGAGTCCTTCAATAAGGAAACCCTACAAGGTTTGTAAAAATAGAAAATCAAGGTATGTCTAAGATCATCTGATTTGCAGCTAATCCTCTTTACATTAAAAGGTACGCTCATTTTGAAAAATTGTTTTGTATTACTAACTCTCTCATGTATAGTTTTTCCTTGAATCATAAAGATTCTTGTTAGTGTGACTAATCTCTAAATTGAATCTAGCCTTATCATGCTATCCTTTTCCATTAGGGTTAAATATAAAACCCTACGATTTTTATGCTTAGGGTGTGTTGACAATAATGATGAAACCATAGTCTACTTAGGGTTTGTTCATAAAACATATAATATCCTACTCTCTTGATGTTTAGGATTTTGGTAATAAAGAAACCTTAAATTTTTATGGCTTTTCATTACTATCTAGGCTATATGAAGAAACCATATATTTTTAGGGTTTGTTAAATTAGGGTTTGTGAGAAAACCCTTGAAACAATTAGTGAAATATCCTAGGAATGAAATCCTAGGTGTATGTGCTTCCATTTAATTAAAACTCTAGCTTGGTCAAATTGTTGTATATCTAACATTAAAATTTTGATGTTTGTATCTAGGGATTACGAAAAAACCCTAGTAGAGTTTGATATGAAATTATAGGGCATGATGGTAAAACCTTAGATAAAAAATTCTTTTATTGTGATTGAAATGCTAACACGATTTAGTTGCTGACAGGGAGTCTGGGGTTTGTGAAAAAAATTGTAGCATAGGTGGATGTGAAAAATTTAGGATATGAAAGACATAACCTTTGTTGATTGTAAACCTAACTATGTTTAGGTTTTGACATCTAAATTTTGATTTATTATTCTCCCATTATGATTAAATTCAAATTGGGAGGCCAAAGCCTCACCCACCACTCCTCCTGAGGACTTCTCCTTGGACTTCTTCAATGGACAATTTGTAGCAAAGTGACCCATCTTGTGACAATGAAAAAAATTAACTTTCGTCATGTCCTTCTTCTTACCTCCATGATAAAAATATGATATGGAACGAGAAATTTTGTACCTTTCCCATTCCTCGCCTTAATCACTAAGGCACAATTCTCTTCATCGTCAATCTTTGATGAAGACCCAGCACTGGTGCTCCTCGTGATGTCATCCTGCATCAAATCCGACCATACTCGTTCCCAATCTCGTAGCTTCTCTTGACCATTGACAGAGTCCTCATAACTATGCCAACTCTTTAGGAGACCAAGAAGAACAAGGCTCACCATATCATCCTCGACAACTGTGATTCCAACACTTACAAGTTCATCCCGACATTAAGTGAACTTCGTCAAGTACTTTGGACTCGTCTCTCCTTTCTCCATCTTGATTTTACGATTTTTATCCTTCTGTGTCAACTTCCTTTAATCACTGCCATTGTGATAGAAGTTCGTTAATGTTTTTCATATAGAACACGGGGTTTCCTTTCCTTGGAGACTCGAGACAATATGATCTCGAACTCCCTCAAGGATTATCCACGTTGCCTTCACCACACACTTCTTCCACTCGGCCAAGTTCTGTGCATCAATAGGTGTTGGCTTAGGAATTGCTTGTTCAACAAATTCCTTCATGCCATTGTCCTCTAGCACAACCTCCATCATGTCCCTCCATGCTATGAAATTTGAGCTGCCTTCCAAGGCATACTCAAGCCTCAACCCATGAAATTCCATCTGCCAATCCTAAATTATGTATGCAAATTCGACTTTCACCTGTAAACCAGAAACTCAAAACTTCAAAATCTCCTCTAGAGAGTTGATTTTAAATCAGTGATATCTCCCTCATCCGAACTCCGATTTGGCCAATTTTTTATTTTTATTTTTAATTTGGGTATAGTTTCCCAAGGAGTCCAGATCTGCAATTGTTTCTAAAAATTTGGCATAGAAATTCTCAGATCTGGTCTACAAACTCTTGGGCCAAAAAATAATCTTGCTCTGATACAATGTAGAAAATCATATAGATTCACAAGCTAGTGCAATTTGCTAAAGCAACACACTATAATCGAATTCTACACTTTACAACGGAAGCCCATAAACATCGAGAAAACAATAATCAATAGAAGAAGAGAATCAAAGGCACATAACACAATAAATATCAAGGGAAAGCCACACCTCAAAACACCACTATCTGTTTTGTATTAATTTGGAAACTGAAGATGGAAATTACAATGTTTGTTATCTCTAGAACAATCTCAACACTTAGCAAATTCAATCTCCAACTCATAAGAAAGCTCAAGGCCAAAGCTTAACCTCTTCACAAGCTCTCAAAGTATCTATTCCAATGTCTAATTCATATGAAGGATAACTTGTATTTAAAGGGAAATAAAGCCTCTAAAAATTGTGGAATCCCTTAAGGATCATTTAACGATTGCATGCACTATGAGTGCAACTTAAAAAAATCTAAAACAAATAGTACATTGTCCCTACACTCTAGTCTCAATTGGGAATTTCAGAATCGACATGCATGAGTTTCTGATGACTATATATTTAGTTAACTAGAGTAGAACTTGTAGAGTTCATTAGTGTCAACACTGACTCTTCACTCACTATTAGTTCTCTAAATAAGTTTAAGAACTAATTTAAATGAAGTGAGCCATGAAGCTGAGTCTTCTATTTTAGAACTCACAATTAACTCACAATGGACTCCTACAAAGTTGCTATGAGAATATAATAGAATAAAATTAATTTAACTATTTTAAGTTGCTATGAGAATAGAATTCGAATTTAATTCACACTTTAATTCAAGGAAAAATTAAACCCGAATTTCTTGTTTCCATTTCTCAACAATCCATTATCCCACCCATAGAAGAACCAAATTCCATTTTCAATTAATTATCCTAACTCAACATTAAACACTAATTATGGGAAGGTATTGTGGGGTGATGCTCCTTGAATGCTAAGTTCTAAGACCTAAATGATTGTGCCATTTGATATGCCATTTAGCTCTGATTTAGATCTTAGGATTCAAGAATATTATTGAGAGGTCATGTTGGCTAGAAGATCCACCTGGTTATTAAGCTCATTTAAAATATGCCAATATTAGTTTCCACCCTTTCTAGTTTATTTTTGTAATCACCAAATAATTCTTGTGAGTTGAGTCATAGCTTGTAGAAGAAGATGTGCGCATAAATTTGATAACTAATATTAAATCTCCAATAACAATTAGGTTTCTAATAGGCATCGAACACACAAAAAGTCATCAATGCTTCAATATAGTTATTTGACACTCTACCTAAATCTTATTAAAAACAACTTCGAATTGTCACTTTACATATGCCACCCATGTAAAAATCTGAGAGTTCATATAAAAATTAAGCTACATTTAACTCTTATCAATGATATATTATTCGAGAGATCTTTTAGACTATATTTATTAATTATTTAAATAGATTTATGTCTTATAATTAAATTCCTGAGGGTAGCAATTTTTCCTAATTATATGTATAAAAAATTTATACTTACTATTTATGATAAAATATTGAAATTTAATAATGTAATCGAATAAAAATTAATCAAAAATAGTTAGTTTTTTGTTTTATAAAATTGTTATATTTTCACATTAGAAAAACAAAATAACATGTGTAATTCAAATTCGATATAATGTAAAATTGACCAAAAAAAATATACAACATACACTTAATGTTTAAATAACATCATGAAAATAGAAATAACATAAATTTCAAATATCCTAAAGTTTCCATTATAATAATGACACTTGGAACCATTACTAATGATGTATTGAAATAGAGATTCTAATTGTTTATTGTGTTTCCTAAACTAAATTTGAGTCAATTCCAACTTTGATGTTGGAAATACTTGTATATTTATATAAATGCGTATTGAATAAAATAAATTAATATAAATTGTATGAGCTGTTGCCACTTAATTGAAAGATGCGGTGTTTTATTATGCAATAATGTATATGTATATTGGATCAATATTCAAAGTAGTAATTTCTTTTAATGTTTTATGGGCAAAATGTATCATTAAACAGTTTTTGAGATGCTTAGGTAACCTAATACAAGAAAATGGAAGTGCAAGCAAGCTGAAATTTAGATTGATCATTTTCATGATAGGATTATGGTTTGTTAGGATAAAATTTGTGATAAGATTTTAAATATATTCATAAAAAATAATATTTTAAAAATAATATTTTTTATTTGTTATAAAAATGGGTGAAAGGTTAAAACATAACAAGTATCTAAATAATATGATTCAAAAGAATTAAATAATATAAATTAAAAGAATTTATTCATAAAATTTAAATGATTTAAATGGTAAATGAGAAAATTAAATAATTTCCTTTGTGTATTAAGAAATGATTAGTTTTTTTTAATTATGTCAAGAATACCTTTTCAACATTTTAATAGGCTTTATATTAAGTCTTATCATATATATATATATATATATATATGACAGAAAAGTATTTTAAAATATATTCATTATAGACAGCTGCATTGCGATTTTGCTTTGACAAAAATTGGATGGGTAAAACGTGTTGTATGCAAATTTTGGCCAGGGAGGGTCAAGGTGCAGGCAGCGAGGTGGCCTGAAAGAGAGAATGACGCTCATGCAACAGAACACGATCACTTTTATCTACATGTTATGGGCCGCTTTGCTTGGCAGTTTCAACACGTTTATCATTTCGTTTAATTTCCCACCATTTGGCAATTCAGTTGAAACATTCATCTGTGGTTTTCCTACCTGAGATTTAAAATCTGACACATGGCCTCTTTTTTTTTGAAGCAATCAGAGATGGTAAGTGAGGGTTTTGTTATTTTTGTTTATGACACATGGTTCCAGGTCTCCATGAGGCATTCATAGGACAAGCGGTCGATATGAGACATGGTTCCAGGTCTCGCTGACGCATTCATAGCACAAGCGTTCTCACAAGTTCGAGGTGGATCTCTCTTGTGTATCTCTCCCATCTCATGGACATCGTGTGGAACGATAGGGAGAGGATGCCAAAGTGTCCTTATCTCGATTACCGATTTTTTGAATTGACCAAGTCCATCTCAGTCTGATTGACCAATATTCAGGGAATAGGTAATCGAAATAAGCTCAAGGGTGTGAGCCCATGGTTTTCATATCGGAGGTTAGAGTCACCTGTGTTGTCACTGAATATGGCACACCAGGTGAGTGTGTCCCGAGCTCCACGATCTCACTGTGGGCGGGGTAATCAATGGAAGCAACCACCTCTTCAGCCAGTGCAACTGCTAGCTTATATATGTTGCACTTCTTGAAATAGTAATCTACATTTTACTGAAAAGTTGAGGACAACCATTGTACCTTTCGTTCTCATTGTGTTTAGAATTAGACATGTTTTAATTTTTAAAGGTCGTAAGTCTTGTTTTTTTGCTTTAATAAAGTAGGGGGGTTTTTATTCTTCCTCACCGAGTGTACAATTATTTATGCAAGGTTAAGTTAAAATTTGTTTAAATCTAATTTTTCAATTAATAAAAATTTGAAAGACGAGAGAAAAATTAATATGGAAAATTAGGCTTAATTGAAAATATGAATGTTGTAAAAGTAAATAATTATAAGAAATTCAGATGGGATGTTTTTATGATTTATGGTTTAAGAAAAAAAAATCTCCAAAAATCACATTGACAATTTAAGATCAACAAATCTCTCTTGAGGTTCATTATGAAGACAAAGATAGAAAGCAAGATCCAACCTATCAAATATCTATAGCAATGCAGCTGTAAAATTATTAAACAATCACTAAGTCAAATATTTTAATATTAAAAAATTGAACTTTGGAGGATTCTAGAATAAACTAAAAAACAATTTTTAATTTAATAAATTTATAATCTAATTTCTAATTATTCATAATATTAAATTATTTATATTTTTAATTATCTAATATTAATTATTATTAGTATATAATAATGCATATCCATAATCTAATTATTTTTTTTATAAAAGAAGAAAATTCAACAATAATCCAAATTAACTAATAAATAAAAATATATAAAGTATGAAAAAACTAATAAATAAAAATAGATAAGGTATGAAAAAACTAATAAATAAAAATAGATAAGGTATGAAAAAAAAAACTATAATCAAATGGTAAAATCAAATAAAAAATAGAATAAAATTTATTTATTTATTTAAATCAAATTAGATACTAAATTACGCGAAAAAATAACTTATTTATTTATTTAAATAAAAAATTAAATAAATTATTAGAAAAAGAATAATGAAGACAAGGGAAAAAAATGAGGTGTTGGGAACAAAGGAATAGACCTAAGAACTGCTAATATTCCATCCATCATCCCTATTAAGAGTGTAATTTCTCTTCTCAGTTTGGATGACTTTCCTTAATTTAAGATGATGGAAATAAGAACCCTAGCAACGACCTTAGAATCCTCTAAACAAATATGATTGAGATTCAAAATTTAGAAACTTTAGAACCTTAAATAGATTGAGATTCAAAATTTTATTTAACAGTTTCTAAAAATAGATCTTGAAATTTGAGATTAGTGTTACTAAGAAAATTATCATAGAAAAGAAAATGAAAGGCATCTTCATAATGCCCCAAATTTAACTAAAAGTGATAAACAATGATTTATTATAGAGTCTAACTATATACATGTGGGAAATTTTGATTTAGCTTTAATTTATATCTAATAGAAAAATCTTGTAAGTAACATGTTTAGAATATAATTTGGATTCATATATATTCTAAAGAGTGATGAGAAATTTAAATTAAATAATAATGAATAAAAAAATAAAATATAAGATAAAGATTTATCATAATCGTTAATACTTTTTAAGTATTTAAAGAAAAAAAAAACCAATTTCAAAATAATCCATTTTGTAATAGATAATATAAAAGGCAAAAATTGCAATGTCATATGCATAGTATTGGAAAGTGTAAATTTATTTTGAAAGATTTCCCTTTTTGAGATAGCAATGTTATAAAGTTAAAATAATTATTATGATAAATTTTGCAATAAAAAAAACAAATCTATAATAAAGAGTGGATATGTAAATCTACATTAATTTTTTATTTTTTTTAAATAAATTGTACATGGATACACATATTAAACACACTATATTAAACTAGATGTTAAATATTAAATGCATTATATTAACATATTTAAACTAATACCATAATACGTTGAATATATACTCTAATAAAAAAAATAAAAATAAAAAATAATAATAAATAAATAAATAAATAATAATAATAATAATTTTTTTTAAGCAACAAAATGAACACATCATTCGCAATGTAAAAACATTAAACACACTACATAAATATTCACCACTAGACTTTACATCACAAAGACCATGTTCGAAATAAATCCAATCGAACGAAGGTTTTTGCCTTTTTTTCCTTTATATAGAAGATACTTTAATGCAAAATGTGACACTCATATTAGACACGCTATATTATAATTAATAGTTAGATACAACATATCTAAACTAATACCATAATATATTCGTGCAAAAATATTTCTTATTTTTATTCTTAAATGAGGAAAAATAAACACATCATTCGCAATGTAAAAACATTAAACACACCACATAAATATTCATCACTAGACTTTACATCAAAAAGACCCTGTTCGAAATAAATCCAATCCAACTAAGATTTTTGCCTTTTTCTTTATATATAAGATATTTTATTACCTTTTTCTTTATGTAGAAGATATTTTAATGCAAAATGCAACAAAGACTTAAAGTGATTTTGAAGATAATGGGCATTATAGCCTTTACATTCTCATACATGTTTTTCCTCTTATTCTTTAGTGTTGTTACATAAATATTCATGACTAGACTTTACATCAAAAAGACGATGTTCGAAATAAATCCAATCACATAAATATTCTATCACTAGACTTTACATCAAAAAGACGCTGTTCGAAATAAATCCAATCCAATCCAACGAAGGTTTTTGCCTTTTTCTTTATAGAGAAGATATTTTAATGCCTGTTTCTTTATATAGAAGATATTTTAATGCAAAATGCAACAAAGACTTCAAGTGATTATGAAGATAATTGGCATTATAGTCTTTAAATTATCATACATTCTCATACATGTTTTTCCTCTTATTCTTTAGTGTTCTTACATTATTCCTTGTTAGGTAAGTTAATTGTTATTAAAATTCTTTAAATTAATTATCCGTTGGAATTGTAATCTTGTGAAGCATTTGCACTATTTGTGCAACATTTAATTATCTCTGATGGTTAATCATTGAATGATCATTTTTAATACAATAGGATAAAATGTTATAGGAGTTAATTGGATTTGTTTTCCACATAATTTCTTTGTTTAACACAACATTATAAATTTTAATCATTTGATTGTAAATGTTGAATTTTGTAATAACAAAAAGTTAATTTCTTCAACTATAAACTATAAATCAAATTTCTTTTAACTATATAAAAAACATCAAAAAATATTTAAATTAGAAAATCATAAAAATTTATTAAAACAAATGCAAACAAAAATTATAATAAATTATCTAAGCAATGAATCAAAACTACAACATGAATAAAAAATAATTAAATTTTAATTAAGTAATGAATACCATTTATTAAATTTTCTTAGGGTAACATTGTTCTTTGCTTTGATAATTTCATTTTATCATTAACACATTAAGTTCACCCCATATCATTATTACATTACTGAGATCTACACCATTATACATCAATATATGAAATTATATAGAAAGGAAAAACATCACCATCATAATCAATAAAGAGAAATATAAAAGAAATAGTAGAAGAAAACATGCACACACATAGAGACACCAAGATTTGTCGAAGACCAGAAAAAAACCCACAATGGGAAAAGCCTTGCAAATCCTCTTCTTCTTAGATCATCATCAAATGATGCGACAAAAGAGAGTACAATGATCCATAACTTTATCTATGCAGCAAAACAATAATGATATCCATGAAACAAATCTAATCATGCTAGGAATCAAAACCTCATATTGATGACTGTAATGTGATATCACAAATTGATCTCGACTACTGTATACTATTATTACTATGTTGAATTGTTCTGAGCACTGTTGTCACTGTCATTGAGCACAATACATATGTTTGCAGTAGAAACTAAAAAAACAGACCTACAGATCTACAAATCTATATAACAGCAGAGAGAAACCTAGATCTACCAGATGAGTGAATTCAACTGAAGCCAAGATGTCAAACCCTAGATATGAACTCATGTCACTCTCTTCAAAACTATATGTGTGCAACCCAAACTTCCTCATCACTCTCTCGGTCATTGTATGTGAGAGACTATGACTACACGATCGATCTCGGGAAGTATTTATGTGTGCAACTATGGAAAAATACACTTAAACCCAGAGTCACACCCTTACTGTTGTTGTTCGAGCAACATAGATGTCTTCGTCGCTCTCAAGATAACTCTGTGCAAGAAACCTGAATCATCATCAATCATCATCGGAGAGCATATCTTCATAGAACACGTCTCAACATGGAATCACATCAAGAGCAACAACTTCCACCCAAAATCAGCAATAGGATAACTCATCACACATGGGAGTAAAACCTCAACCCTGGATCACACAGGGGAGTACACCCTCAGCCCTGGAATTTCAATGTGGAGCTTTACCCTCAAATCATAATCCTATTGCCTACTGATGTTCCCAACAATGACTCTCCATAATCATGCGATAGAACACCTGCATCATAATTGCCTTGGGTTGTACGCGACAAGAACACTCTCAACTCATTGGCTAAATGAGGAGTAATATTCCCAACAAGCCCTACTTGTGGGTATGATACCAACCGGGGTATACTCTGCAAAGACCAGATGAGGGAGTAAAACCTCAACCCTATAAGTAATAGATAGGGGTAACACCCTATTGTCTAGAGTTCCCTCAACCCAAGGAGCCATTGTCCCTCAATTCCTCACCCTAGGAGCTCAAACAGGGGGAAAGAGTTGACTGAGTGTCTTTGATTAGAACTACTCTCATCATACTTGAATCTAGTATCATCTTGTTGTAATAGAAGTTGTTTCATGTTCATATATAACATATACTAAATTATCAGCACAGCATAATCATCCTCCCTCTTAAGGAGGTTCCAACCACAAGCCTGAGCTTGTTTTGAATAGTTGCACTGTCTGAATATATGAGAGTATCTCGGTCCCAAGTTTAAAGATGGGACTTACTGCAATTCAGATCATCATAATGTATCCATGTCATATCCAGATCATGCTCAAACAACTCTCTAATGAGCTTCTATGTCCTGCCTCAAAACTAGTCATGTTAGCAACATCATGATCAAACTCGGTCATGCTATGGACCTCTCATTCAAGATATCATGTAAGATCACATACTAAAGCAAAATTCAAATGTCTTTATAAAAAATAATCTCAAATATCAACAATACATCTATGCAGATACATATCTTAGGATAAATATCTCATTCTCAAAATAGAATACCTCATGAAGATCTTTCAAAGCATTCTCGGTGGCAACTCTATGTAAGTGAAGCAACTCACTCATGAGTTTATTCAAGTTCTATGTACAACATACATATACAGATGGATGTTCAAAACAAAACATCAATGTTTCAACCATCGGATGTCATGTCAAGTTCAACAACATCTTGAACTTCAAATCAAAGTATCCAAGGATTTGCAATTTTCATTATTCAAAAGAATTTTCCAATAGCTTTGCAATATGGAATTTCTTTCCCAAATTTCGGAAATCCATTCATCATGCCATGATACATCATTTCAGGCTTTAGAAGCCATCTCCCTCTGATTTAGATCATCACAGACCCATGACCTGTCACAAGTAGATCATCAAGATATAAAACCAAAGCCATAATCAATATTAAAGCCATACCTTGGAACTCATCATCCTAACTTCATCAGATAATTATCAAATATAGACATATCTGGATCGAGGAGCTTGCTTCATGCAAAGCTCTGTATAGGCAGAATGCCCTGCTAGGCTAGCATAATCATCCTTACATAAATAAATGTTGTACCATCAATCAACAAAGTCAACTCATCAGAGTTTTTAAGCCAAATCATGATCATTATCAAATTCTGTTGGAAATAATACTGAGAGGGGAGAGGGGGGGTGGGTGAATCAGTATTATCAATTTAACAGTCTTTCATTTCCATAAATAAATTTTTATACACTACTTCTGATAATTAAACTTGTGTATATATGAAACTATGTTTAGAGAAAACAACGTATATCTTGTAGACTTCTAATTTAGTTAGCTGATGTTAATCTGTGTATCAGAACCATAAAACAATAATCAAGTGCAGTAAACAGAATAGGCAATCACACACATGAACACAAGATATATGGTGGAAACCCAATGTGGGTGAAAACCACCTGCTACAATTTGTCTCTATCTTCTTTTAATAAGATTTTTTTTTTTACAATATTTCTGTATTGGTGTAGTCTTATACCAGTGGGCAGGCTTCTACCTACAGAAGGCTACAACCTTCTTTCATTCTCCAGCTTCTCCTGGAAGGGAGCTACAACCCCCTTAGCTCTTATACTAACTGATGTACTAGTACATAGGTGCTAACCTATAGAAGGTTACACCCTTCTATTTTCTTTCAGGGACCACGTTTCATAATTTTTCAGACTAGATCCATCAATAACATCAATCAAACATCAAATATATCTACATCAAACAATCTCCTTTGCACCCACCAAAAACTGAATCAAACAATCACTTCTCTGAATGCTATAATCAGAATACAATAACAATAACTAGAAATTAATCCTGAACCCAGACCACTGCAGCAATAAACAGAAGTAGATAAGACATATTTTATGAGACGTACACTACTTCAATATGTAGAACATGCGTGCATACAATGTTATATAAAGGCAAACCTGCATATACGTCATTTTGAATTATTTAACCAGCATGTATACGTGCCTTTTCTATGCAGAACATGCGTACAGATCTATAAAAGATAATTTACCCTTTTCAAATGTTCTGACATCAGTTATACCCAGATCATCAGATTTATAGATCAATTCATGCGCCAAATATAATAGATCAAAATCACACAAAGATACTTCTCTTCAAGCCTTAAGATCTTGACCCATCAATAGAAATTATCCTTCTCCTAGCGCTCAAGTTCCTCCTTAACTCAGATCCAATTGTGCACCATAACCAAATGACGAGTATTCTAGATCTTGTTCTTCATAAGATATCCAATACTTGAGTGCCTTTGCCTAGTGATATCCTTCCCCTTTTATAGTCTTAGGCCTTACTCAATACCATGGTCCAAAACCATATATAATCAATACCTTGGACCCAATACTTGGGTTCAATACTTCAGACCAAATACCATGGACCAATACCAAAATACCATAGACAAAATACCACAGACCAAAACCAAGTTTTCCAAACTGTACGCGCTTTGCTGTGCATGGAAGTGCGTGTATACACATATGCGCCTTTTGGTCTGTGAAATTTCTTGTATACGTGGCTTCATCAACGGGAACCTGTGTATACCTCCTTTTCCTTTATTTTGAGAGCTTATGAGCTTGAACTGTCATCTAAGTGATTTTCCGAGTGAGTTGCCATCAAGGACAACCCCTGTATCATAATGCCAACAATCTCCCCCTTTGGACTTGATGGAAACAACCACACCAACTCACTCTCACCCTTTGACATCAAGGGAAAAGGGCGGACCAAGATATTCTCTTCCTTGATATACATTCTGCTATCCATACTCCCCTTGAGTACCTGCTAAAATCTCTGATTGAGCTCCCCCTTTGTATATGCCAAGATGTACCAATCCGTCCATGCTCCCTCTAAGTACATTCTGAAATCTCTGCTCTGCTGAAGTGTGCTGTTCATGCTCCCCCTGACTGTAAGAAAGGTCTGCAAAAAGATGTTCTACAAGACCTTCCTATCACCAAAGACTCATACATACATCCAACTCCCAACCAAGTGGGAATATACCAATATTGACTCATCCACCCAACCAAGTGGGGATACACCAAGAGCTTATGCATGATAAAACAAGAACATTACATCATCCATCCCAGGCATAGTGGGGAAACAAGATAGGTGATTACATGACCTTGATAATAAAGGAAATGCATGACATAGAGACTAAATATCTAAAACAAGACTATGAGAGTCATCAGCAAGTATCATCAGCAACATCTATCAATCACCATCCAGACTAGCAATAATTGTGAAACTGTACCAAAATATTCTAAGGTAATGCCAGCAATGATAATGCATTATATGCTCCCCCAGAACCTGTGCCATATGATCACTGATAGACCCATATCAGACTCTTTTCATCCTGAGTTTGGCCCACTGATATTCTTCAAACCAGCATATACGCGGATATATCCAGAGAAAACTGAGTATGTATGTGGATCCTCTTCATGAAATTCGCGTACTGTTGGCATTATGACACAGGTTTGGCATAGGTTTGGCTCAATGACATAAGTGTTGTCCTTGATGGCAACTCACTCAAATAGCAGATCACAAGTTCAGGCTCTCAAAAATAGTAGAAAATGAGATACCCGCAGGTTCCTGTTCACAAAGCCACGGACATACACAGGTGCACCAAACAAAAGGTACGAACATATGCACAGGTGCATCGAACAAAAAGTGCATACGTAAAGTACACTCACTTTCATGCAGAGAAAAATGCGCGCACATGGGAAATCTTATGGTAGGTCCATGGTATTTAGTCTGAAATTTTTGATCCTATGATTTTGGTCTATGGTTTTGCATCTAAAGTATTGAACCCAGGTTTTGGGTCCCTAGTATTAGATCTTTATGGTTTTGGACCATGGTTTTTGTAACGCCTAGACTATAAAAGGAAAGGACATCATTTGGCTGGGTGACTGATGTGTTGAATATCTTGAGAAGAGAAAGATCGAAATACTAGTGATTGGTTGGTGAGTTATAGCTGGACCTGAATCAAGGAGAAACCTGAGCATTACAAGACGAATCTACTGATGGGTCGAGATCTCTTTGGCGCATGATCAGATCTGTAAATCTGATAATCTGGGGTATAATTGAAGTCTGATAAATTTTCTATACCTACAGGTTTGACACAGCGCAAGCACGGATACCCGTAGGCTCAACACAGCGCAGGTGCGGATACCCGCAAATTTAACACAACGCAGGCGCAGATAACCGCAGGCTCGACATAGCGCAGGCACGGATACCTGAGGCTCAACACAGCACATGCACGGATACCCGTAGTTTAAGGAAGTGAATACTACGTATGTACGAAGGTTTCTAGTGGTGAAGTTGCAGACTTTTCTTGAAATATGTTTTAGCTACTTTTGTCTATTACTACAGCATTTAGGGTTCTTAATTGGTGTTTGGTTACTGGTACTATGTTCTGAGAAGTTATTGATTCAATATTTGTACAAGGAAGTTGGTTGATTGTAGATCTATTTGATGTTTGATTGATATTCATGGATCCAGTCTGAAAATTTATGAAACATGGTCCTTGGAAGAAAAGAGAAGTCTTCTATAGGTCAGCACCTACGTACTAGTACCTCAGCTAGTACAAGAGCTAAGGGGGTTGTAGCTCCTTCCCAGAAGAGTCTAGAGAACGAGAGAAGGTTGTAGCCTTCTGCAGGTTGAAGCCTGTGTACTGGTATAAGACTGCAGCAGTACATAATCATTGTAAAAAGAAGTTTCTAATTGAAAGAAGATAGAGACATATTGCAGTAGGTGGTTTTCACCCACATTGGGTTTCCACCTTATATTTTGTGTTCTTTTGTGTGTATGTCTGCTCTACTTTTTAGTTCCTGCTTACTGTTATATGATTCTAATGCACAGATTAATGATCAACATCTGAAGAATAAATTAAATTATAAGTCTTGGAGGTATATGCAAGTTTCATTAGTCAGATCTGCAAATATTTGTATAAATTGAAAAATAATTTGATAATATTGATTCACCCCCCCACCTAGTATTATTTTCAACAATTGGTATCATAGCATGTCCTTCAGGAAAAGCTTGATCGCTTGAAGGAAGATCTATCATCATGAGCAACTACAAAAGGGAAGCATCTATCATGCCACCGATTTTTTATGGGAGCAACTTTGTCTATTGGAAGGTAAGAATCACTGCCTATCTTCAATATCTTGGTACAAAAGTTTGGGATATTGTGGAAACAGGATACACATTTCCATTAGCAACTCCTACAGATGCAGCTGGTAAGAAAGTTGTCAATACTCTATTAGGAAGTCTATCTCAATCAGAATTCGTCAAGGTTATGCAGCTCAAAAGCGCAAAAGAAATATGGGACAAGAACGTTCTGAGCTATGAAGGAGATGAACAGGTAAAACGAGCAAAATTACAAACTCTTAGAATTCAATATGAAAGTCTCAGAATGCATAATGATGAAAGTGTGGCTAGCTATTTCCTACGTATAGATCAGATCGTAAATTGTATGAAAAACTTGGGTGAAGAAATAAAAGAATTTATTTTGGTTGAAAAGGTTCTAAGATCTTTGTCTCCTAAGTTTGATTCAAAAGTTTTTGCCATAGAAGAAAAGTAGAATCTACAGAACCTTACCATGTCATAGCTGAATAGAATTCTAACTGCTTACAAAATGAGAAAAGGAGGAACATTAGACTGGAGAGAAGTTGCATTCAAGGCTTCAGGAAAAGGAGACTACTGTGAGTCAGGACATATGTCAGAAGAAGAGGAAGAATCCAATTTTGTCAAGAACCTTCAACGAGGAACTGGAAGATTCAGAGGTAAGCTACCTTTCAAATGCTTTTCTTGTGCTAGAGTCAGTCATTATGCTGCAAAATGTCCTCATAAAGATAAACTAGACAAAGGTAAGGAACCTGTTGGATGGAACATAAAACAGAATGTAAATAAGAAGAGCTATTACACGCATGAAGACAGTGATGGATTTTCAAATAGTGATGGAGATGAACAAGGTAATGATGATAGACTTTTGATGACTTTTTAAGATGATGATTTCTTGGATGCTATAAATGAAGAAGGTCTTTATGAAGAAATTTCTAAACTTAAAGTTTGTTTAGAGGAAAAGAATATGATTATAGATAATCTAACATTTTGACTTGCTGAAAAAGATAAACACAATGAAGAGTTAGAATGTGAAATTGTGGGACTTAGAAAAGAAATTGAGAAAACAAAAGCCCCTAATCTCAGATTTGCTAAAGGATCTGAAACTCTAGATGAGATTATCAAAGTGCAGCATTCTCCTCCAATCAAGTCTGGTCTCGGATATTCCGAAGAAGAATCTCAAGCTCAGAAGCAAGTGCAAAAGCCATCCACCTCCAAAAGTTATCTTGATGCAGGAAGGAGAAGTGAACAAGTTGACAATCGACAGCAAAAGAATAATGCAGATCACGAGGTAAATCAGGAACAATTTGCTTCAAGAATGATCAAATCTTATCAAGTAAATCGAGGCCAATCTACGTCAAGGATGAATAGAAGCCTCAACTGACCACAGGTAAATCATTCTCAATTTTTCTCAAGAATGGATGGAAACTACAATCATATGGTTGGCAGATTTGATAATCATAGGAATTTCTTCAATGGGCAATGTTTCTCTTGTCATCACTTTGGTCATAAAGCTGCTCAATGTGTTGCGTACAAGACCATCATGACTAGGGAAGTTCAAAACCAAAGGACTATGATAGGAATATTGAAAAGAACCTACAATAACTTGTCTTCTCTTGAAAATGAAATGGAATGTTCTATCTGTAACAACTTCGGTCATGACGATTCTGAATGCAAAAGTAGGTTTCGACAAACAACTCAGAAGGAGCAAGCTTCATTGAGTTCCAAAACATGGAAAAAGAAAGAAACACAACCAGAAAGATGTGGGATAGCCTTATATGCGGAAGGATAGGAAAATCAATGGTACATCAACAATGGATGCTCGAAACATATGACAGGTAATAAAGAAAAACTCCAGTCATATAGTGCCTTAGAAAAAGAAAAGAAGGTCTCATTTGGAAATGACACCCCTGCATTCATAAAAGGTAAAGGCTTTGTTCATTTGAAAGAAAAGGTCAAGGCTGGTAATGTTATGTATGTTGATGGCTTAAAGCATAATCTATCGAGTGTCAGTCAGATGTGTGATCAAGGAACTGAGGTAATATTTTGATCAAATGGATGTATTTTTTGTGAGCTTGATACAAGAAAGACAATGATTAGAGGCATAAGAACTCCAAATAACTTATATGTACACAAGGGAGAAAAACAAAAATGTTATTTAAGCCAGAATGATGAACATTGGCTATGGCACAGAAGACTGGGGCATCTTAGCTTCTCCCAGATAAGGAAGGCATGCAAATATCAGGGAGTTCGTGATCTTCTTGACATCAGAATTCCAGACAATACAATATACAAATCATGTCAATTTGGTAAGCAAACCAGAACTAATTTCCCTAAGAAGGAAGGATCAGCTAGCAGGCCACTTGAACTTGTCCACACCAATCTATGTGGTCCAACTAGGCAGAGGTCACCTCGAGGAGAAGAGTATTTCATATTGTTCATTGACAACTTTTCAAGGATGTGTTGGATAGGACTCATGAAGTATAAAGATGAAGCTTTCGAAAAGTTCAAGTCATTCAAAGCTTTGGTTGAAAACGAATCAGATCGCAGAATCAAATGCCTCAGATCTGATCAAGGAGCAGAATTTACCTCAGATGAATTTTTCAATTTTGTGAAGAACATGGAATAAGAAGGGAATTTTCTGCTGCAAGGACTCCTCAGCAAAATGGAGTAGTGGAAAGGATGAATAGAATGGTTCAACAAATGGCTCGTGCTATGCTTGATGAGTCTGGAACTCCCGCAACCTTCTGGGGTGAAGCTGCATTTGCCGCTGTTACTATTCTCAACAAGACAAACATCCGGGTAAACAACACTCAGACTCCTCATGAACTTTGGTACGGTAAGACTCCCATAGTAAAATACTTCAAAAATTTTGGAAGCAAATGCTACATTAAAAGGACTGATGAAAATCTTGGCAAGTTTGAACCTAGAGCAGATGAAGGCATTTTACTTGGCTACTCTCCCCACAGCAAAGCTTACAAATGTTACAATAAAAGACTTGGTAAAATTGTTGAAAGTATTGATGTAGTGGTTGATGAAGAAGGAAACACTCCTAGGCAGGTAAAATCTGAAGATTTCGAAGATGGCGAAGACTATCCGTCAACATCAAATCAGATTCATGATGAAGAAGAAACCCATGAGGCACCAAAAGAACAAATAAGGATAGAAGAAAAGACTCCATCTAGATACGTTCAGAAGACTCATCCAGAATCTCAAATTTTGGGGCAGAAAGAGGCAGTTGTACAAACAAGAAGAACCATTTTAAAAGCTTCAAGCTATCTAGCATTACTCTCCTCCATTGAACCACAAAATGTAAGAGAGGCTTGCAAAGATGAATGCTGGGTCAAGGCCATGGAAGAAGAACTCAAGCAAATCGAAAAGAATAACACTTGGGAGTTGGTTCCTAGACCAAAAGATAAGAATGTCATAGGGACAAAATGGATTTTCCAAAATAAGCTGAATGAAAATGGGGATGTGGTTAGAAACAAGGCAAGAATTGTTTGTAAAGGATATGCATAACAAGAAGGAATAGACTTTGAAGAAACTTTTGCTCCAGTTGCCAGACTTGAGGCCATAAGAATGCTCCTTGCTCTCTCTAGCTTTCATAAGTTCAATGTATTTTAGATGGACGTAAAATCTGCCTTTCTAGATGGAGACTTAAATGAAGAAGTATATATTGAACAACCAGATGGGTTTATTCTTGGAAATGATCCAAAACTTGTATGCAGACTCAAAAACGCACTCTATGGCCTTAAACAGGCTCCAAGGGCGTGGTATTATCGGTTGGATAAGTACCTCCATCAACAAGTTTTTATAAAAGGATCAACTGATAGTAATCTATACATAAAAATTGACAATGATAAGTTGTTGATACTTGTTGTGTATGTTGATGATATCATCTTTGGTAGCAGTGAAGAAGACATGAGTCAAAATTTTGCCTTGGTGATGCAGAAAGAGTTTGAAATGTCCATGTTTGTTGAGCTCACATATTTTCTTAGTTTACAAGTCCAAGAAAACAAAGATGGAATTTTTCTATCACAAACCAAATATCTCAAGCAGATCTCGAAGAAATATGGGATGGAGGATTCGAAACTAGTATGTACCCCTATGGTGACAGGATGCAGCCTCAGCGCAAATGATGAATCGGAAGTTGTACATCAACCAACCTATAGATCCATGATTGGTAGTCTGCTCTATCTAACAGGTACCCGACCAGACATTATGCATGCAGTGGGAATAGTTGGAAGGTTTCAGGAAAATCCAAAGGAAACTCATCTTCAGGCAGTTAAGAGAATCTTCAAGTATCTTCAAGGAACTCAAAACTATGGCTTATGGTATCCTAGAGGTATAGATCTCACACTTCATGCATACACTGATGTGGATTGGGAAGGAAGCATGGATGACAGGAAAAGCACTAGTGGTGGTGCATTCTTCATGGGTCCTAGATTAGTATCTTGGTTCAGCAAGAAACAAAGCTCTATTGCATTATCTACAGCTAAAGCAAAATATGTAGCTGCTGCATCTTGTTGCACACAACTCCTTTGGATGATGCAAACATTGCAAGATCTTCAAATCACTTGTACTCCACTTATCTCCATTTTCTGTGGTAATACAAGTGCAATCAGTATTTCAAAGAATAATGTCACGCATTCATAGACCAAACACATACCGATCAAGTATCATTTTCTCTGAGGACAAGTGCTTGAAAAAAATGTCAAATTAGAGTATGTTCCCTCTGAGGAACAGGCTGCTGATATTCTCACCAAACCACTACCCAGGAAGAGCTTCGAATACCTCAGACAAAAACTAGGGGTAGTTGATGCATCATCCTGCTGTTGAATCTTGTGTATTTCAGATATTGTTGGCTATACACGAGTTTCATATGGGGTATACACGTACATACGCTATTTTATGTGGGTACAGTCGACTTGAAGAAAAGGAAGGATGAGAAGAGTCTGATATGGGTTTGTCAAGGACCATCTGGCACAGGTTCAGGGGGAGCATATATTCTTCTAATAATGCATTTTTGGCATTATCATAGAAGATATTGGTTCAATTCTTCAGTTGTTTTGATTTCAGGAGGAGCAAGTGTAGAAGGAGAACATGGAAATTGATCTGAATAATGATTGACAGATGCTGATGATATTTTGTCTCTATATTTCTTTTGTCAAGTTCATATAACGACCTATCTTAGTTTCCACACTATGCCTGGGATGGATAATGTAATATGCTTATTATATCATGCATCCCCACTTGGTTGGGAGTCGTATGTATGAGTCTTTGGTGATAGGAAGGTTAGTTATGATGTATAAATTCATATTTCTTTTGTAGAACATCTTCTTGCAAATCTTGCCTATATGTCAAGGGGAGCTTGGACAGCACAACAGAGTAGAGATTTCAACATGTATTCAGGGGGAGCATAACCCTTTGCCCTTGATGTCAAAGGGGGAGAAAAGACTTTGAGTGACTTTGGGTTGACATCAAGTCCAAAGGGGGGGATTGTTGGCATTATGACACAGGTTTGGCTCAATGAAATAAGTGTTGTCCTTGAAGGAAACTCACTCAAATAGCAGATCACTAGTTCAGGCTCTCAAAAATAGTAGAAAATGAGATACCCACAGGTTCGTGTTCACAAAGCCGCGGACATACACAAGTGCACCAAAAAAAAGGTGCAGACATATATGTAGGTGCACCGAACAAAAAGTGTGTACGTAAAGTACACACACTTTCATGCAGAGAAAAACGCACGCACATGGGAAATCTTATGGTTGGTCCATGGTATTTAGTCCGACATTTTTGATCCTATGGTTTTGGTCTGTGGTTTTGCATCTAAAGTATTGAACCCATGTTTTGGGTCCATAGTATTGGATCTTTAAGGTTTTGGACCATGGTTTGAGTAAGGCCTAGACTATAAAAAGGAAAGGAGATCATTTGGTTGGGTGACTAATGTGTTGAATATCTTGAGAAGAGCAAGATCTAAAATACTATTGATTAGTTGGTGAGTTATAGCTGGACCTGAATCAAGGAGAAACCTAAGCATTACAAGACGGATCTACTGATGGGTCGAGATCTCTTCGGTGCATGATCAAATCTGTAAATCTGATAAACTAGGGTATAATTGAAGTCTGATAAATTATCTATACCCATAGGTTTGACACAGCGCAGGCGCGGATACCTGCAGGTTTGAGCCAGCACAGCCATGGATACTCGCGGGCTCGACACAGCGTAGGCATGGATACCCGCAGGCTCGACACAGCACAGGCGCGGATACCTGCAAGTTAAGGAAGTGAATACTGTGTATGTACATAGGTCTCTAGTGGTGAAGTTGCAGACTTTTCTTGAATTTTTTTTAGCTTCTTTTGTCTATTACTGCAGTGTTCAGGGTTCTAAATTGGTGTCTTCTTACTAGTATTGTGTTCTGAGAAGTTATTGATTCAGTATTTTTACAAGGAAGTTGGTTGATTGCAAATCTATTTGATGTTTGATTGATATTCATGGATCCAGTCTGAAAATTTATGAAACATGGTCCGTGGAAGAAAAGAGAAGTCTTTTGTAGGTCAACACCTACTTACTAGTACCTCAGCTAGTACAAGAGCTAAGGGGGTTCTATCTCCCTTCCAGAAGAGTCTAGAGAACGAGAGAAGGTTGTAGCCTTCTGTAGGTTGAAGCCTGCGTACTGGTATAAGACTGCACCAGTACCAAATCATTGTAAAAAGAAGTTTCTAATTGAAAGAAGATAGAGACATATTGTAGCAGGTGGTTTTCACCCACAGTGGGTTTCCACCTTATATCTTGTGTTGTTTTGTGTGACTGTCTGCTCTATTTTTCTATTCCTGCTTAATGTTATATGTTTCTGACACACATATTAATGATCAACATCTGAAGAATAAATTAAATTATAAGTCTGGGAGGTATACGCAAGTTTCATTAGTCAAATCTGCAAATCTTTGTCTAAATTGAAAAATAATTTGATAATATTGATTCACCCCCCCTCAGTATTATTTTCAACACGTACAACCATTATTCTCTGAAACAGATAAGTTCAACAGAAAAATGATGCATCAACTACTCCCATCTTCTGTCTGAGGTATTCAAATGTCTCTCTGGGCAGAAGTTTGGTGAATATATCAGCAACTTGTTCCTTGGAGGGAACATACTCCAATTTGGCATTTTGTTCAAGCACTTGTTCCTGAAGAAAATGATATTTGATAGGTATGTGCTTGGTCTTGGAATGCATGACAGGATTCTTTGAAATACTAATTGCACTTGTATTATCATATAAAATGGAGATAGGTGGAGTACAAGTGATTTGAATGTCTTGCGATGTTTGCATTATCCAAAGGAATTATGTGCAGTAAGAAAAAACAACCACATATTCTACTTCAGCTGTAGATAATGCAATTGAACTTTGTTTCTTACTGAACCAAGATACTAATCTGGATCTCATAAAGAATGCACCACCACTAGTGCTTTTTCTATCATCCACTCTTCCTGCCCAATCTGCATCTGTATATGCACGAAGTGTGAGATCTGTGTCTCTAGGATACCATTGTTCCTTGAAGATATTTGAAGACCCTTTTAATTGCCTGAAGGTGTGCTTCCTTTGGATTTTCCTAGAATCTTCCAACTATTCCCACTGCATGGATGATGTCTGGTCGAGTACCTGTCAGATAGACCAGAATCCCAATCATGGATCTATAGGTTGGTTGATGTATTGTTGTTGATTCATCATTTGCGCTGAGGCTGCATCCTGGTACCATAGGGGTACATACTGGTTTCGAATCCTCCATCCCATATTTCTTCAAGATCTGCTTGAGGTACTTGGCTTTTGATAGAAAGATACCGTCTTTGTCTTTTTAGACTTGTAAACCAAGAAAATATGTGAGCTCACCAAGCAGGGACATTTCAAATTCTTTCTGCATCACCAAAGCAAAGCTTTGACTCATGGTTTCTTCATTGCTACCAAAGATGATATGATCAACATACACAACAAGTATTAGGAATTTATCAGTGTTAATTTTTATATATAGATTGCTATCTGTTGATCCTTTTGAAAAACCTTGTTGATGGAGGTATTTGTCCAAATGATAATACCAAGCCCTTTGAGCCTGTTTAAGGCCATAGAGAGCCTTTTTGATTCTGCATACAAGTTTCGGATCATTCCCAAGGACAAATCCATCTGGTTGCTCAATGTACACTTATTCTTCTAAGTCTCCATTTAGAAAGGTATATTTCACATCCATTTGATATAATTTGAACTTCTGAAGGCTAGAAATAGCAAGGACATTCTTATGGCTTCAAGTCTAGTAACTGGTGCAAAATTTTCTTCAAAGTATACACCTTCTTGTTGAGCATACCCTTTACAAACAATTATGGCCTTGTTTCTAATAACATCTCCATTTTCATTCAGCTTGTTTTGAATATCCATTTTGTCCCTATGACATTCTTATCATTAGGTCGAGGAAACAATTCCAAAGTGTTATTCTTTTCAGTCTGCTCAAGTTCTTCATTCATGGCCTTGATCCAGCATTCATCTTTGCATGCTTCACTTACATTTCATGGTTCGACGGAGGAGAGAAATGCTAGATAACTTGAAGCTTCTGTAATAGTTCTTCTTGTTTGAACACGTGCCTCTTTCTACCCCAAAATTTGAGTCTCTGGATGATATTTCTAGACGTACCTAGATGGAGTATTTTCTTCTACCCTTATCTGTTCTTCTGGTGCCTCATAAGTTTATTCTTCATCATTAGTCTGATTTGAAGTTGAGGGATAATCCTCTTCATCTTCAAAATCTTTGATTTTTATCTACTTTGGATTGTCGCCTACTTCATCAACCGCCACATAAATACTTTCAACAATGTTTCCAAGTCTTTTATTGTAACACTTATGTCCTTTAATTCAGGAAGAGTAACCAAGGAGAATGCCTTCATCTACTCTAGGTTCAAATTTGCCAAGCTTTTCATGAGTCCTTTTGACGTAAAATTTGCTTCCAAAAATTTTGAAGTATTTTACCATAGGAATCTTACCATACCAACGTTCATGAGGAGTTTGAGTGTTGTTTACCTGGACATTTGTTTGGTTGAGAGTAGTAACAACAACAAATGCAGCTTCACCCCAGAAGGTTTCAGGAGTTCTAGACTCATCTAGCATGGCACGAGCCATTTGTTGAACAATTCTGTTCATCCTTTCTACCACTCCATTTTGTTGAGGAGTCCTCGTGATGGAAAATTCTCTTATTATTCCATGTTCTTCACAAAAGTCGAAAAATTCATCCGAGGTAAATTCCCCTCCTCGATCAGACCTGAGGCATTTAATTCTACGATCTAAATCATTTTCAACCAAGGCTTTGAAAGCTTTGAACTTTTCAAAATCTTTGTCTTTATGCTTCAGAAGTCCTATCCAACACATCCTAGAAAATTCGTCAATGAACAATATAAAATATTCTTCTCCACGAGGTTACTTTTTCCTTGATGGACCACATAAATCAGTATGGACAAGTTCAAGTGGCCTATTAGTTGATCCTTCCTTCTCAGGAAAATGTGTTTTCGTTTGCTTACTAAACTGACATGATTTGCATATTGTATTGTCTGGAATTCTGATGTCAGGAAGATCACGAACAACCTGATATTTGCATGCTTTCATTATCTGAGGGAAGCTTAGATGCCCCAATCTTCTATGCCATAGCCAGTGTTCATCATTTTTACTTAGATAGCATTTTTTTTGTCCTCCCTTGAGTATGTATAAATTATTTGGGGTTCTTATGCCTTTGATCACTGTTTCTCCTGCATAAATCTCACGAACAATACATCCATTTGATCAAAATACTACCGTGTTTCCTTGATCACACATTTGACTAACACTCAATAGATTATGCTTTAATCCATCAACATACATAACATTTCGAGCTTTGACCTTTTCTTTCAAAAGAATAGAGCCTTTACCTTTTATGAGTGCAGGAGTGTCATTTCCAAATGAGACCTTCCTTTCCTTTTCTAAGGCACTATATGACTGAAGTTTTTCTTTATCACCTGTCATATGTTTCGAGCATCCACTGTCGATGTACCACTAATTTTACTATTCTTCTACATATAAGGCTATACCACATATTTCTAGTTTTGGTTCTTTCTTTCTCCATGTTTTGGGACCCAATGAAGCTTGCTCCTTTTGAGATGTTTGCCAAAACCTACTCCTTCATTTGGAATCTTCATGATCGAAGCTGTTACAAATGGAACATTCTATTTCATTTTCAAGAGCAGAAAAGTTATTGTAGGTCCTTTTCATGATCCCAGTCACACTCCTTTGATTTCATGCTTCTCTAGTCATGATGGTCTTGTAGGCAACACATTGAGCAGATTTGTGTCCAAAGTTATGACTAGAGAAACATTGGCCATTAAAGAAATTCCTGTGATTATCAAATCTACCGACCAGGTGATTGTAGTTTCCATTGACATTCATTCTTGAGGCAAATTGAGAATGATTTACCTGTGGTTGGTTGTAGCTTCTGTTCATCCTTGAAGTAAATTGACCCTGATTTACCTGGTGATCTACTTTATGCCTTTGTTGATGATTGTCAACATGTTCACTTCTCCTTGCTACATCAAGATAACTTTTGGAGGTGGATGGCTTCTGTGCTTGAGATGCTTCTTTAGTATATCCAAGACCTGTCTTGATTAGAGGAGAATGCTGCACTTTGGTAATCTCATCTAAAGTTTCAGATCCTTTAGAAAATATAAGATTAAGAGCTTTTTTTTTCTCAATATCTTTTCTAAGTCCCATAATTTCACATTCTAACTTTTAATTGTGTTTTTCCCTTTCAGCAAGTTGGAATGTCAAAGTATCTATAATCATACTCTTTTCTTCTAAACAAATTTTAAGTTTAGAAATTTCTTCATAGTGACCTTCTTCATCTATAGTGTCCAAGAAATCATCATCTTCAAAAACCATCAAAAGTATATAATCATTACCATGTTCATGTTCATCACTATTTGAAAATCCATCGCTGTCTCGATGTGTATAATAGCTCTTCTTACTTATGTTCAATTTCTGTTCCATCTAACTGGTTCCTTACCTTTATCAAGCTTATATTTATGAGGACATTTGGTTGCATAGTGATCGACTCTTCCACAAGCAAAGCATTTGAAAGGTAGCTTACCTCTGAATCTTCCAGAACCCCGTTGAAGCTTCCTGACAAATTTTGATTCTTCCTCTCCTTCTGGCATATAACACGACTCATTGTATTCTCCTTTTCCCGAATCTTTGAATGCACCTTCTCTCATGTTTGATGGACCCCCTTTTCTCATTTCGAAAGCAGTTAGAATTCTGTGCAGTTGTGACATGGTAATACTCTGAAGATTCTGTTTTTCTTCTATGGCAGAAACTTTTGATTCAAACTTAGAAGACAAAGATCTTAGAACCTTTTCAACTAAACTTCTTTTATCTCTTCAGACAAGTTTTTCATGTGATTAACAATCTCATCTATACATAAGAAATAATTAGCCACACTTTCATCATTTTGCATTCTGAGAGTTTCATATTGAATTCTGAGAGACTGTAGTTTTGCACGTTTTACCTGATCGTCTCCTTCATAACTTATAATGATCTGGTCCCATATTTCTTTGGTGGTTTTGAGCTGCATAACCTTGACGAATTCTGATTGAGATAGAGTCCCCAATAGAGTATTCACAGCCTTTGCATTTGTTTCATACTTCTTTTTACTAGCCGTATCTGTAAGAGTTGCTGATGAAAGTGTGTATCCTCCTTACATGATATCCCAAAATTCTGTACGAAGAGATTTAAGATAGTTTGTAGTTATTACCTTCCAATAGACGAAGTTGCTCCCTGTTAGCTCTGCTACAGTTTCAGCTTTTGATGGATTAAATTAGGTGTTCAGCAGTGCTGGTTTGGGTTGTGCAATTTCATGTTCCCTTTTCTCCTTATAACTCCCACAATTCCATTGCATACTTCCCCTTAAATATTTCTCATTTACCTTTAAAACCTCGCATTGACCTTTGTTTTTATCTTATCCTGGGCCCCAATGTTTAATTCATTATAACCCGCGCATATAGAATAAACCATAACCAGGCCCTCCCCTTACCTTTCATATCACCCGTCATGTTAACGATGAACCCGTGCTTTATTTCTCCACCATTCTATCATCTGCCCATTAATCCAATGTCATACGCAAATACCACTCCGTCAACCTACAAGTTATATAACCCGCGGGAAAATGGTATTCCGCCAACCACGTGTCTTCAAGCTGTTGGATCACATATCCTTGTATGTATACCGCCTTTGCCCGAAGAGCGATGCGATGGAACCGTTTACTGCCATCCAGTACAGTTCCCGCCCGCTAACCCTTTCACACCTCCGTCGCCCGTCAATTGTTAGATCAGCCCGATCATGATCCAATGGTCCACATTCTTTTCATATATATGTCTCCTGATAGCCTCCCTGCATTGATCTCCACCATCCAACTTACTGGATTTGCAGCTAATATTTAATCGTGACCCTGTTTGTTTCTAGTGCCTCCCGTTAGTAGATCTTTGCCGTCCTTTTTTCCATCCAATGGCCAGTGTTTCATCTCATCCCCTGTTCATGTTTGAAGTGTTTTTCAGGGTATTCTTCAGTTTTTTTGGGCATGTCTGCGCGCGTAGAGGAGGAAGCAAGCTATCGACTCCCTGTACTCTATGCGTTAAATCCTCATCTACCTGCATTCAAAGACAATACTGCCAAGGACGAGGAGAATGTTCCTCGAGCATTTCAATGACAGTAGAAGTTATTGAAAATTATCAAGATAATCTTTCAACTATTCAGGAAGGACACTGTAGTACAGAAAGAGCCATTTTGTTCATTTAAAATAGTCAGAATAAATCAGAAGACCCATATCAAATTGTAAATGTGGTTGGTGGTCCATTAAGACACCTCCACGCATAACCTAGCAGAGATATTTTGTAAATAAATTCTATATATACCCAAAAAAAAGAGGTAATCGGTTTGATGAATGTTAGATGAGTGTTAATATGTTGTAGGCTTCAAATTCGGGAGACTGTAACTAATGTGAGATCTGCAACATCTAGTCTTCATTTACAACTAATACAAGCTTCTTTTGCTTTCACTTGCTCATTTTTCACTTCTTCTATGTTCCAGGTTGTGCCTGTTTTGCAATTATTCATGTACTGTGAATGTTTAGCATCAAAGGGGCTGTCATCCCACCTCTGTGTTAGGATTTAGAAGGTATCATTGAATTTTCTTGCAAGGTTCTGTTGTTTTGATACCAGAGAGCTGTCATCCTGTCTGTGTATTAGATAATAGATTTACAGACCTCCTTACTGTTTGCAGCTGGCCATCACAGGGTCCTGTGTATTTGTTGGTGTAGTCAATCTTCTCCATCATCACATTCTATTTGAACTGTGAGTAATTGGTGGCTAAAAGCCTTGTAGTTTGGGGGTGTTCACCCATCTCTGGGGTCAATCATAATAGAATTGGTTATCTGGCTTGAATATACAACATTTCTTTCATTCATCCATCATTTTATCCAACATTTTGTTGAGTTTATAATGTTCCCGAGCATCACCGATATACAACCCAGGTGAGCAGGTGAGTTTTTTGGGGTGATAACATTAATTGGCACCGTTGCCAGGGAGAGGAGAATCGAAGCTCAACTTCCCTGGGAGAACGACACAATTTCAATATTTGATGACAGACAAGGTTTGAACACAGTTATTGGTTGTAATCATCTGTCTGGCGACTCCACATTGAAGTTCTGGCTCAGTTTATGAGACGCACTTGAAGAAATCCTCAGAAATATCCAGCTGAACCAGTGCCTGAACTTGAAAGGACTGCTAAATTGAAGAAAGCATCATAGAAATGGGCATTAGGATTAGGTAAGCCTAAGAAGTCGCATTCATCTCTGAAAGACAAGGTTATCGCTGAAGATGTACAGTTCGAAGATCTAGAAAACAACTCTGTTAATAAAGAAAAATCTCCAGAGTTTTGTTTAGCCCCTTGTATTGTCAGTTCCCCTTTAAATCTTTGTCCAAAGAAAGCTTCCCATTCACTCCAAAACATCCCTTTAGCTCGGCCATCCGTCACATACTTCCTACTCCTTCACCCGTTAGTATTCTTCCAAGTATTCCAATCATGGCAGGACAGCACGCACCTACAAGAATAGAAAGAATTATAGTGGCTAGATATGGACCATTGGTGTTGCCGATGCCTTTAAATCCTATGTCTGTGGGATAATATAAAAAATATATGCCTAAATTCACTGGCATAGAGGGAGTAACAATAGAAGAACATCTAGAAGCCTTTTACAGTTATGCTGATAATTTGGATATAAGTGAAAATGATGCGTGGATGAGAGTTTTCATCCAGAGCCTTGATGGAGAGGCTAGGAAGTGGTTTAGAGAATTACCCCAAAGATCTATAACAGATATTGAAGCATTAGATGATGCATTTTTGAAGTAATGGGGAGATAAAAAGGACTTGCTGTATTACCATACAGAGTTTGGTAATCTGAAGAGGGAAAATGGGGAATCAATACTTGATTTTAATAAAAGATTCAATCGAATGTATAGTAAGATTCTAGCTGAGGTGAAGCCTACTACTACCTCTGCCAAACTCACTTATGCCAATGCTTTTGACTCTGATTTATGCCTTTTATTGAGAGAAAGGAGATGTGCTATGCTGGCAAACATGCATGATGCAACCCTAGAAGTAGAATCCAATATTATGGCTGTAGAGAAATTTAAGAGTCAAGCTGATAGAAGAAGACAGAGAAATCAGGAATCTACATCTTCTGCATCATCTTCAGAACCTAAATAGAAAAAAATGACTAAGATGATAGAGTCATTGGCTGCTGAAATTTCTAAGCTAAAGTTTGAACGAAACTCAGGAAAAACAAGGCAGAAAAATACATTTGCTCCAAGAAATCAAAATCCTTTGAGAGAAAATGAGCAGTTACAGATTATGCAGAGGGGTGAAGAAACAAAACAAGATCATAAAGTAAAAGCTCCCTTCCAAATGAAGTCATGGAGGAGGAACAATTTGAAGAGGATGAGGATGAAATTCACTATATGGAGGATAAAGGCAGCACTGTATTTTTGACATTGGCTGAATATGAAGAATCATTGCTGCAAGAACAAAACAGTCAGGAGTGGGACAAAAGAGCTGTTCTACAATCTGGTGATTAGTAGAGATATAACCTCACATCGAATGCAAAGAATGTCAAAGAAAATCCTACACAAAGAGTTGTTGTTCAAACAAAAGCACAGAATATCAAGCAGAGAAGGCCAGTAGCTGATCCAGTCATCCTCAAAGCTCCAGTTCAAGAGGTAAAAAGTTCCGATAAACCATCTTCTTCATTCAGCTTTGAGTCAAAAGTTCATAAGTTAAAAATATCTGTGCCTCTGGTTGAGTCGGTGAAGAGTGAACTATTTAGGAAGCCTATCCTTGAAGCCCTTAAGCTAGACATCAAACACACTTCCACTGACTCTGTAAATTTGCAAGATGACAAGCCTACCATTGTGCTCAGCCCTATGATTGAACTTGCTGATAATAATTCTCCATATTTTTATGTCTCATTGACTTTCATGATAAAATCCTCCACAACTACTTTCTAGATACAGGGGCCAGCCACAATCTAATGCCTAAAGCCGTAATGGAGGAGTTGGGCCTTGATATCACTAGACCATATCATGATTGATTCTCATTTGATTTAAGGAAGGTGAAATGTCTTGGATTGATTAAGGATCTAGCTATTACCTTAACTCAGCTGCCCATGAAGAGTATGATGATGGATATTGTGGTAGCAGATGTGCCTCCCAAGTTTGGTATGCTGTTGTCCAGAGGGTGGATAAAGAGGATAGGTGGGACATTATAGAATAATTTATGTTATGCAACTGTCCCAGTGTTTGGAGGAGAAAGCAGTAGATTGTATAGAGAAGCACAACTGGCATACATTATCAGTGATTAGAAGAACCCTACAAATCATTCCATATACGCAGTGGACACCGATTTTGGAGCATGCATTCTCCAAATAGAAGAATCTTAGAAGGCTGAACTGTAGATTAGGAAACCAACAACTCAGGCCTAGAAAGAGAAAGGAAGTAAGATTTGGGAGATGCTCTTTGATGGAGCATGTTCCAAGGAGACTGCAAGTGCAGGGGTGGTGCTACTGTCTCCAGAGAAAGAAAGCATTTATCTGTCTTTTAAGCTGGTTTTTCAAGTGACTAACAATATAGCAGAATATGAAGCATTGCTTTTGGGGCTTCCCGCGGACAAAGATAAAGGAATCAAGAATTTAAAGGAGTTTGGAGATGTTGATCTGATAATCCAGCAAATAAATAAAACATTCCAAGCAAAGCACCCAAGGCTTAAAGCTTACAGAGATGAGGTATGGAGAATCAGAGACTCTTTTGATTTTTTTTGTATTTCATACATTCCTAGAGCCTAAAATCAGCTTGCTGATTCCCTTGCTGTGTCTGCTAGTCTATTTATTCCTCCTATGCCCCCTAGACTACTGTATGAAGTCCAAATCAAATATAGGCCGTCCTTGCCTGATAATGTCCACCATTGGAAATTTTTTGAAGATGATGATGAGATTAATAGGTTCCTGCAAGTCATTGATGAATTTTCTGAGATGCAAATTGGCCAAGAGAATGATGTCTTGTTAGAAAATCCCCAGTCCCAGCTTGGAAATGAAATTGGTAAAAACATCATACTTCAGCTTCCTAGTAGCTATATTCCTAAGGATCTAATTCCTCTTGAAAGACTGTTTGACAAAAATGATGTGCCTTACAAGGCTGCCCAAAAGCAAGACCAAACTGCAGTCTGTAAGCATGATATAGGAAGTCCAGGTCTGCCTAAATATATGAATTTGTCCACTCATCTGTCTGCTGATCAAAGTGTTGAGTACTGCAATTTAATGAAGCTAATTGCTGATGTGTTTGCTTGGGAGTATAGTGATTTGAAAACATATAATAAGAATATAACTCAGCACAAAATCCCTCTGGGAAAAGACACTGTTCCTTTCAAACAAAAGCTAAGACCAATAAATCCAATGCTTCTTCCACTGATTGAGAAAGAAATTAAAAAGTTGCTGGCTGCCAAGATCATAGTTCCTCTTAGTTATTCCAAATGGGTGGCTAATTTGGTGGTCGTGAGGAAGAAGAGTGGAGAAATCAGATTGTGTGTTGATTTCAAAAATTTGAACAAATGCTCAAAGAAAGATAACTATCCTCTGCCAAAGATGGAGCATTTGTTGCAGAGGGTCTCAAGAGCTAAAGTCATGTCATTTTTAGATGGATTTTCAGGGTTCAACCAGATTGTTGTGCACCCAGATGATCAAGAAAAGACCGCATTTACCACTCCTTGGGGCACTTTCATGTATGCCAAAATGCCATTCGGATTGATGAATGCTGGAGCCACCTTTCAGAGAGCTATGGACATAGCATTTGTGGGAGAGAAGGACAAAATAGTTTACTCCAACAGCCATCAAAATCATTTGCAGCATTTGAAAAGGGTATTCTTGAAGTGCAGGAGGTTTGGAATCTCAGTCAATACCAAAAGTCGCAATTTGCTTTACATGAAGGCAAGCTGTTAGGACATGTTGTGTCTACTGCAGGTGTTCATATTGACCCAGAAAGAGTCAAAGAAATTTAGGCTTTGATTGTGCCCAGATCAAAGAAAGATATACAGTATTTTCTGGGAAAAAATAATTTTGTCAGGAGGTTTATTCCAAATTTTGCAAAACTTGTGAAGCATGTCACCTCCATGTTAAAGAAAGGAGCAGAGGTAAGATGGACCAAAACAATAAGAAAATCATTTGATTCCATCAAGAAGGCTATAATGGAAGCTCCCACATTAATAAGTCCTGACTACAGTAAGGAGTTTCATCTGTTTTCATTTGCCTCTGAGGGTACCATTGCAGTTGTTTTGTTGCAGCAAGACAAAGAAGGTTCAGAACATCCGGTGGCATTTTCTAGCAAGAATTTAAGGGATTTGGAACTGAGGTATGATATTATAGAAAAAAAAAGCATATGCTCTTATTAAATCCCTAAAGGCTTTCAGAGTGTATATCTTGCATTAAAAAATAATTTCATATGTTCCCTCTGCTACAATAAAAGATGTCTTAACTCAACCTAATGCTGATGGAAGAAGGGAGAAGTGGATTGCTAAAATGATTGAATTTAACATAGAGCTAAAGCCCACAAAGCTGGTTAGAGGTCAGGGTCTTGCCAAGCTATTAGCTGAAGAAAATTGTAGATCTTTGGACATTGCTCTCCTATGCATGATGGCAGAAAATGGTCAGGCAAAAGAAGAGGAAAAAACAGCTGAAACAGAGAGAAAACAGTCAGTGGCCAAGAATCTAGCTTCATGTAATTGGTATGCTGCAATAATTAATTTCTTGCAGAAGCTAGAGATCCCTTCGAAATTTACTCAAATTCAAGCAAGAACTTTAAAACTCGGGACAACAAAATATTTCATCAATAACAACCTGCTCTACTGGAGGGACCCGTCTGGAATATTCCTAAGGTGTCTGAATAGAGAACATCCAAGAGAAGTGATGCAGCAGTTTCATAAGAGCATGTGTGGAGGGCACCATTATTGGAAAACCACAGCCCACAAGATTCTTAGAATTGGGTACTATTGGCCCACTTTATTTTCTGATGTTTTTTTTTTTGTTAAATCTTGTGACAGGTGCCAGAGATTTGAAGGAAAACAACAGTTGAAATCCTTGCCCCTAAAACCAATTCAGGCAAAAAGATCTTTTTAGCAGTGGGGTTTGGATTTCATTGTAGAAATCAATCCACATTCCAGTGGCAAGCATAGGTGGATATTAGTTTCCACTGATTATTTCACAAAGTGGATTGAAGCAGTGCCTACAAGGAAGGCTGATCATAATGTGGTCATAAAGTTTTTAACAAAAAATATTTTTAGCAGATTTGGTTGTCCACATAAGCTAATAACAGATAATGCAGCAGCCTTCAAGGAAAAATAGCTGGTGGAAATGTGTGATTCAATGGGCATCAAAATGGTTCATTCCACCTCATATTATCCTCAGGGAAATGGTCTAGCATAATCCTCTAATAAAAGTCTGGTCAGGATAATTAAAAAGTTGTTAGAAGACAACAAAAAGAATTGGGATTCAAAGCTCAAATATGCATTGTGGGCTGACAGAGTGACTATCAAGAAATCCACAAGGAGTTCTCCGTTCAAACTGGTGTATGGCACTGAGGGTGTATTCCCAATTCAGTTAACTCTCCCTGTGGAAAAATTCCTTCAAGAAGAGTAGAATGAAGATGATATGGCAAGTAGAATCACTGATTTACTAGAGTTACATCAGATTAGAGAACAGCTAGTTGAAATAGCTGCAATATATTAGAGGAAGGTCAAAGAATCCTTTGACAAGAAGGCAAAGATAAATAATTTTCAGATTGGTGACTTGGTGCTGAAATGGGATGCACTGAAGGAAAAGAAAGGAAACCATGGGAAATTTGATGCTTTTTGGACAGGGCCTTTCATCATTTCACAGGTTCAAGGGAACAACATCTTCATATTGAAAAGCATGGGAGGAGAGACAGTTTTTGATGGCCCAGTAAATGGGCAGTTTTTGAAGGTTTATTTTGTTTAAGATCTTTGGCCTTAAAGGTTGTAAATATTTGTTTTTATCAGTTTTGTGTAGGCAAAGTAGACTCCATGCCCAACGGAACACTAGGAATTTTGATTAGTTTGCTTTCAGCTGGAAAGGCATTAGTCTATAGGTTCTTGAGACCTCACAGGGAGGATCCCATCCCAAGAAGGAGCCAGTGTTAGCTCTGCTACAATTTCAGCTTTTGATGGATTAAATTAGGTGTTCAACAATGCTGGTTTGGGTTGTGCAATTTCATGTTCCCGTTCCTCCTTATAACTCCTGCAATTCCATTGCATCCTTCCCCTTAAATCTTTTTCATTTACCTGTAAAACCCCGCATTGACCTTTATTCTTATCTTATCTTGGGCCCCAATGTTTAATTCATTATTACCCATGCATATAGAATAAACCATAACCGGGCCCTCCCCTTACTTGTCATATCACCCGTCATGTCAATGATGAACCCGTGCTTTATTTCTCCACCATTCGATCCTCCGCCCGTTGATCCAATGTCATACGCAAATCCCGCTCTGTCAACCTGCAAGTTATATAACCCACGGGAAAATGGTATTCCGCCAACCATGTGTCTTCAAGCTTTTGAATCGCTTATCCTTGTACGTATACCACCTTTGCCCAAAGAGTGGTGCGATGAAACCGTTTACGGCCATTCGGTACGGTTCTCGCCTGCCAACCCTTTCGCACCTCTGTTGCGCGTCAAATGTCGGATCGACCCAATCATGATCCAATGGTCTGCGTTCTTTTCATATATATGTCTCTTGATAGCCTCCCTGCATCAATCTCCACCATCCAACTTACAGGATTTGCAGCTAATATTTAATCGTGCCCCTATTTGTTTCCAGTGCCTCCCGTTAGTAGATCTTGGCCGTCCTTTTTGCCATCCAATGGCCAGTGTTTCATCTCAGCCCCTATTCATGTTTGAAGTGTTTTTCAGGGTATTCATTAGTGTTTTTGGGCCTGTCCGTGCGTGTAGAGGAGGAAGCATGCTATCAACTCCCTGTACTCTTTGCGTTAAATCCTCTGCTACCTGCATTTAAAGACTACTGCCAAGGATGAGGAGAATGTTCCTCGAGTATTTCAATGATAGTAGCAGTTATTGAAAATTATGAATATAATCTTTCAATTGTTCAGGAAGGACACTGTAGTACAAAAAGATCCATTTTGTTCATTTAATACAGTCAGAATGAATCAGAAGACCCATATCAAATTGTAAATGTGGTTGGTGGTCCATTAAGACACCTCCACACATAACCTAGCAGAGATATTTTGTAAACAAATTCTATATATACCCAAAAAAAGGATGTAATCAATTTGATGAATGTTAGATGACTGTTAATATGTTGTAGGCTTCAACTTCTTGAGACTGTAACTACTGTGAGACCTGCAACGTCTGGTCTTTATTTCCAACTAATACAAGCTTCTTTTGTTGTCATTTTCTCATTTTTCACTTCTTTTATGTTCCAGGTTGTTCCTATTTTGCAATTATTCATGTATTGTGAATGTTCAGCATCAGAGTGGCTGTCATCCCACCTCTGTGTTAGGATTTAGCAGGTATCATTGAATTTGCTTGCAGGGTTCTGTTGTTTTCATAACAGATAGCTGTCGTCCTATCTGTGTATTAGATAATAGATTTACAGATCTCCTTACTAGTGGCAGCTGGCCATCATAGGGTCCTCTGTATTTGCTTGTGTAGTCAATCTTCTCCATCATCACATTCTGTTTAAGCTATGAGTAATTGGTGGTTAAAATCCTTGTAGTTTGGGGGTGTTCACCCATGTGTGGGGTCAATCATAATAAGAGTGCTTATCTAGCTTGAATACACAACATTTCTTCCATTCATCCATCATTTTATCCAACATTTTTTTGAGTTTATAATGTTCCCGAGCATCAACGATATACAACCTAGGTGAGTTTCGTGGGGTGATAACACTCCCATCAAATATTGGGGGCCTGATGGATGCCTCCTTTCCATAGTTGCTCATGACGATAGATCTTCCTTCAAGCGATCAAGCTTCTTCTGAAGGACCTGCTCCAATACCAATTGTTGGAAATAATACTGGGGGGGAGTGACTCAGTATTAGAAATTTAGCAATCTTTCATTTCCATAAAAAAATTGTTATATGCTACTTCTATTAATTAAACCTGCGTATATACGCAACTGTGTTTAGAGAAAATTGTGTATATCTTGTAGACTTCTAATTTAATTAGCTGATCTTAATCTGTGTATTAAAACCATTAAACAGTAATCAAGTGTAGTACAGAACAGGCAATCGCACACATGAACATAAGATATAAGGTGGAAACCTAATGCGGGTGAAAACCACTTGCTACAATTTGTCTCTATCTTCTTTTAATAAGAAACTTCTTTTTACAATATTTCTGTACTAGTGCAGTCTTATACCAGTAGGGAGGCTTCTACCTATAGAAGGCTACAATCTTCTCTCATTCTCCAGCTTCTCCTGGAAGGGAGATACAACCCCCTTAGCTCTTGTACTAGCTGATGTACTAGTACGTAAGTGCTAAGCTACATAAGGCAACACCTTTCTCTTTTCTTTCAGGGACCACGTTTCATAAATTTTTAGACTAGATACACCAATAAAATCAATCAAACATCAAATATATCTGCATCAAACAATCTCCTTTGCACCCACCAAAAACTGAATCAAACAATCACTTCTCTTAATGATGTAATCAGAATACAGTAACAGTAACTAGAAACCAATCCTGAACCCAGACCACTGCAGCAATAAACAGAAGTATCTAAAATATATTCTATGAGACGTACGCTACTTCAATATGTATAACCTATGTGCATACGCTGTTATATTAAGGAAAATTTGTGTATAAGTTGTTTTCAATTATTTAACCAGTGTGTATACGTGCCTTTTCTATGTAGAACCTCCGTACAGATCTATAAAATATAATTTACCCTTTTCAAATATTCTGACATCAGTTATACCCAGATCATCAGATTTATAGGTCAATTCATGCGCCAAATATAACAGATCAAAATCACACAAAGATACTTCTCTTCAAGCCTTAAGATCTTGACCCATCAATAGAACTTATCCTTCTCCTAGTGCTCAGGTTCCTCCTTAATTCAGATCCAGCTATGCACCATAACCCAATGACCAATATTCTAGATATTGTTCTTCATAAGATATCCAATACTTGAGTGCCTTTTCCTAATGATATCCTTCCCCTTTTATAGTCTTAGGCCTTACTCAATATCATGGTCCAAAACCATATAGAATCAATACCTTGGACCCAATACCTGGGGTCAATACTCCGAACCAAATACCATGGACCAATACAAAAATACCATGGACTAAATACCACAAATCAAAACCAAGTTTTCCAAACTGTACGCACTTTGTTGTGCATGAAAGTGCGTGTATACGCATATGCGCCTTTTGGTATGTGAACGCGCGTGTATACATAGCTTCGTCAAAGGGAACCTGCGTATACCTCCTTTTCCTTTATTCTGAGAGCCTGTGAGCCTGCACTGTCATCTAAGTGATTTTCCGAGTGAGTTGCCATTAAGGAAAACACCTATATCATACCTGTATCATAATGCCAACAAATTCATCATCATCATAGTATTAATATTTTCAACTGGGGATAGGTGGAGCTCATATCAAATTCATATCAACTCATGACTTCATCATGCCAACAATTTGTAATCAATCATGCAATATCAATCTAAACTTTATCAAGTCATTCTCATAAGCATTACATAAGTAACTTTTGTCACTAGGTGGAAATGCATACACCAACGCCTAGTCATGCAAGTTCCGCTTTCATGTTGAATCACAACTATCATTATTTCAACCATTGTGATAATAATGAGGTCAATCTCTAAATACCCACATAAATCATCATGCCCACGTAGTAGAGATATCAAGGAAAATAAAAACTCATCAAATCATATCACTAGACATCAGGTCAAGTCCAAATTGCTATCGTAGAGAGATATATAGTCAAATCATATCTCAATCATCAATTCAAAGTAAATTCCAACCATCATGACAAAACACTTTTCATATACTAGTAATGCCAAATCATGACATCCTTTTGTAGCACAAACATAGTGACATATCTATATGTATGTCCTGGTCACCTAAAAAAATAAGTTCAGTCTACATGTTCATCTTATGGAAAACATTCAACCTTTTTCTGCTAGAATATCTCACTGTTATCTGCAATATGTATGTGGTACTGATATCCTCGAGGTGACCATCTGATTTCATGCACAATACTTTATTATATGATCAACAATTTAACTCAACAACTCCAGAAATTAGTTAACAGTGGAATGATATGTCAGGGACATCATGATTTAGAGTTCAGAGAGCTTCGGAAAGCTTCAGATGATGGTCCACAATAGTCAAACCTTTGATCTCTTCCTTCAGGATAGCACGAGAGCGACTTTAGCTACCTAGACATTGTTTAGGCCTAAGCATGTGTGTGTCCACGGAAGAGATCTCCTAGATATGTGACCGCTTCTGGAGCAAAAATGATAATTTTTGTACGAGCTTCAGATCTAAGACTTTGTTTCAAATCAGTGCTCTCATATCCACATAAATCATACTTCAACAACATATAATACAAATAGTAATAAGGGTAAGAATATTGAGAAGAGATTCTCCCTCTCTCTAGGCATCTGCATCATTCATATTCGTTCATGTAAGCAACCTGTCTCTACTTCATTCATGTAATAGAGGATCTATTAGATCATAAACATATGGCTATCAGTATCATGACACCAATCTTTCATTAAAGGTTAGACTCAAAGAAACGGAGAGATGCAACATCATATCTCAAAGATTATGAACACAATAACATTTTCTATCAAGTCACTCCATTAAGTTATTGTATCTAGTTAAACCATATTTCACCAAGTCAAGACCATAGGAAATAAGAGATATAAAATATCACTCTTACACGTATACCTATCTCATCAAGGTTATCATTCTCTTTATGACCAATGAGATTAAATTATGTCATTCAACAAAGAATTATCAAAACAACAAGAGTTTCAAACACTCTTTCCATATTCTTTCATTTGTAGACTCATGTATTGGAGTCAATGAACTATCCTTCTATATGAAATCCATCATGACAAGTACCAAGAGTATCGTTTTCTAGAGCCAAGGTGCTAGCCTTCTTTATAGGATCAATATATCCAACATATAGATCATAGATGTTAGCCAAACATCAATTGTATCAATGTATCAACATTAGATAACCTCATAGAATTCAAGAATGTCAAAATGTTCAACATCAAGTGCATAATTTCATCATAGGAAACAAATATCCAAGTCACTATCATATGCATGTATAAGCCATTAAAGAAATATGCATTCTCATCATACCTTAGGGCTTACCGAGCCAATAGTTGAAACACAACATACCATTCATACCTTGTGGTATTCAAATACCTTAGCACCTACTCATTAGGCATAGACCACTTAAAGCACTTTGTCATGTTTCCAGATTTTCATCTAAAAATGATCCTTAAGAAGGATCTACTCATCACATCTCATCAAGGAGGTTAGAAACATCCATATACTCAAATACATATGCAGGAAGTACAAACAATAAACATAATCTTCAGATCTATAATTTTAACAAGTAAGAAGCATCGTAATTCCAGAAATACTTTCCTAAATGGGAGGTGATCCTCTCCCTCTCGAACCAGTCTTCAAGAGCCATCAATTTCCATGGTCCATATATGAGTATTGGCTTAGGGCTTCATCAAATATCCCACAAGTGCTTGAGCATCTTGACATAGACCATGAAAGAGTTTCATACATCAAATCTCAAGCCTTTTCCATAAACCAAGGTTTTGTCTCCAACCCTAACCTCATATAATCCATCAAACCCTAATCATCAAGATGCCTAGGGTTTTCTTCAAACCGTAGAATTCTTTTAGGTCTCCACCACCTCTTCATGCTTCCACAAAAGGTGTCATCATCAGGGTGTTCTCCATTAATTTTATTCAGCCCAACTCTGATACCATATTAAATTTTCATAGAGTGGCATTGTTATTTGCTTTGATAATTGAATTTTATCATTAATGCAATAATACCACCCCATATCATCATTACATTATTCATATATACACCATTATAAATCAGCACATGCAACTACATAGAAATAAACAACATCACCATCATCATCAATGCGGTGGAATATAAAAGGAATAGTAGAATAAATCATGCACACAGATAGAGACACCAGGATTGGTCGAAGACCATGGAAAGGCCAATTATGAGGAAAAACCTTCCAAATATTCTTATTCTTAGATCGAAATCAAATGACGTAGCAAAAGAGAGTAGAATGATCCATAAATTTATCTATGCAGAGAAACAATAATGTTATCCACGAAACAGATCTAATCATGCTAGGAATCAAAACCCTCATATTGATGATTGTAATATGTGGTCACAAACTGATGTAAATTGTTGTATATTGTTGTTACTATGCCAAACTCTACTGAGAATTGACGTCACTCTCAATGAGCCTAATACACATGTTTGCAGCAGAAACTAACAAATCATATCTATATATCTACATATCTGTATAACAGCAGAGAGAAACCCAAATCTACTAGATTAGTGAAGTCAACCGAAGCTAACATGTCAAACCCTAGATCTGAGCTTGGGTCACTCTCATCAAAACTGTCTGAGTGCGATCGAAACTTCTGGGTCACTCTCTCAGTCAATGTATGCGAGCAAAGGTGTTTGCACAGTCACTCTTAGGAATTCTTTATGTGTGCGACTCTGGCACAATACACTTAAACCCAGAGTTTCTCCCTTCGTGTTGTTGTGTGAGTGACCAGGATGGAATGGTTGCTCTCAAGATCACTCTGTGTGAGTGACTGGGGACCAATACCTCCAGATCTATCTCTGAAACCATAGTCGCTCCCATAAGCCTTTGTGCCAGTGACTATGTGTCTTTGTTAACTCTCATAAGATTTTGTGCTATTTTCTAGCGACTAGAATGCCCTACTTTGTGTTAGTGACCGAGATCCAGAAGACCCAAACCTGAAGTGAACCTTTCAGCTGGGATTTAGGACCCTTTAGAGAACTGCTTTCGTCGAAACTATGTGAGCAAGGACAAAATAGAAGAGAATATGTGGACAAATAACCTTGACGTATCGTCCATTTATAGGTTTTCCTAATGGTTCACTCGGGGTTAAGACTGACCTAAGTTGTTACTCATGTGGTTAGGGTCGACCCATTCCATAATACATGTATGAATAAAATAATTCATAACTCAAGTTCCACTTAACTAAATTGGGTGATCTTTAGGTCAATTTTGGTCCTCTAAAAAAAAGATATCCAATGGAATCATTATCTCAGTAATTTGAGTTGTCCAAGGTGGAAGTTTACCACAATTGCAAAAATTAACACCATTACACAAGGGACCTCTTGGTTTGCATTTTATTGCAAGAAATTTTATAGACCTAGATTAACTCAACACACTTCTTTCAAAATTGAAACGTATGAAAAACACCAATAATTATCTTTGTATGAAATTTATGAAATAGAGTACATGGTTTTAGCAAGATTTATAGTTTTTATGCAGCATAGTCTCTGCCTCTACCACCATAGCTATTTAATTTACTAAATGTCATGCAAAGTGTGGAGAAAACTCCAGACAATGAAATAAAAAATATCTATGCACAAAATTCTCCGCATATCCACCTTTGCACATGCTTCCTCTGCACATGTTTCTTCCACACACACTTCCTCCGCACAAAACTCTCTGCACAAAGCATCTAGTTAGCATGAGGTCTTTGGTTTGGGTTGGAATTTTGTCTTTTGTCTTAACCAATAGGGCATGGATAATTTGGTAGTTGAAACCAAGGGACTTCTCTTCACGAGTAGCTATGATACATAACGTTGTTCAGACTGGCCTAAACTTGGGTGATCTTATTGTAAGTATTGAGAATCTAATTGTTATAAAATAGAAGCTTAACGCTTCAAATGCCAATTCAATTTAACCATATTTATTAATATCTTGATGTTATTTCTTATAGTTGACTCCTAACTACACATTACTATAGTTTTTAATTAGTTTGATTGCATTAAGAGAATATTTTAATGCTAACCTTGGTTATGCTTATAAATTCACTTGATCAATTGCCTCTTCCAAACACATACTCTATTAATATAATAGAGTTAATTAATGTGATTGCATTTAAAGAAGAGTTTAACGTTGCCCTTGATTATGCTTATACATTCACTCGATCCATTACTTCTACCAAATGCATATTCTATTAATATTATAATAGAATAATATAGTTAATTATTATAATTAATATAATTAATATGTATTAATGGTTAATAATTGTAGGCATTATGACTATACATCCATCTATGCTCTTCCTTGTAATTATAAAATAGAGCGGAGTGAGATATATGGAATATTATAAAAATTAAATCAATGTTTGTGCAGAAGTTAATCTCAGTGTGTGAACATCCAGACAATGAACTTTCACACAATTGAAATGCAGATGTGGAGGACTATGCCGTGCATGGGCCACTAATCATTACTTATCTTGGGAATATCAAGTTGAAGTCAATCCTTTAAATATTTAAATATTTCAAGCTTGGAGAACTCCCAAAGCAATGATTTTTTTTGGATCTTCTTGCATTACCACACATAAATTCAAGTCCTTTCTACATTGAATGTTTCCATCTCCCGCACTAAATGCTACAACTAACTAGAGTAAATGCAAATAGCAGGAGAATTTCATCCTGCAAACACAAGGTCATTGCCAAGCTCCCGACTATAGATTATAGGCATGGCGTCACCCTCCTATATGCCAACTAGAACCCACTAGTCTAGGACACAATTTTTCAACCACATAATATGTTTTTCCTATTCCATTGTAAAATTTAGGTCAATGAAAACTTAACCATAAGAAGACATAGGATAATTTAGAAATTCCAATCAAATAGGTACCATAAGCACATAACTAGTGTCGAGATTAAAGTCATTCCAAAAAAATTCTATCTGTCAAATAAAAATGTATAGAGAATGTTAAGGATGGGATTTTGGTAATGACACAACAAATCAATTTTATGGCAATTTTTTCTGAAATTAGTATTATGTACAGAAATGTAGAGAAAGCCCATTGTGTAGAGGAACATTTCAATCACGTGCATGTATGTAAAGGACCCCCGTTTTTGCAATAAGACCGAGACAAATGATGCACCTATACAATATTATTTGTAATATTTTAACTATAAATATAGCTTTTGTTGCTAGTATTTTAGTATTAGATAATCCATATTTGTCGTTCGCAATATTTTAGTTATAAATAATGCAAATTTTTGTATCCCCAAATATCATTAGTCAATTAAGTAAAGGTTGAATTTCTCTGGAATGCAAAGAACCTGTAACTGTATCAATATTCAAATCATTGGGAAGAATATTTGTTTATGGTTATGTTGCTAAAATTAGGCACATGTCTAGAAGTGCCAAGGAGGTCCATTATGCTAAGGAATCTTTCTAGCTTTAGTTGTGTAGATCTCTGGACTTTGTACCAAAGACTTGTATATTTTTCTCGAGGAATATTTGAAGCCTTCATTGTGCATATCTCTGAACTCCACATTGAATGATTTTACTACTAATATTTTAGTACTAAATAATCCATATTTAGTATTCAAAATAACACCAAGACAAGCGATTGAACCTATTACATCTGCAACACTTGTAAAAGAATACATGAAAATATACAATAGTTGAAGAATGTTTTTTTTTCCCGAGCATTGGAAATACAGGCCTACACATGTAACTTGTTTTTTATTTCAATGAAGATTGGGTTTTCTGGGGGGGAAAAACAAACAAATGGACAACAACTTCATAACAATAAAACTTTGAAATAAAACAAAGTTTATTTTAAGCCATGTCTTGTTCTCCACTACTCTCAATGATTTCCAGTAAATATTGCATTGTTGTCTACGTTATAAAAATTGCAATAGTTGTAATTGTGCCCACTGGAAATGCATCATCATTACGTGACATATTTTTAATCTTCATGTTTGGAAAATATTTGCACTCTACATAAACAAGACAAATGTTTTCTACACTGCTAAAGCTATGTAGACAAATAGTTTTCTCCAAATCACCACTATCATACTTATGGTTTGGAATAATTTCTAAATATTTAATAGAAACACTGAAATTTGCAACAAGATTTGACTCATGTTGTTTGATTAACAATGTTGGCACAAGCAATGTTATTGTCATTTCCACTTTATTATCTGTTAGGTCTGCATGGAATATTTCTTTTGATTTCTTTCCTTTGTCCAAAAATGATTGATATGTAACCAAGTCAATGCCATGAAAAATATTTCCATTCATGTTGTTACTCATATCTTCGATCAACAACGACATAGACTCGACCTCTTTTTTCCTAGTCGTGAGCATTGAATTCAATTAATTGTTTTGTTTTTTTTTTAAAAGAGAGAAAAGAATAAAAAGACAAAGGGAAAAGAAGAGAGCATCAAAGAAAGAAGAAATGTGATACCGAGTTAGTTGAACATGTGCAAAAGCACCTATTTGCATTTATTTCTTCACTAGTTTTCATTGATTTTTTTTTGTCAATTGCAACATATGTTTATGTGGTACTGCTCATTCTTATCTCTACATTGTCGTCAATCTCTACTATGACATCATTCGAATTCGATAACCTTTTCCTATTCACAAATATTACACTAAGGACAATATAATTAAAACGATGTAAGAATTTTTTAATGAAAACAAAATAGGATAAAGCAAAGTCATTAATAGTGTACAAAAATTCTAGATATATTTTAGTTTCATCAAATACAAAATTTTTATAGAAATGTTAAAAGTACCTTTTTTCCTTATAATTGTTGTTTGTGGATCTAAATCTCTATATTTCATTGTTTCCTGGAAATTTAAAAAAGTTTTCTTATTGTGGTAGTACATTAAGAAATATGGCCAAAAATCATTGGGCTAAAAAAAAACACAATTGCGCTGTGTAATGAAAATATAATCAAAGTACAATAAATATAATAGAAACATGCCTCTTAGAAGATTTAGCATTGTCCTTAATGATATATGTTTTGAATCTATTCACTTACAATGGTATGACGATATGCGTTAGTTCAAATATACATAAATAAGAAAAATATAGTTTCTAATTTCATAACACAAGGGTAATTTAGAAATATATCACATTCAATAGTATTTGAATTTTGTATATCATTGCCACAAGACTATACCATATATTGTATAAATGTTCTTAGTACTCGTATATATAACTAATAATGCATTGTTAACTTGTCAATAATGTTACACATTTTCAATTCCATTCTAAATGATAGTAACTCATGGTGTGTAACTACCAAAACAATATTGTAAAACCCAGAGAAGGATTCTATTTGTAACTAGCTCCTCCAAAAACTAGTTTGACACGCATACGTAACGTGTATGCTAAAAATATTGCATGATGAACACCTAGCGAATGATTTTATGGAAAAAAAATCAAAATTAGTGGTTATTATTGTGACGTTAGCATATAAATATTAAACATATATATTAGATACTTAATATATTTGGAGTAGTAGATAGAAACAATTGTAATAATCATAAAACTAATTGAAAGTCAATGGATTTTGACTACGAATGTTTAAGTTTAATGCCTTCCTTTAAAAAACTAAGAAAATAATCAATTTCATGTGTTCCTAAATGCTTATTTTTTTTAACATTCTTGGAAATTAATGACTGATTGGTAAATATGCTTAATTCGTCAATTAAATGAAACATCAAATCTATAGTTTCAATAATTCCATTACCACTATGGAAATTTGTAAAAGTAATAGTCATTTTTGCCTTAGCTCCACAACTGAAGTTAAGAAATAAACCTTAATTAAAAATAAAAAAACACATATGCTTCCAATATAACACAATTTCATATGTGTTTCATTTCTCAACAAAATCCATTATGCACAAAAATATCACATATGAACATTAATAGTTTAACAATAATTTCCTTATGCACCACCTGTTCTTTTGCACAAACCCACAGTAAAAAGACCGCACAATCAAAATCAACATCATTAATCAATATGTTCTCTTGCGCATACCCCATCCTCTACAAAGATCCATATTTTTAAAATCAAATCTCTATTCAACTACTCTCGTGCACATACTTCATACTCTATATAGTAAAATCTTTGCACAAAGAAATCTTTTAACATTAATTTCGTCCTTGCCGAATAAAGTTGACTATGCACCCTCGTTCTCCCGCACATACCCCGACTCTCAACAAAAGAAAATATTTTAACATTAATTTCATCCTTTCCTAATAAAGTTCTATATGCATCCTCATTCTCCCACATATAAGTGGAGCACATGATGGTGCATATGTAGAAAAATGAAGATGAAAACCAAACAATCCTTATGCAAATAAATTTTTCATAATATTCCTTGACCAACTAGTTTGAGACCCATTTCCATTACGGTGTGCTTATATGAAGTTGCAACATCAAAATGCATAATCAGTTTTCTTGAATTGTGATCTACGAAGTTCTTATTAGTGTTATCTATCTCATAATATTCGAAGAAAAATGATTTTGTCACAATGTGATTATTTATGTTTCTTCGATTAGTATTCTCCTATGTAGAAATATAGGCCACCCACATGCATATTGTAAAGTGTGATCCACAAGATCTATTAATAATAAAATAAGCATTATTCTTGTACCAAAGTGCTAACCAAGCTTTCAAGTTTCATTGTGCAGACCTCCATGTTCTACATAATTGACTAATATGACATTGCAAATATACTAACTCAAAAAGAGTTAAAAACACATTAAAACTCAAACATACATCCACACTTGCATCATTCCGTATAAATTCTACAAATCCTTTATTCCAAACATGCATTTGTTGATTTGTTCTTTGCATAGCCTTTGCACATGCACAACCACATCTGCACAACTACTTCCTTACTCAATAATGCCAGAGGATTAATAATTGACATTTGAAATTGTTGTTAGTTTATGCGGGTTTCAGATATCATGGGAAGGAAGTAATTGTTGCAAAATAAGTTCCTAAATAAGAATTAAAAAAGAGATTTTTACATTTATTAATTTTAATAAACGTTTCCAAATGCTTTGGGTAGAGTGAAAGAATTAGTTCTACGCAAACACATTTTCCAAATAGCTAGCTCTGCACAACCACGTCCACAAAACCACTTCCGTACTTGTGAAATATGTTACTAAATAATAATTAAAAAATAAAATTGTATATGTAATATTTTAATAAACCTTGTGCATATCTTTGCTTGAGTAGAACTTTCACTCTGCAGGTAACTCTACACACTACTTGTTCACATAAGAAATGCTCTGTAAACTGCTTATTTCTCTTAGAAAAACTGGATGATTATGATAAAGGTACTTAACTTTTGTTTTTTATTCTGAGTTGAGAAATTTCATTCAGAATGTCAACAAGGTTTCATTGGGAACCCAATTCAATATATACAAAAACAAATGGTTACCACTTTGCAGTGTTATCCGACTTGGCATTATTTCAAAGCATTAAAATATTAAATATAAAATCATGATTTTCAAAGTATTGAAATATTAATATTAACATGTATTTTCAAAATTAATACAAAATTCAAAGATTTGAAGCTTTCATTATGATTTTGAAAGCATTAAAATATTAATATTAATGTATAAATTGTTACTAATTGAGTTAATTGACAGAAGGAGAAGGTCCATTCAAATTCAAAACCACAACACGTCTACTGTTGAAGCTTCTTAATAATCTAATGTTTATATTTGTTTACTAATAGTCTAACGTCAATATATTCTAGTGCGGAATGCGAAAGTAGAGTCCAAAGTTTTCTTATACAAAGCATTCCTATGGCTTTTCTTACCTCCGCATATGGTTTTTATGTGAAAATGAACAAGCTTAAATTATGCAACATGACAACCCTCGAGCATAAGCACAAATGTCAGTGAACACCTTTTGCCGACTGAGTACGATTTCCACACTCCCGGAAAATGAACGTCTTGTGCACAAAAACATTTTCTAATCAATTTATTAAAGGGTGTGTTCTTTGCACAGTGAAAGCTTTATTTATGGTTATCTTTGTGTAAATAGGAATAGAGGAAAACTATGAATGAATCCTATTATGCATAGGAAGCTTTCGAGTTTTCATCATGTGACCTCTGTACTCCACATAATGAAATTTTCCCATACATGGAAAGTTATTCACAGAAAGCTCCATGGGTAATTAATTCGTTAAAGGTTACATAATGTAGCACAATACCAATCGAAATTAAATTCACACTAAATTGACAGATCACTTTGATTTCAAAATACAACAAAAAAATTCATTATGTACAATAGACAGATACAAAAAAATGTGATAAAACCCCTTCCGAGAGTATTGTACTCAACGCAAATTTAAAAATATGATGATAATGAACATTATTCATGCTTCATATCAGAACAAATTATTCTTGTGTTTCATGTTATTGGCATATATGTATCGATGACATAATACAAGTTCTCAAAGCATAAGTATGTAACATTAAGCAATATAATCACAATAACAAGAACAATATCAAGTTTCAAATTTCAATCATCATAACTATGATTGAAATAAATAAACATAATACAAATGCAAAGAAGATAAGATGCTAATAATTAATAACTTTGATTCTGGATGAGAATCACTTGTATCAGTAATGAGAATGCTTAATGGCTTAGTTCATTGGCTCATTCACTATGTTATGTTGGCATCTTCTCTTTAACTACTTTCTTTTGCATTTGAAAAAAGTAAATGTGTGAACTGTAATATGTAAAGAGGGAACTGCAAAAGGAAAAATAGAAAGTAGACTATGTGACATTAGTAAACTTAACAAATCACGAGATCAAATACTAGTAAACAAAAAATGAGTATGAAAATATTTAAGGAAAGTTACAATTTGTGAAATCATATACACTAATTGTTTCACTATCAGCTGCTTTCCAAATGCCTAGCCTGTTGACCCAATGTCTTAACCTTATCTTGAATGAATTCATTTTTTATTCCCATTGTAATCTCTAGCCTCACATGTTTATTGAATAATTTATTTTCAATCTACATCGCCACTTCTTGTAACTGAGTAGTTAACACAAATTTCTTGTCATTAATACTAACAAAGAAAACTAACCATTTTCCATTTTATTTTGAAGTAAAATCAGTTATATCATCGAATTGTTCTAACATTGACTATTTTTTGTTATCCAATTCAAATTTTAGTGTATCTTTTGTAATCAATTAAAAATTCCATATAATGCATGGCTCGTCTAGGTCTCGAACATTTTGCATCACCTTTAGAAAAACATCACTACTCTTATTCTATATGCTCTCACATTCAGAAATATTATTTTACAGTGTATTGATTCTCCTAGATCGTCTTCCTTTAATTTTCCTCATTTAATTAGAATTTGACGGTTCTATGTTTTTCTTGTATGGATCAGAAAATAATTCAAGACTTTTACTAAAAGCAAGTCATTGTTAATGAAATTCTTGTCTTTGTTAATATTACTTTTTACTAAATTGACAAATCAGTTGATTGCTTATGCTAACTGTAGAAAATTATAAACTTCCTGACATACATGTTAAATGATTTGTAACCCCTAGCATCTATTACTGATAATATGAAATTTGATTGCATTAACCAATTGCATAGCTCTAATAGATCCATGAGATGTCTTAGTAGTGAGAATTGCAGATTGTTGAGTCTATATTACGACTGAAGTAATTAAAAAAGGACCCAGATTCAAAGCATTTTCCAGCCTTTCTATTGTTTATTTCAGTACTAGGTTCTTTCCTTTATGTTTCTCAACATATAGTACCAACACATTCCAAGTATCTTCGTGCATTATTAAGACATTTGTGGTTGCAATTCCAGACATTTGATGTAACACCCTCCTCCCACATCTACCCAAGCAGCCGGCTAGTCAAGGTAAACATGCGATGAGAGGCCACTATGATATGATTCGACATCCTAATTCATGTTATCGAAGTGGAACCAACAGAAACCCACCATAAATACATTCAACATCATCATTAGGACACTCAGCAAAGAATCCAACCTTACTGCCAATGACCCTTTGAGTCCCACTAATATTTTGGACCACTTGACCTTTGGACGCTCTCATGCTATGGGCATTCCAGCATCTAGGGACCTCTGGACACTCTGACAGGCCTCCAAGCTAGCGTCTAGGGACTATTTTGCAGAGTGCTATGCTAGCATCCCTGGGAATTGAGCCACTTTTCTAGGCCTAGATCCCAGGTCACTGTCGAGAATTGAATGAAATCTTCAAAACAGTAAAATAACATAGAAATGAGAGTAAAAATGAAATCACTTCAATAAGACCTTGACTGGACCCCTAGTATCCATGGCAGGCACTTCATCAAACAACATATATGAGCATAGGGGTGTCATACTTAGCTGAGAATCACTAAGAAGCATTGGTGCCTCAACACATCAACTACTATTTCATCCATTATATTATAGATACATTTCTCATTCATTTACCAATAAAAACGTGATAAGATCCATACATAGCTTATGTCATAAAACATATATATAACCATCATAATAACATTAGATATACCAATGAAATTACAACCATATAAACCACATATAACCAATATAATACTCATAGAAATACAAGGAGAAATAACTTCATATTGATGATGAAAAATCTAAACTTGGGATGGGACATCCACGTTCCACGTGACCATACAATGGTTGAGCAAAATCCCTCTTCAATCATTCACCCTGTCCCATATTCCAAGCATGAATGTGGGATCTCATAGAACACACAAGTCCAAAACCATGTAGGGCTTCCATAGGCCAACCACCTCAACCTATCAAACAATGATTCCACCTCACAGTCAGACATCACAAAACAATAATCCAATCGGTCTCTATCCAAGCCTTCCAGGGCTCGAGATTGTTTGTTCAAATCAAGGCTCTAGGACTAGTAAATCAACCCACCAAGGGCTCCATATTGTCCATCCAAGGCTACAAGACTAGTACCTCAACCCAAGTTGTTACAAGGCTCCAAAGCATTTGTCCAACCAAGGCTCGAGGAACTAGTAACTCAACCTAAGCTAAGGAAACATGAGAACCAAACAAAACAAAATAATGATATGAACCCATAATCTCCATGGCTATCCAGGAAATCACAAGGATAGGCAATCCACGGTCAATCCCGACCATCCTCCATGTCATTAACAGATCCCAACCAACAAACCACGTGCATATGCTATGCATGCCAAAAATAGGGAGGAAACATACACGCAACTCGGTACCTACAATCAAATCCCACTGTAGTTGTTGATCCTGATGTCTGCTTGCACCTTCTCACTCTACCTTTTCATTCTTGCTCAAAAAATTCAAGTATTCCACACCATCCAAGAGTGCTCCAAGAAAACTCTAAGTATCAAGAGTATGAGAGAGAGAAAATGATGAGGGAGCTCCAACACTAAACTGACAAAATGTTACCAACTAATACTCAAAAACCATTTTATGAATGATGCCTCTATATTCTTCATTTTCTATTATTTTCCTTCAATTTCCTCCTCAGATGTAACTTCTGACCTTTCACCTCCCTTTTCTCCTAATTTCCATTATTTTCATAAATAATTTTTCCAAAAATGCCATTTTTCCTTTTCCATTGCCTTTGCCAAATAACTTAGCCATTAATAACCAAATGAACAGCCACCCTAGGATGTCTTGCCCAAAATTAATCTTGGAATAAGTTTCCCATCAACCGTGGTTATTATTTTTCCTTTATTAACTTTTATTACATGGAATTTTCACCATGGTTGTTACAAACCCCCCCCTCTTCGAGGAACACTGTCCTTGGTTTTCAACAACACCAATAACCACAATACTATTAAGAAAAATATATTTTCAATGGAGCTTTATAACTTATCACGATGAAATATTTACAATGATCAACCTGCTGAGAAGAAAACCAACATGAAAACATAACAAGAATAACATCATAATGACATCAAACCCGTACCTCTTATTGGATCTTTATGAAATAGCTCAAGGTGATAATTACATCCATATACATATGTACATAAAGAAACATCACCAAAACATATATGAAAACATATAATAAGGAAAATACCAAAACACCACACCAAAATAGCTTTTCCCCAACTGGAAAACAAGGAAGGATACATAGCTCGCATCTAATCCGCCATCTCCTATGTAGCTTCATTGAGCCCAAAGTGCTTCTAGTGCACCTGAACTTGCTCAATTTCTTAGTTTCGGAGCATGAGCACCCTTTTCTGCAATATATAGTGAGGCTCCATCTAGTTCCACCTGTAATACAGACCATTCAATCGCATGATCAACATCTCTAACATACTTCTTAAGTAATGACACATGGAAAACATCATGGAATTTCATTGTTGGAGGCATTGCAAGTCATTAGGCTACTAGAACAATCCTCTCAAAAATACTGAAGGGTCCACAAAACTGTGGTACGATATTGTCACATGATCCAATCTGTAAGGAGCTCCTCTTTGGTTTGATGCACACATAAACTTGTTCCCCAACCTAGAGCTACCTGAAAAACCTGTTCCGATATACATAGCTCTTCTTCCTATCGCGTGTTTCCTTTAGATTTTTCTTCATTACCTTCATTTCCTATTCCATGTCTGCCAACATGTTTGGTCCTATCAACACCATGTTAACTGGATCACTCCAACTGATAGGAGTATTGCAAATCCTCCATACAATGGCCCAAATAAACTCATACTCAAGGATTCATGATACCCATTGTTGTAATCGAACTCTACCAATGGAATATACTCTTCCCACTTCCATTGTTTATGCATCACATACATCCCCAACATTTCCTCCAATATCTTATTGAACCTCTCTATCTATCCATCTGTCTACATATGATAAGTTGTATTGAAGTCCAAATTTGTGCCCAAACCTACAAATAAGTCCTTCCAAAACTTGGAAGTGAACTTTGCATCCGTGTCTGGAAAAATCTTCTTCAGAACACCATGCAATCTGACCACATATCTTATGAATACCTATGCTACATTTCTAGCTAAGAATGTAGACGTCACTGGTATGAAATGTGCAACCTTTGTCAACTTTCCCACAATAACCATGATGGAATCATGTTTTCTCACTGTCCTCGGAAACCTATGATGAATTCCATGGAAATGACTTCCCATTTCCACTCTGGAATCATAATCGGCTGTATCAGTCCGCTTGGATGTTTACACTCTAGCTTTACATGCTAACAATTAAAACACCTAGCCACAAAATCTGCTACATCCCTCTTCAGATTTAGCCAATAATAAAATTTCTTTTGATAACCTAGGTGACCTTAATATGGTTCTGCATGAAACTCTTTCAAGGTCACCTTCTTGAGCTCACTATTATCTAGCACATATATCCTATCTCTCAGCCTAACCAATCCATGTGTTGTAAGGAAATAGTCCACATCATGTGCACCTGCACCTATATCTGTACCTATATTATCACCTATACATGTACCTATACTACAACCTGTATCTGTACTAATACTCTGCTGCAATCTGTACATATTCTCCATATATCTAACATCCTGTTGACATGCTTGCAAGATCCTATCCTGTAATTCTATCCCATAGGAGCTCAAAGTTGTTAAGTGATTTCCTTGTACTTTCTTGATAAGACCATCTATCACTTTTTTCTCTTTACCTTTGATATATCTGATCTCGAATTCAAACTCATTGATCGTGAGAAACCACCAAGCCTGCCTACCATTCAAATTTGGTTAGTCAAATAGATACCACAAACCACTATGATCACTCATCAATGTAAACCTCATACCCAAAAGATAGTGTCCCCACATATTCAATGCATGTATAATCGTTTCTAGCTCAAGATCATGTGTGGGGTAGTTCTTCTCGTGCTCATTCAATTTTCGTTACTAATAGCATACCACTTTTCCATCCTACATAAGGACTCCACCAAGTGCTTTCCTGCAAGAATTTATGCATACTACAAACTCTTTGTCTGGATCTGTAATATTTAACATTGGTGCATGTGTCAACAACTCCTTAAGCTACTCGAAACTAGCCTCACACTACTCTATCAATTTTAACTCCTTACCTTTCCTCTGAAACGACGTGACAGAATAAGAAATCTATGACAAGTTCATGATGAACCTCCTGTAATAGCCTACCAACCCCATGAAAGATCTCACCTCATGTACATTCCATGGAGCTACCCACTCAATGATGGCCCTTATCTTTTTAGGATCTACTGCAATTCCCACCTTAGAGACAACTTGCCCCAAGTAATGTACCTTAGTCTGAAATAAACTACACTTGTTGATCTTAGCATACAATTCATGCTCTATCAACAACCTCAGCAATGTTGCTAAATGCTCTGCATGCTCTTCCTCGTTTTTATAATATACCAATATGTCATCAATGAACACAATAACAAACTTATCCAAATACATATGAAACACATTATTCATCAAGCACATAAAAATAGCTAGAGCATTATTTAAGCCAAATGGAACTACAACAAACTCATAATGCCCATACTTGGTCCAGAAAGTTGTCTTGTAAATGTCTTCCTCTTTGATGTGTACTTGATGATATCCATATCTCAGGTCAATCTTTGAGAACACTGTTGCTCCCTTTAGTTGATCTAACAACTCATCAATCCTTCATAATGAATACCTATTCTTGATGGTTACTTTATTCAATTGCCTATATTCAATGCATAATATTAGAGTACCCTCTTTCTTCTTCACAAACAATACTAGCGCACCCCATGGTGATACACTTGGCCTGATATATGCCTTGTCCAACATTTCCTTCAACTGTAGCTTCAACTCTACCAAATCAGGTGTGCTCATCCTGTAAGGTGATTTTGATGTTAGAGTTACCCCTGGCACCAATTTAATAGAAAATCCTACCTCCCCGTGAGCTAGAAAATTTATAGTGTGCTCTAGAAATACATCCTTGAACTGTTGTAAAATTGGGTACCGGACCAAAACATTTGCATCCTCAACTTCCTTACCCTTTTCACTCAAAATGTGTACTGCAAATAAAACACATCTTTTTCTGTGACTGCAGTTTGCCTGCAGAACTATCACCATAAGAATTGATTTGGCTTTCTTCTTTCCCTGTAAGACTCTTGGTTCCCCATTTTCATCGAAGAACTCAATATCTTTGCCATAACAATCAGCCTTGGTTATATGAAGATACAACCAATCCATTCCCAACAACATGCTATACAATCCCAATGGTAATACATTCAAATGTACATTTGTAGGCATACCATTCAAATCAAATGCACAACCTCTTACCCAATGATGAGCTCGCTTCTTGTACCTGTAGCCAACTGCACTAACCAATATTTTTCATGCAATTCCTTAAACCACACTTATCCACCAATTCAGGACTAACATATTTATAATTAGATGTAGGATCAGTGAAAATAGAAATAACTTGATCATAAAGCTTATCATCCATCTCAATGATAAATGCCAGATGGTCTTCTAGTTTGATATCTAATGTTGCATAAGTATGAGGGACGCTCTGACCAACATCCCCAACGGTCTATATGTCATATGCACTATATATCTGAGACCTCCCACCCTGATACTGTGGACAATCTCTCTTGTGACAATCTCCTCCACAAGTCCAACACTGCACAGGCTCCTTATTCTACTCCTCGGATCGATGTCCATGTACTTTACCTGATGCATTGAACCTCTTAGGTGGTGCAACATTCTCTTTATTACTTGAATCTTGTGGTCTTACTTGCTTCTTGTCCCATTTTCCTTTGTTATTTGCATTACCTTTCTAGTCTAGCTTAGTCTCATACTTGTACTTCAATTATTCATAAAAATAATTTAGCTTTCAGATGCGCTCCTCCAATGATCTAGGCTCATCGAACTCAATCCTATCTTTGAATGCCATCAGTAACCCACTAGTGAATATCTAAATCTTGGCCTTCTCCTTTTTGAGGTAGGGCACATATTTTTGTAGCTCCAAGAGCTTTCTAGTGTACTCATCATCTGTCGTAGATCCCATCCTAAGCTCATATAATTATTTTTCCCTATCATCAAAGTGTCTCTCTGATAGGCACTCCCTCTTGAATCACCGCTCAAACTCACTCCAAGTCAAGTCTTCCTCATGTATACCTCTGACAGTCTTCACATCTTCCCACCAAATGTCTTATTTAATTTTGAGACTGAATGTACTACTATCGATTTCATGTACTCAATACTCATGCAGCTTGAAGAACTTCTTCATACCAAGCAACCATGCCTCTGCATCCTGTAATTTCTTCATCTCTCCATCGAATGTAGGAGGATTTTCTTTCTTAATCTCATCTAGAAAGTATCCCCTATCACTCCTCCTATACGGATGATAACAATATCCATCATCTTGTTTGTCAGAACCAAAAATAGAATGGTACGTATGTCTATCCCTTCTCCTACCCTGAGTGTCCAACAATCTACCATCTCTAGTTGTTTCATCGTTATTTGATATGTGACAACCATGTGACCTACTACCATATGCCCCATTACTTTTCTCCATGATGTAACTAAGAATACAAGAATGTAACCAAGAATAAAAAATTGATACATATAATGACATGTAACCATTCATACACTCATCACGGTGCACTCCATACTAACAACATCACCTTCCACATGGCAACATCGCTACAACCATGATAAAAATGAAAATGCAATAAGCACATGAAATGCAAGCGTAAGAGACATACAAGCAACTAACATGCATGCATGACCAACACACAACCCATCATGTCCGAGGGGTGAACCATGCTCTGATATGACTCTTTAACACCCTCCATCCACATCTACCCAAGCAACCGACCAGTCGGGGTAAACATGTGATGAGAGGCCAATATGATATGATTCGACCTCCTAAGTCATGTTAAGGAAGTGGAACCAGTGGAAACCCACCATATAGACATTCAACATCAGCATTAGGACCCTCATGAACCAATCCAACCTTACTGCCAATCCGCCCCTGAGTCCCACTGATATTGTGGATCACTTGACCTTTGGACGGTCTCATGCTATGCACATGCCAACATTGAGGGACCTCTATACACTCTCATAGGCCTAAAAGATAGCTTCCACAAACTATTTTTCATAGTTTTGTGCCAACATCCCCGAGATTGGAGCCACGTTTTCAGGCCTAGAACCCAGGTCACTCCCCAGAATTGAATGACATCTTCAAAATAGTAAAATAATAGTGAAATGATAGTACAAATGCAATCACTTTCATAAGACCTTGAGTGGACCCCTACTAGACATGACAGGCATTTCATAAAAAATATCAAGAATATGTTATATGTAGGTGTGAACATCAAATCTGAGGATAGGGGTCTCATAATTAGTTGAGAATCGCTAAGAAGCATTGATGCATTGACACATCAACTTCCATTTCATTCATTAGGTCATAGATACATTGTTCATTCATTGTCCAACCAAGGCTACGAGACTAGTAACTCAATCAAATTTGTTACAGGGCTCCAAAGCATTTTTCCAAACAAGGCTCTGAGAACTAGTAACTCAACCCAAGCTAAGGAAACATGAGAACCAAAAAAAAACAATGAAATGAACCCACAATATCCATCACTATCTAGGAAATGGCAAGGCTATGCAATCCAGCGTTAATCATGCCCATCCTCCATGCCATTGACATATAAAAACCAACAAACCACATGCATATGCAATGCATGCCAAAAATAGTTAGGAAAGATACATACAACTCGGTACTTGAATGCAATTCCCGATGTAGTTGTTGATCTCAATCTCGTCTTGCACTTTCATGCTCTTCCTTTGCCTTCTTGCTCAAAAAATCCAAGTATGTCACACCCTCCAAGAGTGCTCCAAGAAAACTCTAAGTATCAAGAGTATTAGAGAGAGAGAGAAAGATCAGAGAGCTCCAACACTAAACTAACAAAAAGTACCAACTGATCCTCAAAATCCATTTTAGTAATGAGCCCTTTATTTTCTTCATTTTCCATTATTTTCCTTAAATTTCCTCCTCACATGCAACCTATGACCTTTCACTTCCCTTTTCTCCTAATTTCCATTCTTTTCATAAATAAATGTGCCAAAAATTCTATTTTTCCTTCGCCATTGCATTTGCCAATTTTCTTAGCCATTAATAACCAAATGAACACCCACACTAGGATGTCTTGCCCAACATTCGGCTTGGAATAAGTGTCCCATCAATGTGGTTATTATTTTTCATTTATTAACATTTATTACATGGAATTTTTACCATGGTTGTTACATATGAAGATTCATTTCTAATGTATCAATAATGTTTTTACCGTGCATCCTTAAATGTTCAATTTTCAATATTTTATTCTCCTTGTTATATTTTTCCTCTTCGAATGTGCCAAATTAATCATAGAAAATAAATATTGTTTTTGGAAATTTACTCCATTATTTTCTGATTTTCGTTCAAAACACTAATGACCCAATCAGGTATCTGAGTTTCAATCTCCTCATTGATAACTTCTTGACTGCTTCTTGTTTTTAGGGGACTTTTCATTTTTCCAATTCATTCATGTGCATTTTCTCTGTAATAAACGTTTTACGAGGCTCCTTGTCATATTTGGCAGTTGATAGCTGACTGTGAATTAGTTGTGAAACTTCAATATATTTCCATTTTCTTTCACTTGAAGATGATGCCAAAGTAGTTTTGGATATGCAAACGGAAGATTCCATAGGTTTTTTGCTTCTTTGTTTCAGTGCTAATAATTTCTTCTTCAATAATTTCTCTAATAGTTATTGCTCCTTCTTGATTATTTCTTGGATCACTATGATTCTTTTCCCTTTCACTTGCAACTTTTGTCAACGAGCTCTCACATTTGATGGAACCTAGTTGTATGATAAGTAATACTTCTAGATCAATGTATCACCAACCTTCAACCTCTTTTAAATTAAAATAAATACTTTGCAAACTCTGCAAGAAGGCTTCTATTCTTCACAGTTACTTCCCCAACAATAATTGGAAAAGAAATAATTTTTTCTTCGTTTTTTGTTCAAATTTAATGTTTCAATCGTAGTATTGTCTACCAACTTTGATAACAAAATACTTGTCCATAATAGGTCTTGGAAGGTATCGTGGTTTACCTCAAAACTCATATAATTGTATTATTTCCTCTTTCTTCATGTATCCCTTCCCTAGATGAAAAATTGTGCTTCACAAGCTATTCAACTAGATTATCATACAATTATCATGCAAAAAACTTTATTTACAAAAATATCTTGAATTAGACAAAAGATTCAAATAAATTCTTGCCTCCATAATATGGGATAGAAGAATTGCATCAGTTCTTTGTCAAAATCGAAATTAGGGTATGTGAAAGCTCATCAAAAGTATGACTCGACATGACGACTGTTATTAGGTACACCATCATCAAGAACCTACCACTCTTGAACAAATGTACTAATTGAAAACATAGTTCATTTCAAATAAGATCAATCCAGTAGAATACACATTTTTCTATATGAATAACGAAGCACATAAAGAATACATGTTGGGACACTGGTTGTAGATTCTTGGTTCATTAAATGTGCATATAGAGAACAAAACTCTCGAAATGGATCTCTAAAAAAGGTAATATCTAGAGAGGAAATATCAGAAGGAACCTCATAAGCTAGTGAAACAAACTCTTGTATGATTTTCAAGCCACCTACTTGTAATTCTAGAAAACTAGTTTCTTTTGAAAAATCTACGTGCATATCTAGATTCGTTAGCTTCAATATTTGTCTAAATATCTCTAAAGTCAAAGAAATACAAGTATCTTTGGCTGGTAGAATAATTTATTTTGTTGTTAAATCAAATTTCTCTACACATAGATAAATGGTTTCTCTAAAAGAAAATATTTCTAAAACACGTGCAACATTCGCTAATCCAGTAAACCAAATTTTATCGTTTCTCTTCCCCTGCATAGACATATTCACTTATCAATGATACACAATAGACAACTAAAATATTTGATTGATGAGTGCAAGTGAGTTAATAATATGATCACAAATAGCTTCAACAAGGACAAAAATAGCTTCTTTCCTCCCTGTCGAAACCATTTATGCTCTATACTTTTAAAATATTTGGTTAAGCAGCAAAGTTTTCAATGCACTTCAGGTATAGATCATTGATATGCTAAATGAACACCACTTGTTGCTACTCTGTCTGTGAAATCCTTTATACAAGACACTTCCAATATATAGAAATTAGATATAGAAAATTTTGTGTTCACGAGGAATAGAAGAAATAATTTGCATAATCTAAATGTGTCACAATTCTAGCCATAAAATAGTAGAAGTTCTAACACAATTTTTAGAAAATCGAGCATAATTTTTTGGAAAATTAGATTATAGTTATCATAGTATAGGATTTTTTGTATTAGAGTATTTTTTTATAGTACTAAATTTTCTATATTTTTCTATTTCCACTATTTGTTACTATTTTGCGATTGAATTTTGTCTAATAGAATATTTTGAATCAATCGTAATTAAAAAAAAACAAAGTAGATGTTTCTAAGAATAACAAAAATCGTTTAAAAATAGATATTGAAATTCAGAAACCAGCTACTCCATGTAGGAAACAAATTAAATATGAACATTTTCTAATAACGATAGCCAACTTATGGGTTGTCAATAATCGTATCCACTACAATATCGATGTTAGTTTATATGTAATAGCATTTATGTTCCCGACTACATGTTCATCTGTCCATTTTGCCAAAAGGGTATTGGACCGTTAATGTCATTATGTTGTGTGTGAAAATGAGGAAATTGTATGGCACACAATGATAGTGTTTCTCTTCTTCTTCTTCTTCTTCTTTCTTCCGCTTCTACATAAAGTGATTTTTTAATTCCATGTCTTTTCCATATGTAGTGTACACCTTCTGCATTGATTACAATCACTAGTAAAACTTTAACCACAACATTATTATTAATTCTTTTTTGCAATTGATAAATTTATTATTAAATCATTTTGTTTAATTTAGTTTTATGATATATATATATATATATATATATGCTTACTTCCGCATATTCATTTATTCTTCACATAGCCTTTGTTCATGCACAACCACTTCTGCACAACTACTTTCATATTCAATAATGCTTTACAAATTCTGATTTACAATATAAGCTTTAATATGAATTTCAAACAAGAGAATTATCCCCACAACACAACATGTTCCTATATTCAATAGGACTTATTTAAATACTTCTTTTCTTTAAGAAAACTAAATGTATTTGTCTATAACGAAATTACTTACAAAGACTAGTTCACGATTGACTATTGCAAAATGAAATATGGGGTTTTTTCACATTGCTTTGAAAAAACAGATCCCATAGTTTAATGTATTATTTATTATTATCATCATATATTTTAATGCAAATATTTTACTCTACGGTAGCTTCATGTTCATAATGAAAAGTCTCGTTCTAATCCCAACACAATGAAAACTCTGTACAATGAAACAATAATGTGTGTAATTCTCGCTTTTGTAATTATCCCTTATTTTAAGCCTTAGTCGAACGAAAGCAAGCCTAAGGGTGCAGCTATAACCTCCAAACAACACATAGGAAGGCCTATGGGTGCGGTCATGTTTGCAAGCCATAAAAGTGAAGCTTTGTGCATAAAATCAGAAGGTCACGTGAAGGATGTTATTCTTATTGACATGGAGCAGACAACAAGTTCTATGATCAGGGAAGTTTGAATATTTGACTTACTATAATGTGAATATATTGACTAAACTTGTGTTTTCTAGAGACCAAGATATGCATATCAATATGTCATTATGATTTAACCATTTAGGTTTTTGTATGACCATATTTTATAAGAATTGCAAGGGTTTGACTAGATTTAGTTGATTGATATAGATAAGCAATGTTTGGATTTTTGACATGATGCTTGATAACGATTTAGAAATTTTAATTGATGTTTGAGATATTTTTGGGCTATAGATCTCAATGTTTTGGATTTGACATGATGACTAATGATTTGATTTGATGACTAATGATTTTCATTAATGACAATTATATATGGGCATAGTAACTTTCACTGACTTATATTGGTTGACATCATTAGCTTTGACACAATGATTGAAGCATTGACAATTATGATTCAGTATGAAGTATTCTCACAATAAATGGATGGAACCTACATGACTTATTCCTGGTATATGTATTTACATCTAGTGACTTATATTATGATCATGAGGATGACTTGATGAAGTTTGGATTGATATTTCTTGGTAGATGACAACTTGTTGGCATGATAATAGATAAAGTCATAACTTGATATTTGGATGTCAGCTCTACATTTCACATAGTCTAAAGAATTCATTACACTGATATTGATCATTTTTTATATTAGTTATGATTTGACATCTAAACTTTAATAAGATGACTTATTTGACTTCGTTACAAAATATTGACTTATGAAAGGATGACCATATTGGTTTGGTAAAGTTTTTGTAGAAAGAATTGTATGACGCAAGCTCTACGAGTTGGGTATGTCTGCATTGGCAGTTACATGGAGAAGCTAAGAAGAAGTGTCAATCCAAACCTATACTTCAAAAGAATTCCAAGGTGTGTCTTTTATTTTTGTTTTTATATATACTGATGATCTACTCTTGACAGGTAATGAGTCTATAATGATCAAAGTATGAGGAAAATGGCCTCTGAAGTTTGAAATGAAAAAGTCATGGCATGATGCATCTCGTCCTGATGTTTGGAAAATAAAATCTGCATTCCAATGCTATTGAAGAGATTTTGGAAAATGGAAATGCAAATCCTTAGACACTCCGATTGAATTTCAAGAAGTTGTGAAGAGATATTTTTGAGCCTGACTTGGCAACAGACAGTTGATTGAATCATTCATGTTCCAACACCCATTCATATATATATATATATATATATATATATATATATATATATATATATCTATATATATATATATATATATATATATATATATATATATATATATCTATATATATATATATATATATATATATATATATATATATATATATGATGTGCATAACCTAAGTGAATTCATGATTGAGCCGCTTCATACACATTGATTTGCTACCAAGCACCCTTCGAGATATTTGCATGGGATGATCTATCTTTGACATTCTTCCTATGATATGTGACTAAATGGATGTAATGATGATGTTTGGATTGTTATTGAGGATCACATTTGGGTGTTTCCTTAGTATGAGATCTGCCATGATGTTTTGAATGAGAAGTCTGCAGCTTTAATCATGACTGAGGTTGAGTACGATGGTTGCTAGCGTGACTAGCTATGAGGCTAGATAAAGAAGATTTTTGGAGAGATGTTTGAGCAGATTCTAGATATGACATGGATACATTATGATGACAAAGAGTGGGAATTGATTGGCAGAGAAACATGTATATAGTTGGGAATGAGATAACTTCATTGAGACAGTGCTGTTGTACGAGACAAGCTTAATCTTGTGGTTGACATCTCCTTTAGAGGAAGGATGACTATGGTATCCCTTTTGTGGTATGTGTATTTTTTTCTAATATGACATTTGATTTGATTTCATGTATGAACAGGAGTAAACTACTATTGAGACATGATGATTACCAAGTATGAGCATGATGATATGTTGATAATCTATAGAGAGCATCGTTGGTCGATGACATTTAGTAAGCTCTCCCCCCCTGTTTGAGTTCCCAGGGTGTGGAATTGAGATAGAGGGATCATAGGGTTGAGGGATCTTTGGAAAATAGGGCATAATCCCTATATTTTACCCATAGGGTTGGAGATATTTCTCCCTTATCCTAGTATTTGTAGAGTTTACCCCAGTTGTAATCATACCCACAAAGCGAGCTTGTTAGGATTGTCCCGCGCTCTCTAGCCAATGGGTTGAGGAGGCTTGGGGACATGTGATCATTTGCTTTTGGTAAATCAGTTATCTTTCTCAAGCTCAAATTATGATATAGGTGTTCTGCCAAATTACACTTGAGGGTCATTGTTGGGAAGATCGATATGCAATAGGATGGGTTGATACATGCTCCCCTATATCACCTATTGCTTGATATGGGGTCATAGATGTTTGGCTCCCCCGTTATATTTCAAGTTGATATGTGCTCCCTGATAATGATTCGAGTCATATAATTGTCTCCCCACTAGTGTTTCCTAGGTGGTAGCATTGGGCTCCCTGCTAGTAGAGATTATGGGTGGTAGCAGTGGCTCCCTGATGAATAGAGGGTGGTAGCTTAGGCTCCCTTCCGATGTCAAATTATTCTTCTTTTAGATTCAATAATGTTCATCATATGAGTAGGGACAATAAAGATATAAGAATTAATAAGAAAGAGATGAATTGAGATGAACAATGATGATATTAGATATGATATGATGATAGGATGACATGTTGAGTGATGGTTAGATATTGATAGGTGGAATTCTCCCTAGTTGAGAGGGAGTGTTAAAATATGAAACTACGATAAAATTCCATTTTTCACATCTCATTTGATAGAGATTATGATTGAATTGAACTCCTCTTTTCGAGAGGACCAAAATCAACCTAAATATCATCTAATTTTGACAAGGGAAAGTGTATTTTTGAATTATGAGTCCACATGTGCATATTTGATCATGTCGGCCCTAAATCAAAGTGGACACCCTTGGAAGGCTATAAATACAAGTGACTTCTACCTCATTTGGGAAACATCATGAGACATTCTTATATTCTCTTTCTTGGTTTTGGCTCACACATGTCCGTGGAGGAATGGGTTCACTCGAAGATGAAATTGTAGGGCAAGAATCTCGCATCTTTGTTTTAGGGTTTTCAGCCTTAGTTGCAGGCATGACATAGGAAGAACTTTACCACATTAAGTTGCTAACTGACTCATCAATGTGACCGAAGCATCTCAATCACATGCACAACTTCTCCTCCATGTGAGTGGCATCTATGGTTTCAAAATCACCAAGACAGGCTCTCCAAATTTTGAATTTGACCATAGTCACTGGCTTACAGGCTCAACGGAGTGATTGGACCTTCCCAACATGTGCATATTTGATCATGTTAGCCCTAAATCAAAGTGGACACCCTTGGAAGGCTATAAATACAAGTGACCTCTACCTCATTTGGGAAACATCATGAGACATTCTTATATTCTCTTTCTTGGTTTTCGCTCACACATGTCCACGGAGGAATGGGTTCACTCAAAGATGAAATTGTAGGGCCAGAATCTCGCATCTTTGTTTTAGGGTTTTCAGCCTTAGTCGCAAGCATGAAATAGGAAGAACTTTACCACATTAAGTTGTTAACTGACTCATCAATGTGACCGAAGCATCTCAATCACATGCACAACTTCTCCTCCATGCGAGTAGCATCTATGGTTTCAAAATCACCAAGAAAGGCTCTCCAAATTTTGAATTTGACCACAGTCACTGGCTTACAGGCTCAACGGAGCGATTAGACCTTCCCAGTGACATGCGTGACAGTTCATTACATGCTTCTGAATCAAGGTTTTTGAGAATAAACATTGATGGGTTCATTTTATGGATATTTTTTAGTTGATTATTACTTGATAGGCTTATGGTTGAAGATATGGATTATTGTACTCTCATTTACTAAATCATTCAATTCCTATTTAATAGGAAGGAAAAATTGAAAGGTTTTTCCCCATAGTGGGTTTTGTTGTGGTCTCTAACCAATCTTGGTGTCTCTATGTGTGAATATTTTCCTTCTATTTTTCCATTTTTTCCATTGCATTGATGATGATGATATTTTTCTTTCTACATAGTTGGATATGTTGCTGAATAATGTAAGTCTGAAAAATGTTATGATGTTATGGGGTGAATTTAATGTGTTAATGAAGAAATGAAATTATCAAAGCAAGGAACAATATAGCCCTAAGAAAAATTAAGAGTGACTAGTATTCTTATCAATCATATGTGACTAATTTATGTACCTAATTTCCTTTCCTCTAGCATTCACTACTATAACTATTTATGTGGTGCAATATAGGTGTCTCTCTACAACTAGCATAGTCATGGTAGTCAATTAAGGTATCAAGCTTCTAGTATTTGCCATATAATTCACCTTTATTTATAGTAGCCATAATGGGTACACTAGCTTGGATTTGGATTGTAGATTCAAGAAACATCTAATATACTTAGTATGCAATAATTGTGAAAGAGTAAGTAAATATGAACATATCATGCATCTACACCCATGCATCAAAATCATGTCTTCCACTACTCCCCAAATACAATTATAGGAATAAAAGGTGTTCTATTAGTATGTGAGGCTACTAACTCAAGATAGAAAGAAACATAAATGAATACACACACATGGAGCTTTACACCACTAACTTAATAACGTAGTCATTGATACGAAGAAATTGCTTATGTTTCTAGTTTATTTATTATGTCCTTATAGGTGACCATGATGTGGTAAATAGATAGAACAACTTAGTTGAAAATGGATTTTATAATAAGGATGTCCCTTAAATCATTTTACTTAATTAGTAACTCAAATTTGAGTTAACATTGTTTATGATCATGATGACTTCTCTTTGTAACAATATCAAAGTTACATCTGATTGGCTTGTTTACATTTTATATAGATAAAGATGAATCTTGTAAGCCTTGGTGTGAACCATTCTAATGTAATTAGGGCATAATCCTCCATGAGCCATACTTTCCCTTTTACCACCATTTTTGGCAGATGGTATCTCTTCTTTTCCATTGTAACTTTGAAAGCTTTATTTGTTACCACCATAATAGAATTTCTTACAGTTTCTCGCTAAGATTTAAAGTAATTCTCTTTAAATTGTTTAAATTTAACATAGAATATGCTTGCACTAGAATAAAATGTAGTATTATAATTTTAAAAATTATCTCTAATAACCATGGGGAAGACTTTCTTATCTCAAACTACTTTAGATTTGGTGATAACTCAAATTTGTACGTGGTTCTTGGATTTTTTTTTAATAACAAGAATGGGCATATTTTGCATTAGAAAGTTGTTACAGCTACATCAGTTAGCATGATAACACAAAAATACAGAATTTGTCCAAAAATGACATTTCTAAACTTGTCCAAAACTAGAAGCTTATTATTTAAAGAAACATGACCACCCTTTGTAGAGGATTCTAAAAATTCTCTAAAAAAATACCTATAGTTATACAAAATTTACAAAACATTAAACATTAATACTTGATAAAGGCATGATGATTGTAATCTCCAACATGGCTCTTTATTATGGCCTAAAAGTTCTATTACACACCCATCAATTGCATGTTGGTTTCCTACTATTGTCTAGTCTTATTTTCCTTGATCAATTACTAACCCAATCGATAGTATGCATTTGAGGTAGTTGAAGTGAAACTTCTAATAAAATTAATAATAATTTGAATAAGAGAAATACATTTCACGTAAGGATATTCTATATGCCTCTTATATTGTGAAAAAATTCCAAGATGAAGGCGTATTCATTATTTCTAGTTTCTTCAACAGGGTGCATCCAACCAGTGATAAAGAAATTTGATTTCTCATTAATTTTGATAAGGTCATATTGTTTCTTAAAAACACTATATAAATCAATTGTTTCACATAAATGACATCTCCTAGAATGAAAGTAGTTTTATATTTTTGAAGATACAACATAACACCTACAAATTTCCCTTCGACTTCCCATAGATTCCATTAACAAACTACCATAATCGTTAACTAAACCCTTTTCCGATATTTCTTCAAACAAGTGGAAATAGAGCACAAGTATTTCAAAATTATAGTTAAGCTCACACAAGGTTGCCACATTGGCCTTTTAATTTTTTCAACAGAGAGAGTGACAGGGAGAGAGGGAGACATGAGTCTTCGAAAGAAACAACACAATTTGAGGAAGAATGTTAGGCTACCCATACTAGTCTAAAAATTGACCATGCAAGAAAAACCAATATACCAAATGAGATATCATAGGGTATCAATATCCCACAAGAAATTAATAGAAGCCTTATCAGTATGAAACGAAAGAAAGTACCAATTCAATTTGGATCAAAATAGTGAAAGAAACCATAAATTCTCTGTTACTAGCATTCCAAAATAATCCTCCAAATTCGTTATCGCACCTATAGAATAGTATAACTCCCTTTTTTATTGGGAATGGATAATAATATTATTTTTCATTCATACTTATTATTTTAGAGAGGAAAAAGTGGAGGAATCAACTCATATGACCATTTTTACCGGTAGATCCCAGTTTGACGAAATAGGGTTTGAAACCTTCCAAAAGAAGTTTGAGGAATCAAATGGAATATTTTGGGAGTGGACATTTTATGCATAAGTTCCCATATCTAACACTATTCTACATAGACATACCTTTCTAATGGTGCAATAATCACCTTAATCAAATTATGTATGCAAACATTATGTACTCAAAATTTGACAATCATATTTTGACGACAATGGTTCGAGAGGGTGCCATGTAAGCCACCATTATTCATGGAAAAACGGCTAACCATATGATCACGATGAAGAAGAATCTAGAATATTTGATGTTGTAACTATAGTTAAGAGTTGAAAGAGTCAAACTTAACCACCAGTAAGCTATCAAGTTGTGTTATAACTAAGCACTAGGATGAAAAGAGGTCCCATTCTATTCGAGTGCATTTTGTTCCATAGATGAGAAAAGTAATCGAGAGTGGATAGGGAGTGAGAAAAGAGGGAGGTTTTGTGCATTGTAGTAGCCCATGGGCCATAGGTCTCACTTATTTTTACTTGCATACATTTCCATTTAGAGAAACAAAGAGCATAGCCAACTCATCGTCTAGTGGGGTTTTCTCGCAAAAGGGTTTCCTAGTTCATATACTTTGTTATTATGGTTATGAGTGATTTTTTTTTTTTTTATTCTCTTCTTTCTAACTTTTCTATATTACATGCATAAAAATAGTAACTTAATAAATCCATAAGTGTAAATAAAAAGGCCTCATATTATAGATTTCAAATTTTAAGTATAAATTTATTAGATTTGTTGTGACAATTTTCTACTGGAATATCCATAGTAGTTTATAGATCGTATTGGTATCATAGCATGTTTCTTTTGGTATATTGTGGGAAGTTGCAGGGGATCCAAACTAGCGAAGTTGAAATTCATAAAACCCCAACTATTCATAACGAAATTGTTAATAATGTTAATAATGAGTCTCCTTTGTTGACCTAAAAGTCACACTAAGAAGTGGGGGGGTGGGCGGTGGTGGTGAGCTAGTGTAGAGTCAATTTTACAATTTCTCAATCTCAATTACCAATACATTCATTTAGCAGTGTTCACAAAAAATATATCATTAATTATCACAATTGATTATCATATAAACAACATAACTAGAAACAACAATAAGGCATCACATTACAAACAAACACAAGGGTTTAGGTGGAAACCTAATGGGAGAAAACCACCAACTCTTCTTCTGCTCAGTCTTTTATTTTTTACATCAAAATTATAGGCCCCAACCTATGGGAGGAAACTACCCAAAATATGCACGTTGCCACTTGCGGTAGACTACAACCTAATTGAAGCACCAACCTCGAAAGGTGCAAAAAATTGCTCACTATAGGTTACAACCTAATTGCGGAACCAACCTCTGAGATCAGCATTCTCCAACCTTCTCTAGGCTCTAACCTTATTGAGTCTTCAACCTCGGGAATGAGTAAGCTCCAATCTGATTGAGGCTCCAAAATTGAAAATGAGTTGGCTCCAACCTACGCTAGGATCTAGCCTGATTAAGGCTTTAAACTCCTTCTTCAACTTCCTTATTAACCTCTATTTCATCACATTTACAAACTGGATCAACCATCATCATATATCACTAAATTTGAATATAAGGAACTTGTCAAAATCTGCAAACTAAACCTATAAATATTTTCACCAACATAAACACTACCATTATCCAAATTTTTTTTCTACTGTTGGGCAAAGTGATTTCCTATCATTTAATTTGTCACCCTGGGGGTTTCGTAAACTTGTGAAGCATGCATGCACTGTATGTGCTAGAAATTGTCTTTCAGTTTAGATCAATCTAACTACAAAATAACAAAAACCAATTCATCTAATCTATGAAATCAAATAATGAAAATGAAATTCAGCTAACCTGTGAAATAAAAAACAACTAATGTATGCTTGGTTACTCCAGCATTCAATTATGAAGGGTTACCTTCTTGAAATGATGTATAAGCAACTATTTATACTTTAACTTCTAATGTCCTAGAAAAGCAAGTAAAGTGTCCAGAAAATAAATCAGTAATTGCATGTATTAAATATTCAACCATTCAATCTTGAAATATGATTAAATAAATTTCTTATAATGATCTTTAGGAATATCAGTTAATGCAATTAAATGAGGATCTTAAAAGAAAATATAAAAGCACCAAAAAGTAAAGCTCAATGATTACATAGGTTGAACATTCAATCACCCAATTTGAAGTCACCTTCTTGGCCTGATCCTTTATTCAATTATACAATGAATTGATGGTTTGATCTAAGAAAGTACATAACAAAACATGAAAGGAAACTAAATAACTATGAGCCTTTGCCTCAAACTTAATCCAATTAGAAAATGCATAAATATTTCCTATTGAAATGTTTTTATAAAAGCAAAGATTACATATTCATTCTAAAACTAATACTAAGAAAGCAAATGAACTTTAATCTATAAAAGCAATTAAACCTCACAATCATTAGATGGCCATTCCAATGGTGTATGAGGATGGCAAGTGAAGAATCTCCATATGCAAGCAAAACTAAATCTTCAAATCTTCAAGTATAAGCTCCAAAGTCTTTATTAAAAACATGAGCATTTCTCCAACTTTACACATGCCTTTCAAAAGAGAAGGCTCTCCTATTTATACAAAAACATAAAAATCTACCCTATTTAATGAGGATCCACTAAAATCTCATATATTTACAACCAAATAGCTCATAATGAGACACATAGCCCCTAGGTGTCTCATAGAGTTCTAATCCAAATAATAAATGATGAGACACCTCATAGAGTTACAATCCAAATAGGACACATATCCTTCTTTGACCTTTATCCAAATCTCCTTTGAAGGGAATTCGAATTTGAGAATTGGAGGCCACATAAGGGTGCCTTGGAAGCTTCCAAATGACCTACACATGTCATGAAACTCAAGCCACATATATAGCTACATGAAACCATGTTAATTTCCTAGTTTTTAATCATAAATTCACTTTAAACACATAAAATAAATAACTTTGGTAAATAAGGGTCCTAACCCATATATTTATGAAAATGGTGGCTAATGAAAGGTTATATGGTTATGGAGTTGTGACATGTGAGTGAAATGGTGGCAATAAAGGTGAAAGTGGATGTCATTTTGAAGACATTTTGGAGGCCCAACATCTACCATGACACATGCTACCATTGCTCTGCCATACAAACTACAATCCATATACTATTATCAATTAATCATGGCAGTCACTCCTGCTAGTGGTCATGTTGTTGCCCATATCCTACTTCGTCAGATCTTCAATCCAGTTATTCAAACTATTTCCTGAGCATTATCAACTTCATATATCCAAAGTACCGACACCATACTTCTAATCCTTTAAAAGTAAATAATAGTTTTTCGTCATCAAAATATAATTAAACGAGTATCAAACCCATTAAGATGCATCCATCTTTGAATCCTCATCAATTATGTTCCTCCACAATCGAATCTGGATCAATATAGACCCCAAAAACACAAAATAACCATAAAGAATTCTATATTAAATTAAATATTTGATGTTCCTTTCTAGGTGATTTTTGCCAGATTCTATTGTTGACCACTAGAAGTGGTAAAAATTTTGAAAAAATGGGAAATATATATTGTTAAAAAAACTAACATGTTCATCTTCGAGGGTCGAACTCACGACCACAAGTCCACAATACACATGCTTTAACAACTATACTTTGACATGTGGCTTGTTAATCCATCCTTTATCCTTTGTTATATTCAGTATCTAGTGGTATTAACCAAGCCAGGGATGCAAACCCTTTCTAGTATCCATTCTTTTTCATACAGTCAATCAAGACGATGAGCCATTTCTCTCACAGGTTCAGCTAATTCAAAGCTTTAGGTGGCTCATTTAAAACAATTGTTTGAATTAGTAATTTGGGGTATGACTATATTGTGTGTTTCTTATGTGGCTTCAACCCATTCAAAACAATCGTTCAAACCAGGACTTTAAGGTATGACTATACTGTGCATTTCTCACATTGATTCAATGCATTCAAATCAAGATATTGGGTGTAGTGGCTTTGACTCATTCAAATCAAGATTTTGGGTGCAATGGCTTCAACTTGTTAAAATTGGGATTTCAAATGTAGTGTATATGGCCCTTTCAAACTAGTATTTCGAGTGCAATGGCTATGGCCTATTCAAACCATGATTATGCAATATGTTACTCATGTAGCCTTAGCCCATTGAAATCAATATTTCAAGTGTAGTCAATTCATGATTATAAAACTAAATAAATAAATACACACACACACACACACACACACATATATATAAGTATATCTATATATATACATACATATATGTGTGTGTGTGTGTGTGTGTATACATACACACCTCTACGGGAGATTGAAATCACAACTTCTACAATAAAGATACAAGAAATGCACCAATGAATCAAGTCCTATTCACTATGGTGCTCAAGCTTGGAATACAAATCACGCACACCATGTTTGAGATGAAGTGTGTGTGTGTATGTGTATATATATATATATATATATATATATATATATATATATATATATATATCTATATATATATATATATATATATATATATATATATATATATATATATATATATATATATATATATATATATATATATATATATATATATATATATATATATATTAGTTCAATGGTCCCAACCCTTATGGGGCCAACCTTGGGTTCTCGTATGTCTTGCCTTTCAACTTGGATCAACTGAGTGCTTTTAACCAAATTTGTGTCATGGGTCTTATGTGGCAACACCATGTAACCATGGTCGTTAATTGTCCAATGCTCAACATCCATGTGACTTTATCCATATGACCTAGACCTTAGGGTCATAGGTAGTTCCTTCGATAACATCATCATGACATCATTGGTCCATGTGGAAACCCGTGAGAGATGCCATGTGTCACTCTATTTTGGACTCATTGTCAATCCAAAAATATAAAAAGTAGTTTAACTCATTCATTTACATATATAATTTTTTTTTGTTAAACTTGGTAGGTCCTCCTTTTTCATTCATTTATAAAGCAAATTTACACCACATAGATTGGCTAGGTGGCCTCAACTTGCCTAGTGGGAAACCAAGTTTGTTGGCCACCTATCCACATTGTATGCCATCCAATAACAAAAGAGTTTTATCCTTTCTATCCAAGCTATATAAGTCTTTGCTTCATGTCCATACTCTAGATATCTACCTATACATATTCTTTAATAAGGAAATGTAAAATCTACTCGCATATATAAACAAAACTTAACAAATGAGATTGTCTAATCATTCTCATGAGCCAAAGCCAATTCCAGTGGTGCTAAGTCTTTGGCGTTCGAATGTGGCATCTCTTATAGCTCCAAGATACATGGGATGCACCTCTCATTTATGTCAAGTGTGATATCCTCCTTGTGTAGTTGAAACTGCACTTTCTGGAATCCCTCTTTATAATTCAACATGCCTTGGACAGTGATAGCGATGACCACCGAAATCTACTCCATATCCTTGCCCAGCAGGATTTTCATTAGCCAGTACAAGTATAAGGTCTATTTAAATTGGGTGATCCTACCTCTAGTGTTGCCAAGGTATAGGACAAGGGTCCTCCAATCCTCCATTTTTTCATCCCTTTCGCTTTCCTATTTGACTTCTCCTTCCCATTCCCCTAGAATTTTAGAAATACCTTCTTTTGTACCCTCATGGTATGTCGCTGTCGCCTCACTAATAAGTCTTTCCACACGTTTCCTACCTCTGAGCGCATCATAGGTGCCCAGGTCTATATCCTTTGTGTTTACTTTGGCCTATCTTCCATGGCCTCGGTCATGACTTTTCGCAGAACGAGCCATGGTTGCGCTGCCCCAACCCTGTTCATTCCGACAATTCATTAGCCATAAACATATAAACAGGATATAATAGTAGTCTCAACCTCAGGTAGTATTATTACAAGTTCCCACCCCACCTTGTTCCTCCCCTTCCCCATTGATTACATTGTGAGGGCCTTCATGGTCATAGGTCAATTCCCCAAAGCGGGCTGACCCACTACCATCCTCAGTGGTACCTCTTCGCCCCAACCACCTTCTCTCAGCCTCAGGCACATTAGCTGCTACTCCCCACTTATCATTTGGTGAGAATTGTTACATGCCTTCGTTTAGCCAGCCATTGTATGCATACCCTTTCCCCTTTGCCCAGGATGTAGTCAAAGATCCCAGCTCATTCATCGCCTCATCCCTGAGCCGCATGATGTTGTAGGTTTTAAACACATACAGAAATTACCTGCATACGAATTCTAAGAACAAAAAATAAACAATGCAAGATCATAACACATAAAACACGTATACACAGATATTTTCTCCTGGATCCCAAAACCGGGACTACCAGCTTGACTTTTTATTATGTTATTTTCAATGTTACAATACATATTTATACATGGCGAAGCATCCAATATCATGGAAGAAAAACCATCGCATCCAAAACCATGTGTGAAAACCATGCACAAAACCAAAGGTAGGTCCACCCAACCTAATATAGGGTCCAAAAAAAATTCCCCGAGGCACTGCCCCAGACCCTATAGAGGGGGCGTAACCCCCCACTGTGCATTCAACACAATGAAGGGGGGGCTCTGCCCCCCTCATTTAACCCCCCAATTAACTAAGGGAGATAGTCATGTAAATAGTATAACACAACCCAACATTCTCCCACTTGTTTTTTTCTTTCCACAAGGGGCCAGAGGAGAGCTTAGTAATTTATCCAACCCTAAAATGCCCATTGTTTCTCTACACCAAGAGAACTTCTTAGAGCTCGCATATTTTGTCAATGCATCTACAGTATTCTTCAAAGTGTCCACCTTTACCAGTAACACCTTTTTGTCTTCTATCATATCCCTCACAAAGGGATACTGAACATCAATGTGCTTTGTCTTTGAATGATAAGTACGGTTTTTTGCCAAGAAAATTGCACTTTAGTTGTTGCAGTCTATCCTTATAGCTCCTTGTACTAACCCCATACTTGAACACAATCTCTGTAACCAAACTGCTTCCTTGCTTGCATGAGTGGCTGCCACGCATTCTGCCTCTGTAATTGATAGTGTCACTGCAGATTGTTTCTTACTCATCCAACTGACTGCACCTCCAAATAGGTTAAACACATACCCAGTTACAGATATTCTCTGATCCAAATCTCCAGCCCAGTCTGCATCAACAAAGCCATGAATATCCAACACTTTGTCCAATCCTGATCTTCCTTGGTAGCACAAACCATAATCACTAGTGCCATGCAAATACCTGAAAACCCGCTTCACTACTGTCCAGTGCTCCTTCCCTGGTTTTGACATAAACCTGCTCAATACTCCCACTACATGTGCAATGTCTCGTCTAGTACAGACCATTGCATACATCAGGCTACCCACTGCACTTGCATATGGAACATGAGACATGTCCTCTACCACTTCTTGTGTCTTGGGACACTGTTTAGCAGATAACTTTACACCTATAGGAATAGGAACCTTCACCGGTTTACTATCCAGCACATTAAATCTCTGCAGTATTGTCTCAACATACTTCCTTTGGTTTAACCAGAGCTTCCTCTTTTCCTGATCTGTTTTAATTTCCATGCCCAAAATATAGTTTGCAGCACCAAAATCTTTCATGTCGAATTCGGAGGACAATTCGGTCTTCAAATCCTGGATAATTTATTTGTCATTTCCAACGAGAAACATATCATCCACATACAAGACCAGATAAATAACACGGTCACCAATTAATTTAAAATACACACCGTGATCTGCTTTGCTTATGGTGAAGCCAAGTCCCCATATAAATTTATCAAATTTATGATACCACATCCTTGGTGACAGTTTTAACCCATACAGAGACTTCTTTAACTTGCATATCAGTTCTTTCCTACCATTCAACGCAAAACCTTCATGTTGCTTCATGTAGATATCCTCTTCCAGATCCCCGTGAAGAAATGTTGTCTTCGCATCCATCTTTTCTACCTCAATATCAAAAGCAGCAGAAGCAGATAAAAGTAATCTAATAGAAGCTACCTTAGCAACAGGAGAAAAAATATCACCTAAATCAATTCCCGGCACCTAGGGATAACCTTTAGCTACCAACTGAGATTTGTATTTCTCCACCTTTCCTTCTGCATTTGTCTTCTTCTTAAACACCAATTTTCTGCCAATGGGTTTCCTTCCAGCCGGCAACTCCACCAGACCCCAAGCCTCATTTTGTGCAAAGATGTCATTTCATCAACCATGGCCTCTTTCCAGAGTTTGCCATCCTTTGAATCTACTGCTTCCTTCACAGTTCTGGGATAATCATCAGTAACAAATAAAAAAAAAATTGAACAAAAAGAAGATGTACTATACCTTTTTGGCTACCTTCTTTCTCGAACTAATCTTCTCACACCCAAAGTTTTTGGCTCTTAATCTTCTGATTCCTCCTCTGTTGTAGAGTCTGATTCTTACTCCTTAAGCTCAAACTCTATCTTCTCAATTTCCTTTGGTTGGACTTCATGTTTAATAACATCTTTCACCTCTCTGAACACCACATCTCGGCTCTACACAACCTTCCTTATTACTTGGTTCCAAAGTTTATAACCCTTTAAACCATCCTTATACCCAATAAAGATACACTTTTCAGATTTACTATCCAACTTGGTTCTTTTCTCCTTTCGAACATGTACATGTGCATCACATCCAAATACCCTCAGATGTGAAAGAGAGGGTTTCTTACTAGTCCACACCTCTTGTGGAGTCTTATCCTCCAACGCTGATGAAGATGATCTGTTGACCAGGTAACATGTTGTCACCACCACCTTTGCCCAGAATTATTGTCTTAACTCAGCACCACTAAGCATGCTCCTTGCCCTTTCCATCAACATCTTGTTCATTCTTTCTGCAACTCCATTTTTCTCAGGTGTGTATGGAGTAGTCTTTTTCTGTGCTATACCATGCTTCTTATAGAATTCTTCAAAATCCTTACTGCAAAACTCTCCACTGTTATCTATCCTCAACACCTTTATCTTCTTCTCTGTTTGGTTTTCCACCAGAGCCTTAAATTGTTTAAACCTATCAAAGACTTCAGATTTCTGCTTAAGGAAATATATCCATGTATTCCTTGAGAAGTCATCCATAAATAATACATAGTACACAGACTTACCCAGTGATGGAACCTTCACAGGTCCAAACACATCACTGTGCACAAGTTCTAATATTTGTTTCACCCTCTTACCACTAGAGGGAAAACTCACCCAATTATGCTTCCCATATACACAATTTTCACAAAAATCAAAATCCAGAGAGCTATTACTCATACCTTTTACCATACCTTTACCATGAAGTATTCAAGGGCCCTTCTCTCCAATATGTCTAAGCCTTTGATGCCACAACATGGTCTTCTCTCTAGAGACCACTATATTTTCTGCTCCACTTTCAAGAATCACAGAACTGTTGCACCCATCAACAAAAATGCTAGCTTTCATCTTGTATAGAGTTCCAATCCAAACTCCCCACATCAATACCAATGCTCCCTAAACACTCTTGCAGGTATCCTTCTCGAACACTATTTTTACACATGCATCATCCAACTTTCTTATGGAAATCAAATTTCTGGCTAATGAAGGAATATGCAGAACACCTAGAAGTGTTCTAACCCTTCCACCTTGCAACTTCAACTTTACTTTTCCGCAACCAATGATTCTAGCCTTTTTGTCATCCCCCAAGAAGACATCACCACCATCATATTTCTCATACTCGCAGAACCACTCTCTATGGGGAGTGAAGTGAAAGGATGCACCTGAGTCAATCAACCATGCCTCATGATCAACATGTGTACTTGAAGAAGCCATGTACACATCCCCGCCTTCATCTAAGGTGGTTTTCACCTGTGCAGAAGGAACATCATTAGATCCCCTTCCTTTGTTAGGAGATTTAGATTTACAGTCCCTTTCGTAGTGCCCTTCCTTTCCGCATTTATAGCACACCACCTTTACAGGTTTTCCTAGAGATTTAGATCTCCCTCTAGATTTAGATCTCCCACTCGATGACTTATTTTTGTTTCTGTTCTGGGACCATCCTCGTATAGACAAGGAATCACCATTCTATCTCTCCATATTTTTCTGTCTCATCTCCTTTATCAACAAGGATGAGACTATTTCATCAAACTATAAGGCAGTTGCATTGCTACCTATTGCAATAACTAGACTATCCCACGAATCTGGTAGAGAACACAAAAAACTGGTGCACTTATCTTCATCTAAAATTTTAATATCAATAGATAATAACTAACTTACCACAGTATTAAATGTGTTCAGATGCTCTGTCACCGGGTCTCCATCTTCCATCCTTAGGTTATCCAGCTTTTTCTATAGGAACAGTTTACTCACCAGAGACTTAGATTGGTACAAAGTCCCTAACTTTTCCTACAAAGCCTTAGTTGTAGCTTCCCCTGGTACATTCAGCAATACTGAATTTGAGACACACAATCGTATTGTGCTCTTTTCCTTCCAATCCAACTTCTTCCATTCTTCATCAGACACTCCCATCGGTTTATTACACGCATCTACCATGATCCACTGATATTTATCCACCAAAAGATCCTCCATCTTGAGTTTCCACAACTAAAAACTCTCACCATTAAATTTCTCGATCTCTATCTTTCCACTGCTCACCATGTTCTTTCACCACCAAAATCGATCCCGCAGATCTCCCACTGAACAGGGTCTACCACAGGCTCGAGCGAAATCCCTCAGCAACAAAGGTGTCCCATTGAAGCCAAAACACCTCTAATACACATTACTATTCCCTTGCCAGACTTCCCGCCCATAGTTCTCATCCCTTCCCTCTATGTTGTGGTTTCTATCTACCACCCAGCAGCTACACTTGCATCTATAGTAGGAATCTTCTCCTACATTGTAGGTGGGTAGACACACTCTCCCCCCCAAGCCTATCTCTCTACCTTTACCTGCAAGACCTCTACAAGCAACCCGACTCAGCGCTTTTCCCAGAATTCTAAGGGTTCCCATGCAAGACAACAAAATTTTAAAATAAATGGAAATGGAAAAATACCAAGCAGATGCACGATACATATGTAAGACCATGAAAAAACCAACAGTCTCGACCCCCAATTCCTCCATCGTTTCTCAATTTCCCAGTTTTCTTCATCTTAGAAGAGGAAAGGTGGCTATGATTTCATGAAGTCTTCTCCTCTTAAACATAATTGTTTTTTAATTTGTAAACCGGTTGGTAAGTGGAAATGGAAGAGCCACAAGTCAAATGAGGGCAATTCCATACTCATCCACCTGCCTACCATGTTGGTGTCCTCTTCTACCTTCCTCCGATTCTATTTTTCCTACAATCCTGCCATTCTAGAGCAATGGTTAATGCCTTTCCATTAATCTTCCAGCTTCAATCCATTATGTTTGCTTTCAAACCAAACTTTGTCAATATTGACTCAGACAATAGGTTGTATGATACCGTATTCACTACATTGACCCATGATCCAAGAAGGTACATATGATCCTGTCTAAACAAACAAATAAGTTATAAAATAATTGTTTGGAATATTAGGATATTGATAATATAAAAGTCATTATATACTAGATAAAATTGGCTATATACAATTTCTTTGCACTATTAAGAGGTTGACAATGTAAATGATATCATAAACATTTTTTTTGGTTTTAGATGGGACTTAGAAAATATTCCTGTTACAAAATCTTTTACAACATCAAGGAGGAACGAGGAACAAGGGGGTGAATGGCTTTACCTATATTTGGAATCTAAATGATCTTCTTTAAACAAGGCAGCAACACCCCCATGCATGCACATAGTTTTTGGACATACAAAGATTACCGAGAGGATTGCAATTAGTTATTTTCTATTCTATGAAAGTAGCATAATTTCATTTCATTACCGACTAATAGAAACTAAGTTCCTTAATCGAACTCCAAAATAATTTCAAATCTACCATCAAAATAATTTTATGTTCTTGAGGTTTTAAAGGAACTCCAAGATATTTTCAAATCTACCATCAAAACAAATTTATATTCCCGAGGTTTTGAATTTAAAATTGTGCAACCAAATTCTGGGTATGTACAAACATGGAGGTACATTCTCTCCCAATATCCATGAAACCATGGATTATGTTAAAGAATCTCTCATCCAACCTCTTCTATTGGAATAGCGATGTTGGAAAGTTGTAAAGAGACACTCATAATTAACAGGGGCAGCTAAACTAAGATGTTTAGTTGAAATATTATTTCTTTTTTTTAGGAGGAAAAAAATATCTGTTTTGTATTATATAAAACAGTACATAATTCATAAAATAGGCCTATCATAGCCACCTTGTTCCATAATCCTATCTATATTTAGCATGGATATCTAGCCCCATATTCCACATACTATTTAAAAAACTGTATGACACTAATATATACCAAGAAGTGTAATTATCCATCATTTTCAACTATATGTGGAAGCACATTGTGTCATTGTTTACATATTTACCATATACAAAAATGGAAGAGCGAATGCATATAAAAATACTTATCTCATATGGCCTTTATACCCATGAAGGAGGAGGCATCCAACTTCTATAGTATTTGTCATCATTTTTATTTGGATGTGCAGTCCTTTTGATGTATCCAATAGGCCCTTCTTTGACATCCTATCTACATTCTAGTTGTAGTCCCAGCTGATATGTTGTAGAGTGGATTCCTGGAATGTGGTCCATATCTTTTCAATCCGACATAGCCAGCCTTGTAGTGTGTTCTGTTGAATCTTGTTTTTTCCCATGATATGATCAATGATGGAGCAGGAATCCCCATATATATGCATGTGAGGGATGTCCATGTATTTTGTGAACCAGAGTAATCCCCACAAAGAGATGGCTTCTGCTTCCATGCTCGATCCCCCTCCCACATATCAATGCATCCTGTTAGTGTCAGTCTTTGCAGCCTTGCTCCAGTGATCAAACATGCTCTTACAAAGTGATTTTAATGTTTCAAGGTCAAATTTTGTCATTTCAGTGAGTCTTCAAGTAAAATTTGGTCACTAGGTATTAGGTCTAGGGTTTGCTTTTACTCTTGTAAAAATTATCCAAATGTTGGTCCATGTCACCATTCAACTGAGTGTACCATCATTCAGAGGTTTTCATCATCATGTTAGGTTCCAATGGGTCATTTTACACCTTATTCATGCTTCAGTTGCGCCTAGGTAAGGTTCATTTCTCTCTCTTAGGGTTTTGAAGGAAATTTCTCTTGGATGGTCAAATCATCAGCAAAAATTGTATATCGATTTTCATACACCTTCCCCTATCCTTAATGTACCTTATTAAATACTTCCCATCACATATATCCCTCAAATTCCTCATTTTCGCACAAACCCTAGTTTCTTGCTACAACTTGGCAATTTTCTAGGCTATACCTGTGTTTTGCCCCTTTGGACCCCTTCCCCTCACTCAATCTATGAAATTCCACTTTCCCTTGCTTCCTAACATCTCTTCCTACTTCCAAAAATTTTCTCAAGAATTTAGAAGCCCCTTATCCCCTTCATTTTGCTTCATTTCGACAAATCCCCTGTTCCACACATCGGGATAGGTTTTACTCCAATGATGTTTCTAAGCAATAAAAGATGAATTTTGGAAACCTGAGAGAATATTATGTCCATAATAGGCCAAGGAAGAAAAACCTCCTTCACTTTTTACACAGGTGTCATGGTTTCAGATAAATGTCAAAAATACAGTTGCCTCGGGAGAATTGATGCACGTCTGAAGTGACCTTGGGAAAATCACGTTTTCTCCTAGCTTGGTTTGCCAAATGACTTGCTTGATGATTCAAATGATAACTAGACACAAAGAGCTTTTCAATGAGATATCATGAGATAAATTTTTGAGTTGATTAAGACCTTCCAAAGTTGACTGCAACAACACTCTGCCTTTAGGCAACCTCATTCTACACATTTTGACCAGTGTTGGGAGATTTGACCTTTTACAAGTAAACTGAACTCAACATTGAAAAATTCCAGTTGGGTTGAAAATTATACTCAATAACCTTTCCAACAAGCGATCCTGCACCCAATTTGGACACCGGGAAGGCCTGCAAAAGTCTCATGCAAAAAGCACTACGCATAGGGTTTGGTGGCGCGACGCATTGAGTTTGTGGCGCAGCAAATAGAGTTGGAAGCCTGATTTCACTCACAAACTCTCCCAAATTGAAAAATTTGCTCAATATTCTTGTGTTAAATTAATTTAACACCTCCATATTTCCAATGTATGAGTTTCCATCAATGTTTATGGTGTTTCAATCGGTTAAAAACAAAACCCTAGTTCCTTGCAAAGTTGTGTTGAGAAAATTTCCTAGGGTTTGAAAAATTGAAGTTTTGTCATTGTATCCCAATTTTCATTTTTATTTCAATACACTTCACTCATATCACTTTCCCTCTCCCCTTTCATTCACACTCACCTATCCCCTTATCCCTAAAACAAAAACCCTAATACCTAATCCCACTCTTCCCAAACCCTATTCAAATATCCTCAAACTCTAATTGCTATCCCAAAGCCTAAATACTATTCCCTAAATGCTTTCACTCCCCAAAACCCTACAGCTAGCCTCAAATCCTCCCCTCATCAGTCCCACTCATCCATGGAGCTCAAAAACATGCAATCAACCGGCAAGTTGCTAAGAGAAGGAAAACCAAGTCGACAACACTTGAAAGGGAAATTCAAGTTGAGCGTGAATCTTGACTTGAGAGGACAAGCTTGCACTTGGGAAAGGATGCTAGAGAAGGACAAAAAGGAGAAGACATTGTTGAGGCACATGGCCTACCATTACTTGGCGAAAAACAAAAGTTGCAAGGCAAGAATCAGGAGCTTGAAAGCAAATTTGAAAATGGCATCGAGGAGGCGAAAAGAGCATGATAGACTTCAGATATTGGCTGAGGCTTCCTTGGCCTAACACAATTCTTGATGGAGGAGACTCAGCCCAAATTTCAAAAAATTTGGGGCACTTTTTGCATTTTTGGAATTTTTGGCACTAAAACACAGAAATTTCTGCTCTATGCGTCGCGCCACCTGGCGCTCGCTTTTTATGGAGACATAATTTTGAGAAAAACTCAACATACTTGGATTTTTCATGAAAAAATATGCATGCTCACAAATGGCCAAGAAGTTTTGACAGGTTTTGAGCCCCCAAAAGGGTCAAAAACACCCTAAAAATGGCCTTTCTGCCCCTATTTTGACCAGGGAAAATTTTAAGAACCACCCTAAATTTATATGTATAATAATGGGCTAATACCCATGATACATAGGGAAAATGGGAGGTGATTTTATCAATAATATAATATGTATATATACATTTTTTGGCGAATCTCTCACCAGATTATATTATCTTGTACAGTGATGGAAAACCTTTCACTGAATTATAAAATCTTGTAAGATCTTGGCAAATCTTTTACTGAATAATTAAACATTGTGAAGTCTTCGCGCATGTTTTGTTAAAGTATGAAACCATATACGATAATAATAAAACATATTCATTAAGTTGTAATATACTAACATACATGTTTGGAAAAAAGAAACATAATTTTATCTTCCTACAAACAATGTTCCAAGTTTCAGTGGTCGTGTTTGTCAAGGTTCTTAAAATACACTCTTTCATATCCTTCTATTAGTTTTGACAATATTCCACAACAAAGTTATTGTAGGTGTTGATATTGACAATGAGTTCTGTCAAGGTAGGAGAGATTAATCTTTTCTCTACAACTTTTCTCAAGCTACCACTTTTTTCAAGTTATCAAATTTCTTTCTTATTCCATAGACTCCAACTACGAGGTAAAAAAACACATCAAGTTTTTTTACCCCAACACTCCAACAAGTAGCAAGCCCCAACTATATTATATAATAAAGTATTAGGTATCCCAAAGGCCTGAAGGGGATCTAATTGAAAGAAGTGACCATTGTGAGAATCCTTCCAATCAATATATGAATATATAAATGTAGATTTATTATTAATTTAATTGGAAATCTTCAATTAAATAATAAAATTTAATTACGTCTCTCCCAATCTAAATTGCTTATTAGCATAATTCACTACCCTCATAGGTCTCGCATTTTTTAACAGCATTGTAACATGTAGATTAATTTCCTTTTTGGTGAAAAATATCCACCTTTTAGGAAAATATGGTGCAGTGGCTCCAACCCCTACAGATCATTAGGACAAACTAAGAATAGCACAGAAGATGAAAGGTTGTACAAACCAACTTATTTTTCAAACAGCTAATCCAACATCAATACCTAAAATTTTTCATGAAGATATCATATTGAGAATGTTTGAAAAATGGTGAGAAATCTTCTACGAGGGTGATGCGGAAAGAGTGATAAGGTTTCATTGTTTTGAATTTTTTTTGTTAAATCAGAAAAAGTTAAAAACCAATATTAATGGAGATATTGGTATTTTTTACTAAAATGTAGCTTTAACCATTCACCTTAAGATGTTTTTACAATATAATGTCCTAAGTCTATTTAATATCTTCATTATCATAAAAACCAACCTATATCCATCTTAACTCCACATCTACCACTCTTAGGGGGATGAAATCTATTTATCCCTCTAAGCACTTGGTAGACCCAAAATTAAGATGGATCTAGGATGATAGAATTTCTGCTTTAAATAGTCTATGTTCACATGAATACCATGGTATTACCATGGGTCAATACCATGGGTTATCATAAACCTGGAGCTTAAAAATGACTATTAGTAATTTATAAAAATTAATAAAATTAATAATTGATTTTTATTTTATTTTCTATTTTAACCAAGTTAAAATGTTTAACATACATTAAATTACAACATCCATTTTTACTCTTGATCCACCAACCCCCGAGACGGATCAAATATTTGTTCACTCTATGCTAGTTTGCATATCACGATATTTGATCCCTCTTGGGGCTTAGTAGATCCAAAGTAAAGATGGATCTATGCTGGGTTAATTCCCCCATTTAAATAGGCCACATTCCATGTGAATACCATGTGCCATTTTTATTTTTATTAATACTAATATTAGGGTTAATAATGTTTTTTTGCATGGTATTAATAATAATCTAGCCCATGGCATTTGGCCCATAGTGTTTTTCCCATAGGTTTCACCTAAATATAACACATTTTTTGAGTGTTCTTAAATATAAGGTGATGTATGGAGTAAATATAAAAAAAATGTTTTATTTTTTTACCATACCTCTCGTTTATTTATATTTTTATTAATTTACCATACCTCTTTTACAAATATGGTATTTGGCCATAGGATTCACTTAAATAAAACCTCTTTTTTGAGCCTTCATAAATAGAAAGAGGGTTACGGACTAAATATAAAAAGAGGTTTTATTTATTTACCATATGTCTAGTTTATTTAATTTTTATTTATTTACCATACCTTTTGAGTAAGTATAAAAAGATGTTTTATTTATTTACCATACCTCAACTTTATTTATATTTTTATTTGTTTACATCCTTGCACGTATATAAGGTGAGTTATGGAGTAAATATAAAAAATGTTTTACTTATTTACCATACCTCTCATTTATTTATATTTTTATTAATTTACCATACCTCTTTTATAAATATGGTATTTGGCCTATAGGATTCACTTAAATAAAACCTATTCTTGAAAATTAAGGTGAATGGAAGGTTGTAACTCCTAATTTCAAGGGCTAAATTTACCCTTTTTACCCTCTCCCTTAAAACAAGGTGGGCTATTTGAGGCTATCTGTAAAAATTTACTATGATAAAAAATATGCTCCCACTAAAAATTTAAAACCCCTTAATTTCGCCTAAGGGTGATCATTCGCCCCTAAAATTTTCCATGATTTTGACACACAGGAAGCAGTGTTGGGAGAACTGAGTTTTGAAGGGGCAAATGGAAGCCAAATTGAAAAATTCCACTTGGGTTGGAAAGTAGACCGTCAGACCTTTCCAACAAGCACACTTGGAGTGAAATTGGACATCAGGAAGGCCTCCAAAAGTGGGTCCAAACAGGCGCTATACATAGAGAATCAAGCGCGGTGCATAGAGGAAAAATTGCTAGTTTGACCAAGTATTGCTCTGTTTTTCGCCCAGCTTTTGCCAGTTTGACTTTTTCACCTTCTTAATGTCAAGTTTGTGATGTAATTTAATGTACATTGATGGATCATGATGTAAATATGTCAAATTTTCACTTATGGAGGTAGATTCATCCATGAAAAGGTAGTTTGCAACTGAATGAATCAGTTCCCTAGTTTATAGAGGCAAGTTGTTCCACTGCCTAATTTGTAGTTCTTAGTTTAGAATTAGTTGGAACAGCTCCTAAACTCATGAGCTCGACCCCTAGAGGCTAGGATGAGTTTTTGTTTGCCTATATCTTATGTTTTTTCAGTCATTAGCATGGTTGGACTTTTGAGAAAGCCTTGAGCTTCATTGTACATTCATATCAACATTTTGGCTAAGGAATTGAGACCAGGATTTGCAGCACTCTTTAGGATTCATGTGGAAATTTTCCTTGGTACAGTTCTTCTCTTGTAATTGTGAATTTTCTTATATGTCATGTATTCCATTCTCTATCTTGTTTCTTTTGAACTAAACAAACAAGAGTGTAAGTAGAATCCATTGAAATTGCAGTTCTCTACTTGAAGTTTGCTTTAGTTTCTTGATGTTTTCAGCTGTTTGGGGAGGATCCATGATTGCTCTTTCCCTCTTCAACACTTCACCTGTCTATTCCTTCCATCTCATTCAATTTTAAGTGCCAAAAGAAATTTCCTACCTTGCCCCATTGAGATCTCTGCAAGACTGGGCCTCAATCCCTGCACCTAAAATCTATCTTTCCATCTGAGCCAACAAAGCATTATTTTATTCAATTAAACTTTCTTGCACATATACCTAGCCTAAGATCAGTAGATATTTTAGTCATCTCAAGCCCTCATCAATCATAATTTGCTGAGATTGACCTGGAGAGAGCCCTCTCCTAACCTGGTAGGGCTAGCTACCAGGCTGAGCGTGGTTTGATGTTGGCCCTGAATCCTACCTTTTCAGCCTGAGGTACATTTAGGCACTAACACATCCAATATTCTTGGTCTTTGGAGAACTTAAACCAAAAGCCACAGTTGCACCTTCCTCCTTGTGATGCCCCATAAAAAAACCCTAAGTAAGGAGTGGATGCAGTTGCCCCCTTGTCAGCCTTATCCTTATGTGAGCTGCCATTGTCATTATCCACACTGATCCATTGATTTATGTGAGCAAGTACCATATCTTCTTTCACCTTAACATTTTCAAAAATACATTGATTGCGCCATTTCCAAATCTCCCATAAAACTACCAAGGAAAGCATCCTCCATCTGGAACATTGAATGCTCCACCATTTTAAACAGTCAATAATATTATTGTATTGCACATATGGAATGTTCATATTAGCAGAAAAATGTTTCCATATGTGGACAGAACAAGGACATTCCAGAAATAGATGATTGTTATCTTCCCCCTCATTCCAACATAGGTAGCAGATCCCAACCCTTGTCGATTTCTCTTTTGTAGGTTGTCCCAGGTAAGGTTTTTATTTTTCCATGACAGCCAGAGGAACATGATGAGCTTGGTAGGAATTTTCGTACGCCAAAATTTGTAAAACCAGCATCTTTCAGTGAGTTGTAGCTCCATCATGCAAAGGTTGAAATAAGTATCTGCTACCTTGATCTCCCCAATTTTTTTCTCTTTCCAACCCAAGTGATCCGATCACCCCTATCATCATGGCAAATACCAACACTTCTCATCATTTCTGTGATTCTCTCCCATTCCAGTGCCAATTGTCTAGTCAATTCCAGCGGATTGGGTTCCTTCCAAATTGGTATGTTTCCAAGCCATTCTCGGATGACTTGGTTCAAAAAGAAGATGCCTCTACTATTGAAAACATTTAATAATTCTATCGAAATAAATGATTTCATTCTCATACCCAAGATCTGATCCCCTCCTATTTTAATTCGGTGTCCAGTATTGAATTGATAACATAAGCTTTGCAAAAAATGTTTTTAATCCTATTAAAACTACGCCATATCTTTGATCCCATTTTGATACCAATGGATCCCTGGCGCATCCAGCATATAAAATATTTTTTCTTGAAGTATTTGTAACATATTACATTACCCCATATGCCTTCTCCAAAAATACCCCACCATAACGACTTTAGCAGCAGTGCCCAACCAAAATGCCTGAGATTTATTATGCCCCATCCTCCAAGCTTTTTTGGTCTAGTAATTTTCTCCAATTTGACAAGGTGGTATTTGTAGTTTTTTGCAGCCCCTGACCAAATGTAGTGTGCCATAATGCGATTAAGAGAGTTTATAATGAGTTGTGGGAGTCGAAATAAGTGAGCCCAATAGACGCCCAGTTGGGTGAGCACATACTGGGTGAGGGTAATATGACCTCCCAGTGAGAGGCACCGGTATTCCCAACCCCTGATTCTCTTATGAAAAAAATCGACCAACCACACCCAGTCAATGTTCTTGTATTTACATGGCTTTAAGTGACATCCTAGATATTTCATTCCCACAGCCAGTGGATCAGCACCCACCCCAAAATTTCTCTGTATATATGCAATGTCCTCTAAATTACATGTGCCATATAAAATAGAGGATTTGAGATCATTCATAAAGAGGCTTGTGGCCCGTCCAAATTTTTTGAGAATCTAAGATAATGTGAGCCCTTTGTATTTGTTAAGCATGCCCATTATTAGAATATCATCCACAAAAAAATTGTGGGATATAGAGGTTTGACTGCTTATTTGTAATGCATCCAACTTATCCTCTTTCACCATGTTTTTGATATGCAGACTTAGACCATCCATAACAAGTATAAATAAGAGGGGGGATAGGGAACAACCCTATCTAAGACCCCTCCGAGCCCCGAAAAAATGAGAAGGATATCCATTTATAACCACATCGTACCTGACATTAGTGATGCATGCCATAATCCATTCAGTTGCATTGGGCTGAATCCCAATTTTATGTACAACCATCTAGAGATATCCATAATCTAAACGGTCATAAGCCTTTTTAAGATCGACCTTCAGAACAACAACATTCATTTTTTTACATGCTTTGAGTGTAGGCACTCATGCACTATGGCCACAACATCATGAATTTGTTTGTTCTGTAGGAAGCTATACTGTTATGGGGATATATACTTTGATAATATTAACTTCATCCTGGTTGCAATTGTCTTTGAGATAATCTTATAAATAAGATTGTAGAGAGAAATAGGGCAGAAGTCGGAGAAGGTGGACATCATTGCCTTCTTCGGGATGAGGGCAATGAATGTAGAATTAATGTGAGGATGAATAAAAACCCAAAGTATTGTCTCTTCCACCATGTTTAGAAGGTATTCTTGGAAAATATCATAGAAATATACAAAATGTTCGATTGTCCAGCCATCTAGTCCCATACTTTTGTCCCCCTTCAGCATCTTTATAACGTGTAGTATCTCCTCCACCGTGCTAGCCTTGTATAGTTCCAAGTTCTCATCCTCCTCAAACATCCATGGGTATTCACTTACCCCTCAAACGTTTTCCTCCCTGCAGCCAAGTTCCTTGTGACTATAGGCGTGTTCAAAGTGTGTGACCACAAGATTTGTGATCTCTTGTTGTAAGCAATAACAATTCCCTGCAACATCTGATATCTCCCAGATGGTATTTACCTTTCTTCTATGGTTAGCATAACGGTGGAAGAACTTAGTGTTCTTATCTCCCTCCCGGATCCATATAGCGCGACTCTTTAGATGCCAAGTGTTTTCCATTTGCTGAAGGATCTTCTTCTTTTTCAGTACAAGTGCATGTATTTCATTCCGCACCTCGACTAATGAGGAGTGTGAATCCATAAGGTCATGAAGAGGCGCCAGGGCCTGATCAGTATCTAACAGTTCTTGTCTCTGTAGTCCTTCTTCTTACATTGCTAGCTCTTAACCGCTACTTTTAAGGCACATAGTCTGTGCAATATATCCTCCATGGGGGATGGGCTAGAAATTTTGTCTCTAATCTAGTGAGTGCGAACTAGTTCCTCAAATTCAGGGTCTTCCATTCATACCCTATTAAATTTAAAAGGCATACAATATCTAGTATCCCCACGTCGCCATGTGAGAATAATAGGCTAGTGGTCTAATGTGTAATTATTGACAATACAAGATTTCACATCGCTGAGTTTTTCCACCATTTGTTCATGAATAAGGAAACAATCCAGTCTCTTTGCTATGTAATCCATGCCATCCCTTCCATTGTCCCAGGTAGGTGCAATCCTAGTAGGGAAAATGTCAATCAAATTGTGTTCAAAGATAATCTCTTTGAACTTTTCCGCCATATGATCAATACTACGGGACCGGCCCCACACTTCATCTATCCTAGTAGTGTAGTTTAAGTCTCCAGCCAGAATCAGAGAAACCAGATGCAATATTCTAGAAGCTTCAACTTTATTCCAAAAAACATCTCGATCCCTATAAGGGGCATATACGTTTAGTATATGAGTCCTCCCTGGAAGGCCCCTTATGTTTCTGGCCAAAAAATATACCCGCTGAACAAGAAAAAGCCTTCATCTTGAACTCAAGATTTCTATGAAAATAAATAATTTTATTACTAGATTCGTATTTTGTTTATTAATTGATTTAAGTTTTTAGCATTTATGATATCATATGAAGAAAGAGAAAGAAGAAATTATATGTTTCAATGTGTGTTTTAAACGTTCTTGATATTAAAACAACTCATCTATATTTGATTACTTAACCACTCATAATTTTTATATTAGAAGAATTCATTTTTTGTTTATATATATGGTTACAATTATGAATTAGACACTCTAGATAATAAAACACATTTAGCAGTATAATTTTCTCTCTTCATATATATATCACTAGCACAACCACATTTACCAATGTGGTTGATATACGCCGATAGGTTTATATGAAGCACATATAGAACTACATCTTCCAATGTGGTTGATATACGCGAATCGGCTATATCAACCACATTAATAATTATTATGTGTGTTTTTTTAAAGACCAACTATATAAATAATAACAACCATATTCTTATATATTTATGATTATTATATTAATATTATAATAATAATATATAATTATTATATTAATATAATAATATAATTATTATTATAATATTATAATAGTCATTATATTAATAATAATATTAACTCATAATAATATTAGTAATATTATGCTTGATTTTAGACTTTTGTGATCCATACTAATTTTGATAAATTCTTTAGGATTCAATAATCATTTTCATAACAATAATTATTTTAGTAAATGTGGCTCATATACTCATAAGGCCTCATTTCTATCAATGACACAAATCATTGCAAATATATAATAAAAATAATAATAGTAGTAATAATAATAATTTTTTATTCATTTTTGATAAAATGTAAATAAATAGTAACTTATTTTATTAAAAAACATTAAATTTTAATATTGTTTTTAGGAAAAGTATAAATATATTTTATTTTATTTTATTTTATAAGTTCTAATAAAGAATAATAATAATATGAATAATAATTAATTAAATAAGAATAATAATAAATAATTAATCTTTACATAATAATAATTAATAATGATAGTGATTAAAAATAATAATTAATTTTTTGTCACAATGTGACGTTGGACCATGGTTGACTATGATTGGCCATGGTTGATTTTCACATTGAGACATTCTTTGTCAGAAAGCGATATTTGAGATTGGTTGACCATGGTTGACTATGATTCACTATGTTTGACCCAAAGGAATAACAAACCATTGGGATTAATACAAAAACCCAAGATTGACCATGGTTGGCCATGATTGACCATGGTTGACCATGTTTGATTCTATAAAACATGCTTGACCATGATCAACCATGCGTGACCATGGTTGACAATGATTGTCCATGATTTTTATATGGAGACAATTTTTTTCACAATGCGACATCCCACCATGGTTGGTTATGGTTGACCATGGTTGACCATGATTGATATTATAAACCCAAGTTAATAATAACCCCAAGGGATTGATATTATGAACAAAAGGGAAAAATAAACCCAAAGGATTGATAATAAAATACTAAAACACCATGATTGACCATGGTTGACAATGGTTCACCATGATTGATATTATAAACCTAAGGGAATAATAAACCCAAGGGGTTGATATTATAAACCCGAAGGAATAATAAACCCAAGGAATTAATACTAAAACCCCAAGGCATTATGAACCCTAGGGAATAATATTAAACCCAAGCGACTAATATTATAAACCCAAGGTATAAAAAACGTAAGATAAATACTAAAAATACTAAAATAAACATGGTTGAGCACAATTGATTTTCATATTGAGACAATACTTGTCACAATGTGACATTGGACCATGGTTGACCATGGTTGATTATGGTTAACCATTGTTGAATAATATTAAACCCTAGGAATATGAACCATTAGATCAATAAACCCAAGGGAGTTATATTATAAACCCAAGGGGTAACAATTATAAACCCAAGGTATTGTTGGGTGTGGAATCCCCCCAAGGCATGTTTTGGGGCTTAAAGCCCAAGTTTTGATTAACTCCGTTGTAAAGACTCTGTGATTTTTGGGCATGGAGTGCGAAGTCATAATAGATTCATAGGGTTGTCCGCCCTTGTTTTTGTAATGTAATGTCAGTTTGAAAGGTCTATCCATGGTCCGCAGACCATGGGATTGTATAAATAGAGCAAGGCTCTAAGTGTAAAAAGGAGCTCTAAGCTAAGCAGATGCATTGATGATGAAGGAATAGAAGCATTGAGTCAAAGTGTAAGTCATGGCTTTGGGTTGTAAAGTAGGAGAAGGCTCTTTGCAGTTGAGTGCCCAGAGGCCTAGTAGTCCGCAGCTGAGTGCGCGAACCCCTGCAGCTGAGTGCGTAGGGCAGGTCGGGTCTGTAACCGTTGGAAGAATTAATAAAAAAGAAGTTTTACCATATTACTTTGTATCTTTTCCTGTTTTATGTATCATTTGGTATGAATTGCAAGTTTATTGTTTTTTCACTCCGTGAACTCATATGAATTTACTGAATAAGTAAATATAATTTAAGGCATCTGTTAATGCGAAGATAACTAACTGTTATAAGAAGATAAGTAAGATCTTGGGTGTGACTTAGGGAAATAGTACAGATCGTTGCTCCAACAACGAGAAAGAACCACGACCCCTGGGTAGGGCTGTGTGAAGGCGAATATATCAAGGCGTGAAGGCCAGGGAAGTCTGTGAAGTAACTTGCACGAAGGGACTCACAGTTGGACCAAATCAACTCCTTAGACATCTCAAGGGTGCAGAAATCTGGTTCCAGCACCCCCTATACTACTTCGGGTGATACATCAGTCAATACTACGTGAACTGTTGTTGAAACAGCCAGTAGTATAGAGATTTGTTTGGCTAATTAACTTCAAACCTGGGTCAAGCCCCAACAAGCCAACAAATGGTTTCGTTGTCGAGACCGGGATCTGCATAGAGATGTATGATGTCATGTCATTAGAATCAAACTAAGAAAGAAATTGAAGATTGGTTGGATAGGAAGATTCATGAGTTTGCGGTGTAGGAGAACAAGAATCCGCAACTATCAAAAGAGGAGTGGTTAGACTACTACTTGTACATAGAGATCCACGAAATTTTGTTCGCATCTTTCCCTACTGAGCTATACAATTGGATCGCGAAGCTAGCAGATAGCCAAGGAAGGTGCAAGATCGACAGACCTACTGGGTGCACCCCAGAGTTGGTGCATAAATTGGAAGCATTGGAGGATAAGATCGCATGCACTGTTGATCATTGGCTCAATCGAATTATAGGAGGATTCATCACTAAGTTCGCGATAGATAATTTAGTTATCTATAGCGAGGCAGAGAAATGCTTCCTCACAGGACCATGAGGTGAGTACGTTAAGTATCTGAACACTTGGATTAAAATGCTACTGTGTGAAAAGCGAGTTATAGGAATACATTGATGTTCGGAGCTACGCGAAATGGGAGAATTTATAGAAACGAAGGTAGTACAGAACTAAAAACTAGCCCCTTGATTTCACCCCCAAGAGGGAATGAGGAAGAGATCGCAAAGGTCTCACCAAGAAGTGCGATCAATTTGATAAGGCAGAAGATTCTGAACATACCACCCTCACCCACACCACCGCCAGTTTCACCGTCTTCACCCCCATCTTTACCCATACCACCTCTCCCACCATCGGGAGTCAATATGGCAAGTGCGATAAAGTTGTCAGTGTTCAAGGGAGTAGGAAATGTAGATCCGAACTAGTTTTGGTTCGTGATAAAAGCTGTATGGGAAGTGCAATGAGTTATGGATGACAATATAAAGAAAGTGACGTTGGTGAGTGCTCTGCAGGATCCCACGCTGACCTAGTATATTAATAATTCTAATGACAATCCGAATGCAGGGATCGCAGACATCCAAGTTGTGCTGAATAGAGAATTTAGCAGACTGAGGTTAGAGGCACAGTTGATCATTGTGTTCAAGGAGATCACAATGCTACCAGGCGAGACTCCTTGGGAGTTGGATTATAGACTTAAGTACATGATTCATAAAGCTAATATGACTTTAACGGATGGACAACACCGTGAATGGTTTGTGGCACCACTAACGCCGCATTTAAGGAACTCGTTGGCACAACAAAGGCTAACAACTCAGGACGAGGCCTTGGAGATCGCGATGAGACTACATTGGACCCTGATATAGGATCCCAACCTAGGAGTTGAGTAGATTCACGTGCAGTTGAAAATATTGTGCCTTGAGATGCAGAGTCTAAAACAGGACAGGACAGCTTGCCCAAAAGTGTGCGATGAGGTATGGTGTGTTAAATGTAAGGGTCAGGGTCATGACAAGGACCACTGCCCAGTGTTCATGAATTACCTTGCAGGAGGAGGACCAATTCTCTTAAGACTGGAGGCCCAAGCAGGACCTAGCACGGCACCTGCTTTGTGGTGCACGATTTGTCAAATAGGAGGAAAACATACTAAGGACAACTACCATTTGTTGCAGAAGTACACGCAAAATTCACAACAATTATTCTATAATTTTTATGGGTCAGTGGGACATGATGAGCGCACCTGTAGTAGTTATGAGATGATGATGGATACGACTCCAACCTATAGAGATCAGGTTGAAATGCGACCCCTTGACCAAAATGCAATAGTGGCACGAACCGTATTTCAAGGGCGCGGATGAGGCCGAGGTCGAGGAGGACCTAGAAGAGGTCGCTGACAACTGATATGTTACAATTGCAGAGGGCCAGGGCATTATGCTCATGATTGTACAAATCCAAAGTGTCCATCATGCTTGTATTGTACATTTTTTAATCATGAGATGGAGGATTGTCCCACACTGATAGTGCAGTTGTGCGACAGAGGAGCATTCCAACCTCCCTCAACTCAAAACCTGCAAATGATGAGGTTTGAGCCGCGCGAGGAAGACCCTAGTGTGAAAATTGTGCTCCAAAGTGGAATTACGACCACAGATGACAAAGGCAAGTAGCCTGAAGATAGTATTTGGGTTCGCAATGCTCCGAAAAAAGAACCAAAGTTTGATTTGGAGCGTGATAAGGAAACCTTCATGGAAGCTAGGAAGAGCTTCGTGGATGCCTCCACTTCAAGAAGAAAAGACAGAACGAAGCCAGAAATGGACCCATCGATGCTCATGACGTTCCTGGAAACATGCATGAAGCTGCTCCGCAAGAGCAAGGTGGTAAAGGGACTCCAGGAACTCATTAATCGATGTGCTAGGACAGTGCTAGGAGAACCACGCGTAGTCTAGAAGATCAGAAAGCATGCGACGAGGGCAGGAAGAGAAATGAGGTTGATCATGCAGATTAGGGAATACGAGATGGACCAAGTGATTCTATACCTACGATCGGACACGAATGTTCTGCCAAAGAAAACATGGGAGTGCATGGGAAGTCCTACGCTACAATGGTCTCCTATCCAGCTCTGAATGGCGCACTAGCAAAAGATCCTACCTATGGGAAGGTTGCAGGGAATAACCATGGATATTGAAGAAGCAAGCACGTTGGCATATTTTGAAGTGATAGAGATTGTTGATGATAGAAATCCCTACCCTGCGTTATTAGGAATAGATTGGGCCATTGACATGAATGAGGTGATAAATTTGAAGAAGCACAAGATGATTTTTGATAAAATGTCTCTACAGGTAGTCGTACCTTTGGACCCTGCAAAAGGATCACACTACATGGAGCTAGTGCGCGACTATGAAAGTGACGATAACTTAGATTACATCTACAAGATAACCGCATGAGAGAAAGACTGGGTAAACTCCACCACGGATGGACGAATCTCATGGGAGCGCGAAAGCTCCTGTACGTTGGATTCAGATGAAGAGATAGAGTGATGGCAGAACCGGTTACATGAGGTAACCACGTCGAATTGCAACATGATGACAAGATCGTTGCACTTCATATCAACAGAAGTAAGGGACTTGCCTACATATGATGGGTTAAGTGAGTTATATGTCTTCCTAAACATATTTGAAAGAGAGGTTCTAGAATAGTGATGTTTTGAGGCTTTGAAATGGGTACTACACGCTACGCCCGCGAGGTGGTGGGGTGCACACCAAGGAAGCTTTGAGGATTGGCATGAATCTAGGAGAATGATGCACATACGGTTTGGGAAGCCTCAAATGTGATTAACAGACAAGGTTTCCGGACAAAACGGTCCGCGCACGCACCTGTCCAAATGGATTACGACATATGTTACAAAACCTGCGTGGATGCACGTAGACTTCTCATTAGGAGACACGGTCAATAAGCATGTGCAAGCGAGGCAATTACGAAAATGACCCATCTAGTTGGAACAATGGAGTATCGAAAGAACGATTGGGCAAAAGGTTATCCATGCAGAAACCTTTAACGAAGTATGCGAAGCGCTGAATAAGGTATATGATGCGCAACGGACTGATTGGGACCTGCACGTACTAACGGTTCTGTGGGCTTATAGGACAACGTGCAAGAAACTGACGGAGTAGATGCCTCTGAGGTTGGAGTATGGAGCGAATGCTATAATCCCCATAGAGTATAAAATGCCTAGTCCGCGCAGAGCAATGCCGATAGATATGACGACTCACGAAGCCTTGGAAGAAGGGATCGTGCAGCTGAACGAAGCAGAATGCTGGGGACCTGAGCAAGAGTTCCGATAGGGTGATCTTAGGCTCCAAGAACTTATGAAAGAAAGGGTGTGATTAAGGGAGAAAAGCGCTTTTTTGGAAGCGGAAGTCAAGAAGCGAGAGTACAAAATAAGGAAGGATTTTCTGGACAAGAAAACTAGGGTGATAAAACAGGGTGCGTACAATCATGTTGACGAATTTGGGGACTACCTCCAAGAGTTAACCAGCCTGATGCCTTGGATTGAACCACATATTACTAAACGTATCACCCATGGTGGCGTGTTGCAGATGATAAAGTGCGCAACATAACCAATAACAATAAAAGGTGGATGTTTTCCAGGAAAAGTGATGGATGACTGGTTGAAACCAGGGTTACAGGTGGTGCGACCACCTGACTAGCCATGGGAAGTATAGTCTTAGTGCTCCAGGTAGTTGAAAGGAGGTGTGGGACTATAAACTACTCTACCCGGGAGCTATGTGATGTTGGAGCTACATGCAGGAGAAAAGCGTCACAAGGTTTGCAACCATGCAAGGGGGGTTGCGCTGCCATGCGGGTTGGATGGAAAGTGACCGTTGTAATCATTATTCACGATGTGATGCTTGACTTGAGACCAAATGGAGCAGGTGGCAGGCATTAAAGATGCGCTTTATGGGTAATATTTGCGAAAATCTGTCTCCAAGGGAGCATTAATGGATCGTATTTGGCGGGAACTCTTGAATTCAAATTCAAAAGACAATATAAATTACAAAGGGCTACCCAACACAAAACACTTGGTCATTTGCAAATTGAGCTATCATATGCCCCGCGTATTCTGAGTTCAGACCTATTTGCCCTGTGCAGAGCATTGATTGAGCCCCAATTGAGCGATTGAGAGACTTCTGGATGAGAAAGATGGCAGCATCTGAAGAAGCTAGGGAAATTGCACAGATGGCCGCTGAAGAGGCCACCCAGGCCTTAACCAAAGAAGATTCCCCTAAAGGCAACGAGATTGTGGTGGAAATACCTAAATTACCACACACTCTGAGGCTGAAGAAATACAAACAGCCAATGATTCTAGTGTGTGTGTCCCCTTGAAACCCGTTGCGCACCATATTAACAATGGAGGAAAAAGGGAAAGCAGTTAACTTGGAAACCGATGAGGAGGAAGAAGACCTAGAGGACCTCATAATTGAAGAAGATGAGGACGATGGAAAGCAGGAAGAAACCAAGTCTACGCACCCTCCAACAAAGCTACCCATGTATATCCCCTAGCAGAAGGGGAAGGAAAAAATGCCCAAGGACTTTGATCAGAGCAAGAGCTCTCTCCAGACTCTGCTCCTCCTGGACGACATCATCTTTGAGGGGGCACACCTCAGACGAGTGCCGAACTTGAAGTTTGAAGATTGGGATCTCGCTAACCACGAGAAATTCCCTCACCCAGAGATCGCGCAACTCATGAAACCCAAGCAGAACATCGCGACGGGGGTCATATAATTGAAGCCGTGAAAGTGGTTACGCGAAGTTGAGAAGGCATGGTTATTAAACCTTCTCTGGGTGCCGCATTACCACCGCGCACCAGTGACAATCTTTGTCATCAGTAAGCTACTCTGCCTGGTGCATGGTGGGTGTTTGTGGTTGGAGGAGCCCATCCCCATCATGGACCACTTAATCCATCACATTACCTTGTCCCTATGTAAAGGAGAGGACCCCGCAAACATCTCAGAGGGGAAGAGAAGCGATTTGGCCATCGCAGAGGCCATGAAGAAGAAATACAAGCTGGAAAAGAAGAAGAATGGCTATGCAATCTCATGTATCAACAACAAAGTAGCCAGGTTGGCGACTCAGATACTAGCGAGCAAGGTCATGTGGAAGTGCTGTGCGGAACAGGTACCAGTACTAGTGGTGGAACTTGCTGAACAATGCGTGGAAGGGGTCCAGCTTAACTAATTTGAATTCTTATGCAAAGAGTTCTTGGATAATTTCCACGAGGCATAGGAACAAGGAAAAATGTTCCACTATGCATGGCTTCTACTGTCCATAGTGCTAGTGGTGGGGGAATTTCCAAAGAATAGTTAGTAGCCCAAAATTTCAAGGGATCTGCCAGAGGCCGCGAAGTATGCTTCGTTATGGGCCACTGAGGACATGAAATGGATCCGCAATAGTAAGATATTTTGGGTGTTCATGGAGATGAACATTAGAATGGGGATTAACCACAGGCCATAGTTATCACCCACTGCCTACAACAGCCTACAAAGTTTTGCAGAATTTAAAGCAGACTTCCACCACATATACCTCAGGGTGCGCAAGGAACCTGCAAAGAAGTTGAGTGAACTACCCTTCATAGCCACCGATGATGTGATTTTTGATGTAATGGAGACATGGGCACCGTAATGGCGCACCCTAGATATCGCCGCGGTGGAAAAGTCCACTACACAGAAGGAGGAGGAGGCCAAACTACACATGGCATAGTTGGCAGAAAAGAGAAGGTAAGAAGCAGCGGCAACAAAAGCATAGGAGGCACGGGATGCTACGCAGGCAGTAGCAGAAGAGAAAAAGGTTGCAGCAACAGTAGCATAGAAGGAAGCAAAGAAGGCACATGACAGCCAAAAGTCACCTCCACCGGAGAAGGAGAAAGAAATGGAAATAAAGGAAGAAGAGGGCAGCGTAGACCCACAGAAAATGTCAACGCAATTGAAGTTTCAATGCCCGAGCGAGCAGACAGGGCTACGCAAGAAGGTCAAAGCATCTAAATTGTCTATCGACCCAATCACCATTACTAAGGAGGATCTGCGTGACATAGGCGAGACGGTGCGCGAAGTCACCACTGAGGCCCTATAGAACTTCGCGGAGGAGAACCAGATTGTGTTGGGGGCCCTCCGAGCATAGATTTAGGAGTTTCAAGTGTGCATTCCTCAGGTTGGTACTCTTTCGAGTAGCCTCACAGTAGGGACAGATACAACCGAGGAAATTCTATGTGCTCGGACAACCAACACAATAGTGTTGCCAGAGGGGGCACTAATTACAACAAATGAGGCTGAGAGGCCTATGGTCAGTACCTTGAAAGGAATCATGATCAACATGGTTGCGCTCCCACTGGAGATGCTCTATGTTCTACAAGATCGGATTATTGCAGAACTGCGAGCTAGGGAGAGTCACACATTGCAAGTGTTGAGTGAGTAGAAGATCAACATGGAACAGTTGAGCTTGCAGTGCGACGAGGTCGTGTCTCAGAACCAGTTGATGGTGTAGGTACTTGAAGAATCCTTCCAGATGGTGCCTCGGCTGGCCATCTCAGGAGACACACTGGTAAAGGCACACATCCATAGATTATTAGCATGGGTGCAGGAGGTGCGATAAGAAATGGCCAAGTTTTAGCTGGAGTTGAACCTTCAGATAGCATAGCTGCAGTTGAAGCCGCAGTCGTCCCCTCCTCTAGAAGTAAGAGAGAAGCGCTCAACACTATTACATCAGGGATGGGAGAGATCCGCAGTGCAGTCAGGGAGTGCACCAGAATGTTGGAAGAGTCATTCGAGGTCCTCACCAAACTGCAGGAGGACCCTAACATCCAGCGCTTAGAGGCAGAGGCGTGTGAACTCCAGAAATAGTATGACAATGTCAAAGGAACCACATAGACGGTGGCCCTGACTCAGAGGCTCATGCAAATGCAACATGCCAAAGCGCTTAAAGAACAAGTAGACGCAGTGCGCAATAGAGAAGCAGTTTTGAAGGCACGCGTTTAGCTTTGGATCAACGAAGCCTTCGTAATCACCGTAACAATCGAAGGCAAGCTTGTGCAGATGTAAGGGACGCAGGAACAAATCTAGGGAAATAGTTTCAACACCATGGTATCAAAACAACGTGTACAAGAGATTCAGCAAGTAGCCGCTTAGTGAGCTACCAACCTTATAGTTTTCCGAACAGAGTTGGAGGGTCTCTACATGAAGATCTTCGCACCGACAGAGTGACTGGAGGCTGAGTCATGATGTTTGTGTTGGGGACCTGTGGTTCATGGAATCCCCCAAGGCATGTTTTGGGGCTTAAAGCCCAAGTTTTAACTAAGTCCATTGTCAAGATTCCATGATTTGTGGGCGCGGAGCACAAAGTCATAATAGAGTCATAGGCTTATCCGCCCTTGTTTCTGTAATGTAATGTCAGATTGAAACATCTACCCATGGTCCGCAGACCATGGGATTGTATAAATAGAGTGAGGCTCTAAGTGTAAAAAGGATATCTAAGCTAATCACATGGATTGATGACGAAGGAATATAAGCATTCAGTCAAAATGTAAGTCATGTCTTTGGGTTGCAGAGTAGGAGAAGGCTCTGCAGCTAATTGCGCAGAGGCTAGTAGTCTGCAGCTGAGTGTGCGGACCCCTGTAGCTGAGTGCGCAGGGTGGGTCCGGTCTGTAACCGTTGGAAGAATTAATAAAACATAATTTTTACCATATTTTTGTGTATCTTTTCCTGTTTTATGTGTCATTGGGTATGAATTGCAAGTTTATTATTTATTCACTGCGCGAACTCATATGAATGTGTTGAATAAGTAAATATAATATAAGGCATATGTTTACGCAAAGATAACGAACTGTTATAAGAATATAAGTAAGATCTCGGGTGTGACTTAGGGAAATAGTACAGATCGTTGCTCCAACAACACGAAACCCCCACAACCCCTGGGTATGGCTGCACGAAGGCAAATATATCAAGGCATGAAGGCGAATATATCAGGTCGCGAAGGCCAGGGAAATGTGCGAAGTAACCTGTGTGAAGGGACTCACAGTTGGACCAAATCAAACCCTCAGGCATCTCAAGGTTGCAGAAACCTGGTTCCAGCACCCCCCCATACGACTTCGGGTGAGACCTTAGCCCATGCTCTGCAAACTGTTGTCAAAAGGGCTATAGTACAAGGATTTGTTTAGCTAATCAACTCTGAACCTAGGTCAAGCCCCAACAATCCAACAGGTATATAAACCCTAAAATCAATATTATAAACCCCAAAATAAGCATGGTTTACCATGATTGATTTTCATATCGAGACAATCTTTGTAGGACACAACATCAGACCATGGTTAACCATGCTTGATTTTCATATCCAACCCTGTTTGACCATGGTTGAACATGGTTGGTTATGATTGACCATGGTTGACAATGATTAATATTATAAACCTAATGGATTGATATTATAAACCAAAGGGAATAAACCAAAGGGAATAATAAATCCAAGGGATTAATACTAAAACCCCAAGGGATTATGAACCCAAGGGAATAATATTAGCCCAAGGGATTAATATTATAAACCCAACATATATAAACCCTAATATAAATAGTATAGACACTAAAATAAACATGATTGAGCATCGTTGATTTTCATATTGAGACAATACTTATCACAATTCCATGTTGGACCATGGTTGACCATGGTTGACATCATAATAAACCATGGTTAACTGGGGAATAATAAACCTAACCAATTGATATTATAAGCCCAAAGGAACAATAAACCTAAGGGATTAATACTAAAACCCTAATGGATTATGAATCTAAGGGAATAATAGTAAACACAAGAAACTTATATTATAAACCCAATGTATAAAAACCCTAAGATAAATATTAAAAATACTAAAATAAACATGGTTAAGGATGATAGATTTTCATATTGACACAATCCTTGTCATGATGCGACATTGGACCATGGAAATGAGCACTTCTATCAATAAACCCAAGGGAATAATTAACCTAAGGTATAAAAATTATAAACCCAATGTATATAAACCCTAACATGAATATTATAAACCTTAAAATAAACATGGTTGACCATGGTTGACCATTGTTGATTTCCATATAGAGACAATCGCTGTCACAATGCAATGTTGAACCATGATTAACCATGGTTGATCATGATTGATTTTCATATCGAGACAATATTTGTTAGAACACAACATTGGACCGTGGTTGACCATGGTCAATTTCCATATCCATATGGTTTTACCATGGTTGAACATGGTTGGCTATGATTTACTATGGTTTACCATGATTAATATTATAAACCTAATGGATTAATATTATAAACCTAAGGGAATAACAAGCCCAAGGGATTAATACTAAAACCCCAACGGATTATGAACCCAAGGGAATAAAATTAAACCCAATGGACAAAAATTATAAATCAAACATATATAAAACCTATGATAAGTTTTATAAACACTAAAGTAAACATGATTGACCATGGTCTATTTTCATATTGAGACAATCCTTATCACAATTCCATGTTGGACCATGGTTGACCATCGTTAATTTTCATATCGAGACAATCTTTGTCACAATGCGACGTTGGACCATGGTTGATCATGGTTGATTTTCATATCGAGACAATTTTGTCACAACGCAATGTTCAAACATGTTTGACCACAATTGACAATGGTTGAGCATGTTTCATTTTATAAAACATGGTTGAACATCATCAATCGTGGCTCACCATGGTTGACCTTGATTTTCCATGATTGTGAATGATTTTTATATGGAGGCAAATTTTGTTATAATGCTAGATCGGACCATGATTTACCACAGTTGACCATGGTTGGTTATGGTTGAACATGGTTGACCATGGTTGACCATGATGAATATTATAAACCCAAGTTAATAATAAACCCAAGGTATTGATATTATGAACCCAAGGGAAACATAAACCCAAGGTATTAATATTAAAACCCCAAGGAATTATGAACCCAAGGGAATAATATTAAACCCAAGGGACTAATATTATAAATGCAACATTGGTAAACCCTAACATAAATATTATAAACACTAAAATAAACATGGTTTTTTTCATGGTGAGACAATCCTTGTCATAATGCGAAATTCAACCATGGTTGACCATTGTTGGCTATGATTGACAATGGTTAACCATGATTTATATTATAAACCTAAGGCAATAATAAACCCAAGGGATTGGTATTATAAACCCAAAGGAATAATAAATCCAAGGGATTAATACTAAAACCTCAAGGGATTATGAACCCAAGGGAGTAATATTATAAACCCAACGTATATAAACCCTAAGATAAATATTATGAACAATAAAATAATCATTATTAACAGTCATTGATTGTCATATTGAGACAATCCTTATCAAAATTCCATGTTGGACCATGGTTGACAATGGTTGACATCATAATAAACCATGGTTGACTAGCGAATAATAAACCCAAGCGATTGATATTATAAACCCAAAGGAACAATAAACCCAAGGGATTATTAACCTAAGGGAATAATATTAAACCCAAGCGACTAATATTATAAACCCAAGGTATATAAACCCTAAGTGTAGACCATTTTTTTCATAATGCGAGATTGAACCATCATTGACCACAGTTGACCATGGTTGGTTATGGTTTACCATGGTTGACCATGATTGATATTATAAACCCAAGTTAATAATAAACCCAAGGGATTGATAATATGAACCCAAGGGATTAATACTAAAACCCTAAGGGTCTATGAACCCAAGGGAATAATATTAAACCCAAGGGACCAATATTATAAACCGAACATTGGTGACCAAAATATAAATATTAAAAACACTAAACTAAACATGGCTTATTTTCATTATGAGACAATCCGTGTCATAATGCAACATTCAACCATAGTTGGCTATGATTGAAAATGGTTGACCATGATTGATATTATAAACATAAGGGAATAATAAACCCAAGCGATTGATATTATAAAGATAAAGGAATAGTAAACCCAAGGGATTAATACTAAAACCCCAAGGGATTATGAACCCAAGGGAATAATATTTTTTTTTCTGCGTAAAGGCTAATTCTATTAAAAAAAAGAGAAAATATATGTACAAAGAGTTCAAGACCTCAGAGGGGGCTGAAGCCTGCCCTCAACCAGATATCGTGATACACATAAACCCCTTTGACAACCATCCCGGGATTGAGAAACCTTGAGACATATTTTTTAAATCCCTTACAGACAAAAGTGTAAACCAGAGCTGTGTTTATCACTACAGTACTATCGACGACTATGGCTTTACTGATAAACATTCTGCCCTGATAGCCATATGCAAAATTAGACCAAAACAATGGCTTGCTGAGCCATGACCTGATACAATTCATAGGACTATAATGGCGCGCATCGTTACTAAACCAAGAGCTGAAGCAAAACAAAGTTACCATTATCCAGAGAAGCATAACAGAAAAAAGAAAAAGACCAGAAGAGAGATTGCCATCAGTGGGCATTGTACCAAATTCATCAAACATGTTTCTGAGAGTCGAGAGCATCCCTTTCCACCTGGCTAGGAGAGCCCATCCACGTGACGACCACGTTGTCTGCATCTCTCATGTCGCTGCCACTTGGAGGAGTTTCTAAATTCAGAATGCCATCGGGAGGATGCTCCGGCTCACCTGCATGCACATTGCGCTGTGTAGAGTCTACTAGAGGCTGAGGAGCTTCAGGCGCATTACCCTCTTCTTGCATATTGTCACCGTTGAACACGACACCAGCCACCTCTCCCTGAAGAATGCTATCATCCTGAGACTGAGACGTAGTCGTATGGGCAGAGCTGCTAGGCTTATCCTCCTCCTCAGCAAGAATTATTGTAATGTTGGCTGACAAAATGGGCTTATTGAACCTACTGTGGAATTTGAAGTGGGTTGTTTGGAAGGAATTGTGCGGGAGGGGCCTACCATGACCAAAAGGCGGAGAGGACGGGGAGGCAGAGGCTAGGGGGACTATATTTTGGGTAGCAGATTGAGAAGTGCGTCCTCGATTTCCAGTGGTGCCTCCATGACGAGAAACTCCATGCCGTCGAACCATTTTCGAATTAGCAAAGAGACCAGGTAAGGGAATTAGGCAGGACCAGATGGGAAAGGGCCGAGTGCAGGCGGACCAAGCCAAAACCAAAAACCAGATGAGCTTCCAAGCAGCCAGAATGAAGCAGGGGTGTGGGAAGAATAGCAGACGGATATAGAAGGAGCCGAGGAGGACAATTGCATGAACCAGAATCCAAGCCATGGATAAATCACCCTGCGCGTCCTCTCGAGCTGAGCATGAATTCAATACCAAATGCCTGACCATAATTCTGTACTCTGTAGTATTCATTTCAAATTCGGTGGGTTTGTGGGATCCGCGCCCGTGAGACAGGTGCAGGGACAGCTGCCGGCGGGGAGTAACTCCGCCTTAAATGGGTTAGAGTGACACCTGTATCCGGGTAACCCAAGGGAATAATATTAAACCCAAGGGACTAATATTATAAACCTGACGTATATAAACCCTACGATAAATATTATAAACACTAAAATAAAGATGGTTGACCATCATTGATTGTAATATTGAGACAATCCTTATCGCAATTCCATGTTGGATCATGGTTGACCATGGTTGACATCATAATAAACAATGATTCACTGAGGAATAATAAACCAAAGCGATTGATATTATAAACCCAAGGGATTAATACTAAAATCCCAAGGGATTGTTGGTACCCCATTTTGTCCCCATTTCCACTATTTTCCACCTCCATTCTTGTCATTTTTGCACTCCTATACCTACTCTACTGCCATTTTTATTGCTCCAAAACTGTCAAAATCCTATTAAGAGGTAAAAGCATTTCATTATGTCATTTTGTTGTTTATTAGTTAAATTTAAGTGAATTTGAGTTGTTACCAAGGAACTAACTAATCAATATGGTCGAGTGTGGATATTGCAGCAGCTGAGCAGGATGAAATTAGGAGAGTGCTGGTCCATGAACCATGTTCCCCCATTTTTGTACTCAACAGCCATTTCGGGATCAGTACTTAACAATGCAAAGGATGGATAGGCCGCATACTTCTAGATGAGCGAGCCACCTCTAGCTATGCTCGAACCAGTTCAACCTCTACCACGATAAATATCTCCACTATCCTCACTGAATTTAGTTGGTACCAATCCTAGGGTTAGTTGAGGGTTGTTATGATAAATCAAATAGGTTGTTCCAGTGATCTAATCTGGAAGTTCAATTTAGCTGAGCTATTAGAATTTGCTATGTATGGTTCAGTTTGTTTTTAACCAGGTCGATGCCTATAAAGGTTGCTCTGTAATAGTTAGGAAGGTAGTGAACAGAAGGATATACTGTCATTTGTATCTTTTATCTCCAAACATATATTTTTAATTAAAAGACTGTTATGTTGGCGATGTATTAAGCTCAAATCAATTTGTTGGATGGTTCTCTGTGAATTCATGAACTAGCTATGTCAAAGATTTTCGTTTCCTGTAAGTAAATAAGCTCCCCAGGTGTGGTCGGGCCCACCACTCTATGGGATCAGCTTTGTATCATTTATTAGGAACATAGCTGTGTGATAGTCATAATTGCTTTTCGTTTATCTCTGTTTTTTCAATTGTTTATATCCTGCATGATATTTCTATTGAATTTGAAATGGCTTTAGTATGCTAACTATGTGATGTGCTTTCAGATCCTTTACTCCAGAAATTTGAATGAATGGTTCTCATGTAATTGGCACTCCTAGTTCTAAGGTAGAGTCATACTCTGTTCACTAAAGCCTGCTGTCGAAGTTATATAAAACTTGTTTTAATCATATTATAAACTGAATGCTTGTGGTAGGTTGATCTATCTAATGAAAACGCAGAGCAACCCTCGAACAGAAGTTGAGATAATTCATTGAGTAATCTGGTGTGAGTTTAATTATGCATTGAAGTGGATTTCATTTGATTCCGAATAAATCACATTTTCTTATTTCTTTCAGTGATCAAATTGGTTGGTTTCCTGCCGAATTATTTTCATAGATGTGTGTGCCATATAAATATTGCTTTCCAGATTGATTGATTAAGTTAGCTTAACATCGTTTGATTTTGTCTTGTTTCTCAAATAGATTCTCAGTTCCTTAATAAAATCACAGATTGATTTTGGTAAACGATTTAGTTTTAGTTTCCAGTGCGATTTCCCTTACTTCGTTTTGAGTGCTGAGCTTCCAGCCTAAGATAGTTTCCATCAAAGGTGTGCTTGATTTGATTTTGAAGTTAGGTTGTAGAGTGTTGGTTTGCTGAGATTTTGAATAAGTTTTCTTGAGTTTAATTTGAGATTTATGCAACTATAGGATAGTTTCCTGAGTATAGTTTTGTGTGCCTGATACCAATTTATAGTTGTTTTATTTGTTGTCATTCTTAAGAATAGAGTTAAGGCTTGAAGTTTGTTCTTAAGGTTATGATAGATTAGGAATATGTATTAGTGTGAGAGATCAAGTTGCCTGGTTAAGGGTGTGAAACAGAGTATAGGTTTAAGTTTATCAGTTTACAGACAAGCTTTCATTGGTTTGACAAGGAGAGTTGGTATTTCATTGAGTTAAGTTTTCCTTTCATAATGATTGAATGCTAGAAGATTGTATTTTGATTTGAAGTTATTGTGTCTTTTAATTTCAGGTACAGGATTTAGATTTGTACTTAGTTAAACAAGCAAGAGGATTGAATAGGCTTTTAGTCAGATATTCTTCCGAGTTGTGTCCAAGAGTGAAGCTTATCACAAATTTCAAGTTACCTTTGAAAAGTTTAGTTTCAAGTTTACTTGCCTTCCGAACATGCTTGAAGTAGATTATGATTTTGAACTTTTCATTCAAGAGTGGCATAGGTAGCAGAATTAGGGTTCCTTAGGGTTTTCATGAGATCTAAGTTATTTGATAAAGTGTTTTAATTGGAATTTTTTGCTTAGCATATGTCTTGTGATTCAGATTGGGATTTCATTTAAGCATAAATTCATTAAGATTTTCAAGTTAGAATTTGATTATTGGTTCTGCTAGCTAGGGTTTGATGAATTCTGTGCTATATTCAGCTAGCTCATTTCATAAAGGAAACCATTAGAACTCTGACCAATAACTGAATTTAGAAAGTGAAGTACAAATCGTGTTTACGAGCCCGGATTGACATATAGATGCAGGAGAATTAATACACCTATTAAATATCTCAACAGGGATTATGAACCTAAGGGAATAATATTAAACCCAAGGGACCAATATTATAAACCCAAGGTATAGAAACCATAAGTGGAGACAATTTTTGTCATAATGTGAGATCGGACAACCATTGACCACACTTGACTATTGTTGGTTATGGTTGACTATGGTTGACCATGATTGATATTATAAATCCAAGTTAATAATAAATGCAAGGGATTGATATTATGAACTCAAGCGATTAATACAAAAACCCCAAGGGACCATGAACCCAAGGGAATAATATTATAAACTGAACATTGGTAAACCCAAATATAAATATTACAAACACTAAAATAAAAATGGTTTATTTTCATGGTGAAACAATCCTTTTCATAATGTGACATTCAACCCTCGTTGGCTATGAGTAACAATGATTGATAGTATTGGCAATATTTGACCACATTTGATTAAAATAATTAAAATGTAAATATTATTAATGTTATTTATTAATATTAATATTAATATGAATACACTTTATATTAAGAATATTAATGTTAATATCTTTAATATTGTTAAAATGAATAGAATTTTCAAATTTTATTTTTTATTAATAATTTTATTGTCAATTAAAGCAAATATTATTATTCTTATTTATATATATTAATACTATTTTTCATTGGAATTAAAATATTCATTCCATTTATTTTTAATTCCTCTTTGTACTATGTTACTACTTGAAAAGACATAAAAGCTAAGACAAAGAAAAATTCTATTCTGCTTTATTCGTTCTAGGTTTCTCTGAATTTGAGAATGTTTTACATATTTTCAATATGTAAATCTTGGCTATCAATATTTTCACTTAATATTTTTTTTAAATCGAGTAAAGAATATAACCTAAAATTGGAATACCAAATTTAGTTTATGTTTGATTAGTTTTAATTAATTTTATTAAAAAATATAATTTTAAATTATAAAATTTCTAAAATTTAAATTTTATAAAGTTTTTTCAAAATATTTAATTATTTTTTATGTTAAATATTTTTTATATTAAAAATACCATTCAAATAGCTTCAACAAAAATAGTATCATAAAATTTAAATAAAGAAAAAAAACCAAATGTTTACATCCCATAATAATTGATGGTTTCTTTTTGCATATGAATGTAAAAGAAAACTGAAAGGCACGAAGGTAAGACAAAGAGACATTCTTGGCTACTTCAAAGCCTAGCTTTCCCTTATCAGTTCTGTCATTTTTGTGTGAACTTGAGAAGGATTGCATTTATCAAATCTCAAAATAAAAAAAAAATGGGAAATAAATATGTGGCACAAAAGACGAGTGATATAAGATTTGAGAGATGTTGATGATATAGAGATTTATAAGTGTTAAAAATATTTTTTTATTTTAAAGTAAATGATTGTGAATGATTTTTATATGGAGACAAATTTTGTCATAATGCGAGATCGGACCATGATTGACCATAGTTGACCATGGTTGGTTATGGTTGACCATGGTTGAACATGATTGATATTATAAACCCAAGCTAATAATAAACCCAAGGGATTGATATTATGAATCTAAAGGAAACATAAACCCAAGGGATTAATACTAAAACCCTAAGGGATTATGAACCCAAGGGAATAGTATTTAACCCAAGGGATTAATATTATATACCCAACATTGGTAAACCCTAATATAAATATTATAAACACTAAAATAAACATGGTTTATTTTATTGGTGAGACAATCCTTGTCACAATGCGACATTCAACTATGGTTGACCATGGTTGGCTATGATTGACAATGGTTAACTAAGATTGAGATTATAAACCTAAGGGAATAATAAACCCAAGGGATTGATATTATAAACTTAAAGGAATAATAAACCCAAGGGATTAATACTAAAACCCCAAGGGATTATGAATCCAAGGGAATAATACTAAACCCAAGGGACCAATATTATAAAACCAACATATATAAACCCTAAGATAAATATTATAAACACAAAAATAAACATGATTTACCATAATTGATTGTCATAGTGAGATAGTCCTTATCACAATTCCATGTTGAACCATGGCTGACATCCTAATAAGCCATGGTTGACTGGGGAATAATAAACCCAAGTGATTGATATTATAAACCCAAAAGAACAATAAACCCAAGGGATTAATACTCAAAACCCAAGGGATTAATATTAAACCCAAGGGACTAATATTATAAACCCAAGGTATATAAATCATAAGTAGAGACAAATCTTATCATAATGTGAGTTCGAACCATCATTGACCATAGTTGACCATGGTTGGTTATGGTTGACCATGGTTTACCATGATTGATATTATAAACCCAAGTTAGCAATAAACCCAAAGGATTGATATTATGAACCCAAGGGAAACATCAACCCAAGGAATCAAAACTAAAACCCAAAGGAACTATGAACCCAAGGGTCTAGTATTATAAACTCAGCAATGGTAAACCCAAATATAAATATTACAAACACTAAACTAAACATGGTTTATTTTCATAGCAAGACAATCATTGTCATAATGCGACATTCAACCATGGTTGGCTATGATTGACAATGGTTAAACATGATTGATATTATAAACCTAAGGGAATAATAAACCCAAGGGATTAATACTAAAACCCCAAGGGATTATGAACCCAAGGGAATAATATTAAACCCAAGGGACTAATATTATAATCACAACGTATACAAACACCACGATAAATATTATAAACACTAAAACAAACATGACTGACCATCATTGATTGTAATATTGAGACAATCCTTATCGCAATTCCATGTTGGACCGTCATTGACCATGGTTGACATCATAATAAACCATGGTTAATGATGGAATAATAAAGCCAAGAAATTGATATTATAAACCGAACAAATAATAAACCCAAGGGATTAATACTAAAAACCCAAGGGATTATGAACCTAAGGGAATAATGTTAAACCCAAGGGACTAATATTAATAACCCTAAGTGGGGACAATTTTTGTCATAATGTGAGATCGGACCATCATTGACCACTCTTGACCATGGTTGGTTATGGTTGAGTATGGTTGACCATGATTGATATTATAAAGCAAAGTTAATAATAAACCCAAGGGATTGATATTATGAACCCAAGGGATTAATACTAAGACACCAAGGGACTATGAACCCAAGGGAATAATATTAAACCTAAGGGACTAATATTATAAACCGAACATTGGTAAACCCGAATATAAATATTACAAACACTAAAATAAACATGGTTTATTTTCATGGTGAGACAATCCTTGTCACAATGTGACATTCAACCATGGTTGTCTATGACTAAAAATGATTGATAGTATTGGCAATATTTGACCGCATTTGATTAAAATAAATAAAATGTACATAATGAGGTAGTCTTTATCACAATTCCATGTTGGACCATGGTTGACATCATAAGAAACACTAGTTGACTCGGGAATAATAAACCCAAGTGATTGATATTATAAACTCAAAAGAACAAGAAACCCAAGGGATTAATACTAAAAACCCAACAGATTATGAAACCAAGGTATTAATATTAAACCCAAAGGATTAATATTATAAATTGTTAGGTCCCTATTAATAAACTCTTAGGTCCCTATAATATGATTTGGTTTCATAACATAAACCCAAGGTATATAAACCCTAAGTGGAGACAATTTTTGTCATAATGCGAGATCGAACCATCATGGACCACAATTGACCATGGTTGGTTATGGTTGACCATGATTGACATTATAAACCCAAGTTAATAATAAACCCGAGGGATTGATATTATGAACCCAAGGGGAGCATAAACTCAAGGGATTAATATTAAACCCAAGGGACTAATATTATAAACCCAAGCTATATAACGTTTAAACCCTAAGTGGAGACAATTTTTTTCATAATGCGAGATCGAACCATCATTTACCATAGTTGAACATGGTTGGTTATGGTTGACCATGATTTATATTATAAACCCAAGGGATTGATATTATTAACCCAAGGAATTAATACTAAAACCCCAAGGGACTATGAAACTAAAGGAATAATATTAAACTCAAGGGACTAATATTATAAACTAAACATTGGCAAACCCCAAATATAAATATTACAAACACTAAAATAAACATCGTTTATTTTCATAGTGAGACAATCCTTGTCACAATGCGACATTCAACCATGGTTGGCTATGATTGGCAATGGTTGAACATGATTGATATTATAAACTAAGGGAATAATAAACCCAAGGGATTGATATTATAAACCCAAAGTAATAATAAACCCAAGGGATTAATACTAAAACCCCAATGGATTATGAACCCAAGGGAATAATATTAAACCCAAGGGACTAATATTATAAACCCAGTGTATATAAACCATACAATAAATATTATAAACACTAAAATAAACATGATTAACCATCATTGATTGTAATATTGAGACAATGCTTATCACAATTCCATGTTGGAATGTCGTTGACCATGGTTGACATCATAATAAACCATGGTTGACCGGGGAATAATAAAGCGAAGTGATTGATATTATAAACCCAAAGGAACAATGAACCCAAGGGATTAATACTAAAACCCAAGGGATTATGAACCTAATGGAATAATATTAAACCCAAGGGACAAATATTATAAACCCAAGGTATATAAACCGTAAGTGGAGACAATTTTTGTCATAATGCAAGATCAGACCAATATTGACCATGGGTGGTTATGGTTGACCATGGTTGAACATTACTGATATTATAAAGAAAAGTTAATAATAAACCCAAGGGATTGATATTATGAACCCAAGGGATTAATACTAACACCCCAAGGGACTATGAACCCAAGGGAATAATATTAAACCCAAGGGACTAATATTATTAATTGAACATTGGTAAACCCAAATATAAATATTACAAACACTGAAATAAACATGTTTTATTTTCATGGTGAGACAATCCTTGTCAAAATTCCACATTCAACCATGGTTATCTATGACTAACAATGATTAATAATATTGGCAATATTTGCCCACATTTCATTAAAATAATCAAAATGTAAATATTATTAATATTATTTATTAATATTAATATTAATACACTTTATATTAAGAATATTAATGTTAATATCTTTAATATTGCTAAAATGAATAGAATTTTCAAATTTAATTTTTATTAATAATTTTATTTTCAATTAAAAAATATATTATTATTCTTATTTATATATATTAATACTATTTTTCATTGAAATTAAAATATTCATTCCATTTATTTTTAATTCCTCTGTCTACTATGTTACTGCTTGAAAATACATAAAAGCTAAGACAAAGAAAAATTATAGTGTGCTTTATCCTTTCAAGGTTTTTGTGAATTTGAAAATGTTTTACATATTTTCAATATGTATATCTTGGTCATCAATATTTTCACTTAATATTTTTTTTTCAAATCAAGTAAAGAATATAATCTAAAATTGGAATACTAAATTTAGTTTATGTTTGATTAATTTTAATTAATTTTATTATAACCTATAATTATGAATTATAAAATTTATAAAATTTAAATTTTATAAAAAAAAAATCAAAATATTAAATTAATTTTTATTTTAAATTTTTATTTATATTAAAAATACCATTCAAATAGCTTCAACAAAAATAATATCATAAAATTTAAATAAAGAAAAAAAATCAAATATTTACTTCCCATAATAATTGATTGTTTGCTTTTGCATATGAATGTAAAAGAAAACTTACATGCAGGAAGGTAAGACGAAGAGACATTATTGCCTACTTCAAAGCCTATCTTTCCCTTATGTGGTCTTTCATTTCTGTGTGAACTTGAGAAGGGTTGCATTTATCAAATCTCAATATGACAAAAAATTAGGAAATAAATATATGGCACAAAATACGAGTAATATAAGATTTGAAAGATGTTGATGATATACAAATTTATAAGTGTTGGAAATCCTTTTTTTATTTTAAAATAAAAATATATATAATAATTTTTAAAAATTTATATATATATGTATATATATAATTTTAAATAAATTTTAATGTTATATATCGCACGAGGCTTTGGATTGATGGTGAATGGGTGCATTGTTAGTTCACTTCTTGCGATAGGTCACTAGTTCAAATCCCCTTGGGTGCTTACCTACCCCACACACACACACACACACACACACACACACACACATATAATTATTTCAAAATGTTGAATTTTATTTTCACATTAATCCATTTTTATATTAAAAATATAATTGAATAATTATATATATATATATATATATATATATATAAAATAAAATTTAAATAAAAATAAAAATAAAAAAATAAAGTGTTTATATTTTCATTTTTCTTTTAAATGTAAAAAATTGCTAATCAAAAGATTATTTATCATTTTTTTTCCAATAAATGTAAAATAATAACTAAGTAAAAAAATATACTTACGTATCATAAATGGTTTATTCCCAAAATACTTAGTTGCTCAAAGGTTTTTATATAAGTTTTCATCCACTTCGTTTTAGGTGGGATATTTTAAATAATTTTAAGATCTTATTATAATGAAAAAAAATTGATACCTTGATTTTATTTTCAATGATATGACTAATATGACCAATAGTTGTTAAAAAAAAACAGCACTGAATTTCTTTTAATTTCTTTGATTATACCAACAATGAAACCATTAAATTATGGAAGTAATTTTAGAACAAGCAATGTTATTATATTTAAGAGTATATTTTCCCTAATACTTTTACATTTATAAACAAAGACAAATGATGAGTAATGTCTCCTAAAGTTTCTATGGACAAAGTCAAATATTGAATCATCCATTCACTTAGCATCATAAATTGAAGATGCATTTAATTTAGCAATCTCACTAATCAAATTGAAGTTTATTCAAAATTTGCTACCTCTACTTTTATGAACAATATTCTCCATATAATTAATTTCTGGTTGTTATTCTCAATATGCATGTATGAAAATTGCTAATTTGAATTATGGAGTTAATATAATTTGAATGTATTAAAAATATTTTTATTGAAAATATTTTGGAAACATTGAATGGAGAAGAAGAAGTTCAAATTATTTGAAATCACAAAGCTTCAATTTTGAAACACTAACCTTATACTTAAAATAAACATTTTATAAGGCTCATCTTTTTGAACTCTTTAATTTGAATTGGGAAGAAGAATTTCAAATTATTCTAAATCACAAAGCCTGAATTTTGAAACACTAACCTTATACTAAAAATAAACACTTTATAAGGTTCATGTTTTTGAACTCTTTAATTTCAATATCATGGATCCTAGAAGAAGCTCTAAGTCATTTCAAATCACATAATTTTGAAATAATGAGGAGAAACTCTCTTTGAACATACTCTTTTATAATCAACTAAAAGAAATTCTAATTTTGTTTTTTCATATTGAAGATGAATCAAACTTTATAAGTTAAATCACAAAACAATAATGAGTGGAACCTCTCCATGAATTCTCTTTTTTACAATTAACTAAAACACATTTTAATTTTGTCATTTTATATTGGAAATCAATTAAACTTCATAGTACAAAACATCTAACAAAAAATTCAATATGTTGAATATGAAAGAAGAAAATAAAAACATTGAATTTATTTGTACATTTTAAATAAGATTTTTTTTTTTTTATATCATCCAAAAAATAAAAGTAAAAATATAAACCAAATAAACTACTGAAAGAATAATATCAAATCATTTTATGAGAATTTTCTACATCAATCTTGTTATTATAACATTATAAAAGTATAGTTTACATTTGAAACAAAAATATATCATATTTTATAAATAGCAAAATCAACATCAATGGTTTGTTCGTGTGTACATAGGTTTTTATTTTTTAAAATATTAAATCATCATTTTTATTCTCTTAAGAAATAACAGCCAAGTTTAGAATAATAAATGTGACCATCTACAACTGAGTAAAGACAGAAAATTAAATCACCCAACGCCCTAGGGTATCTCTGAATAATTTAGAGGAACATTACATGTATCAAGTATTCAATTTTTAGATAATTTGGATAATTTTTACAAACTTTACATGACTTGTACAAACTTTACATCACCCCCTCTTTAGAACCGAAATATCAAATAAGTAAAAAACATGGTCATTTGGTGTTGGGAAAACTCGTATGAATTTAATTGGTTAAAAATCAACTTTAATGTAGGAAGCTTTGAACATTTTTATATATGTCTCAAATAGTGGAGCATTCATGGAGGTTTTGATATACTAAAAGTCTCATAGTTGAATGCTCCTTTATTAAAAAAGCCCCGAAGCTCCACCAAAAAAAAAAAAAAAAATTATTATCAAATGAACATGTAAATGAAGAGGAAGTCTTTGTTCTATGATTGTTGTTATTCATATCTTCATCATTGATGTTCCCTAATTTATCGAGTGATTTGATGCAAACTGAAGAGATGATATTGCAAAAATCTTCTAATCTTTTGACATAAATCAACCAACCATTCAACACATTTCAATTTATTAGTAAAAACTATAGAATTCTTCTAGAATTCCGGTTACATTTTGAGAAATATAGCAGTAAGGTTAAGCTAAATCTGGTAAATAGTGTGTAATCTATTGAAAAAAATATGAATTCTTGAAAAGTTTATATTCAATTCCTTTGTAAAAAACATTCTCAAATAAACCTCAAAAAAATAAAGTCAAGTTAACAATGACCACCACATTTACTTCTCCAAAAGCTAAAGCAAGGTTTACTGTTCTAGTTTTTCATTACTAGATTAGAACTAATAATATATGTGCCATCAAGGCTATTACTTGCATTCCTTTGAGTGATAATACTGCAAACATCTGAAAAGGAAGCCTATTTAGAAAGAGAGTGAACTAGTAGGCTAAAGAAAGGCTTATGGTTCTAGTTTGACACTACCAGTTCAAAACTAATAATATAGCTGCCATCAAGGCTATTACTTGCACTCCTTTCAATGATAATCCTGTAGCCTATTTCGAAAGAGAATGAACTAATAGACTCTGTGGATATGCTTACATGAGAATGGGAGGTAGTCACATCTCATTACTATTAAAATTTACTCACTAAATCTAAAGAGAGTTTTGGGGATCCATTACATGATAAACAAATATCTCTCATTCAATGAAATAAGCATGGAACATAAAGAGAAATTGATTAGAAGAAATATGAGGAATAGAAACCATCTTCTTGTAAGGTGAAAAAGAGCATGACCTGAAGAAGAAATTGAAGAGGAGGGGTTACATGAGAAATTGAACCAGATTCATTACAGTGAAAAAGAGCATGGAGTTGAGGAGAAATTGAGGAGTGGTTACATGAGAAATTGAACAAGATTCATTATGAGAAACTAGGGCCTGAAACCTTTTCATTATGTTAGGTCCCTATAATACTAGTTATTCCCCATTACTATTGTCATTGTATCCCTTATCGTTATTATTGTGCCCCTATTGTCCCCATATTGTTATTGTGTGCCCATAGAATCCCACTATTGTTATTGTTGTGCCCTTATGTCATTACTATTAGGTCGGCTTGATTATATTGGGACCCCTTAGACTGCTATATATAGAAGGGAGGTTTAGTCATTTGTATCATCCAAGAATTGTTCATTTGTGTAATGTAAAGGAGGTTTCCCCCTCAAAGAGGTTGAATTCTAAGGTGTTGATCTATCTTTTCTATAATTTTATGAGTTGGTTCCCTAACATTTGAGCCTTCGGTGTGCCTTGATGGTGTCCCATCACCTTGATGGTGCCCCATCACCCCACCTTCCAACCAAACATCCCTCAGAGCCCTCCAAGAACCTTATCTTTTATAGATGAGAGATGTAGAATTCAGCACTTAACTCCAATCCTTTACCCGCCAACATCCCTAAACCCCACCAACAGCCCCACCTTTACATCGGAAATATTTTGCAAAACTCCTAATCAAAAAAATTGACTCCTGACAATGGACACCGGGGTATCACAGCTTTGGATTCTAGGGTTTCGCTGCTCCAAATAGATCATCGTGGAATTTTCTCTATAACTTTTTTCTGCGATGTTTTAGAAGCTAAAACCAAAACCCATTTCAACCGAAATCGTTCTAAACTTCAGGTTTTAATTTAACAGTTTGTCTAGCTATATTTTCGAATATATGATCTGAGGAAGTTAGGGTTTTTGCAGACTCCCGAACTACATTCCAAACAAGTGACCTAGGGAAAATTATCATAACTTTTGTTTTGAGAATCTGATTGAAATTTCGTAATCAGTTTCAGAAAGAGGACAACCTATAGTTTTCTATATATTAGTTTCAGGTACTAAGGTTAGAATAGTGACACATGGCACTTCGTTCAAGTTCTTTCTACTAAACTAGTCTATAATCAGGACACCGTGGGAGATTTGGCATAACTCTTCCTTGGAGAATCCAATCTTGATCAAACTTATGGGGTTAGAAAGAGGACTCAAAGGGAAATCCAAAATGTGATTTCAGATATTTGAGATCTACGGTTACAGAGATACAACAGATTCAATATCGAGCTCTTAGAAAGTGAAAAAAAAAATTGTGTATTTGTTTTAAAATTTTGCATAAGATTGGTTTGAAAAATTAGGTTGAAGGAATTCAAATGGAATAGTGAAGAATTATTAGCATTAATTGATGCCTCGAAGAAATAAAATGGAAACACCTAGTAAGAAACCTGAAATCTCTAGCATGACTCGTGAAGGAGAGGAAGAAATGCAACATGATATATCAAAATTACAAGACCAAGTACAACAAATTTCACTCTCACAAAAGGTAACTAAAGCCAATATCAATGGCGTGGAAGCTAATATGAATGGAATGCAAGTTAAGATGGATGGCATGGATGCTAAGATGAATGGCATGGAAGCTAAGATGGAAGAATTGAAGATAAATTTGAATAAGTTGCTACAAGAAATGGTTACTAATAGTGAAAGGGTAGTAAAGGAAACTCATGATGAGAACAAAAGAAATGTTAATCATGATTCCATAGACTCTAATGTTGGATTGAAGACCCACCATGTTCCAAAAATCGATATGAGGAATTTTTATGGCAAGGATCCCGAATCATGGATACTACAAATGGAGTAATTTTTCGATCTCCATAATGTGAAAAACACACAAAAGGTACGTATTGCAACTTTATATTTGGAATCAAATTAGTTTGTATGGTATCAATGGCTTTGCTCTCATAAAAAAATTGTCACTTTGGCAATTTTTACGAAAGAAATGATAGCACATTATGAGGATACAAAAAGCAACACCTTTTTTAGCCAATTGATAAATCTCAAACAAAAGGGTTCAATGATGGAGCACATTGAGGACTTCCAAAAATTGAACATAAGGGTAAAATATATTCGAGAGGAGCATAGGATTGATGTGTTCATAGGGACTTTAAAGGATAATATCCAACATGAGGTTCGCCTTTTGGAACCTAATTCATTGGAGAAGGCATTCAGGTTAGCAAGAAAAATGGAAAGAAAAATTATGACAACGAGGAAGCCTACCACTCACAACTATAAATATGGAAGTGTTGCTGCCCCTAGCCTTCCACATCATACAAGGTTGAAACCACAACAATTGGAAGAAAAAAGAGCAAAAGGTCTTTCTTACAGTTGTGATAGCAAATACACTAAAGGTCATAAGTGTGCTGAGAATAAATTATTCTACATAGATTTTGAAGAGGAGGAAGAAAAGAAACAAGAAATGTCAAAAGAAGAGGATATACTCGAGGAACAAACCCTAGATAAAGAAGAAATGAATCCTACCATATATTGTAATGCATTGGCTGGAATTACCACTTCTCAAACTATCAATATAGAAGTACATATCAAAAGTAAAAAGGTAATAGTGTTGATTGATTCGGAAAGTACCCATAATTTTATTCATTATAAGATAGCCAAATAATTCAATTGCTTCCTATATCCAGCACCAGAGTGCCAAGTAATGGTTGGGAGTTGAGGAACCATAAATTGCTCTAGAAAGTGCCATAATATCAAGTTATACATGGGAGAATATGTATTGAATAGTCCAATTCTTTCCATTCCAATGGGTGGTGCTGATGTTGTACTAGGAGTCCAATGGCTACAATCCTTGGGTACAATAGCCTTTAATTTTCAAGAACTTTTCATGAAATTTTGTGTGGAAGGAAAGGAAGTTGAATTAAGGGGTATTGCAGGGAAACCAAGAAAGATAATCATCTCTAATGGTATGACAAAGCTTCTAAAGAAGGAACAACGAGGCGCAATTGCAAAATTATGTTTGCTAGAGGTTCCCACATCGAAATCATCTATTTCTTTAGATCTCCAAAAAGTCTTGGACAATCATTCCAAGTTATTTGAGACTCCCAAAGGCCTCCCACCTATTCATGATCATGATCATGCTATTCATTTGATTCCAGGAAGTGTTTCTCCAAACATCAAGCCGTACAGATATCTCTATGCCAAAAAGAGTGAAGTTGAGCATATGGTTGCAGAAATGCTAGAGGTTGGTATAATTCAACCTAGTCAAAGTTCTTTCTCTGCTCCAGTAGTATTGGTGCACAAGAAGGATGGATCATGGCGCATGTGTCCATATTATAGGGAGATCAACAAGCTCACTATTAAAGATAAATTTCTCATTCCTATCATTGATGAATTATTGGATGAATTGCATGGATCAATCTACTTCACCAAATTGGGACTTCATTCAAGATATCATCAAATCAGAATGAAGACTAAAGACATTATAATAACAACATTTAGAACTGATGAGGGTCATTATGAATTTTTGGCCATGCATTTTAGCCTTACCAATGCACCTTCTACATTTCAAATTTTGATGAATTCCATTTTCAAACCCTTCCTTAGAAAATTTGTGTTAGTATTTTTCGATGATATACTAATATAAAAAAAGTCTTGGAAGGATCATGTTGAACATGTTGGCAAGATGTTGAAACTATTGAAAGAGAAACAATTATATGCAAAAATATCCAAATGTTTCTTTGGAGTACAAGCGGTGGAACATCTGGGTCATATTGTATTTCATGAAGGTGTTAAGGTAGACCTTAGCAAAATTAAAGCCATTAAGGAATGGAAAATCCCTACATCCATAAAGCATCTGCGAGGATTTCTCGAGTTGACAAGGTATTATCACAAGTTTGTTAAGAATTATGGGAGAATAACAACACCTCTAACAACATTATTGAAGAAAGATGCATTTTCATGGACTCCAGGATCAACAAAGGCCTTCGAACATCTTAAATAGGCAATGTGCCAAGCACCAGTCTTAGCTACGCCAGACTTCAAAAAAAACTTTATTATGGAATGTGATGCTTTGAGAAATGGAATTGGTGTTTTTTTAATGCAAGATGAAGGACCCATTTCTTTCGAAAGTCGTCCAATCAAAGGAAAGTATTTACACAAAGTTATTTATGAGAAGGAAATGCTGGCAATACTACATGCACTAAAGAAATGGCGACCCTGCCTAATGGGAAGACACTGCAAGGTAAAATCGGATCACGATAGTCTTAAATAATTTTTAGAATAAATATTATCCTCTAAAGAGCGACAAAAATGGGTCACAAAGATGTTGGGTTATGACTTTGAAATCATCTACAAAAAAGGGAACCAAAATGTTAAGGCAGATGCACTGTCAAGAAAGGATGAGGATGTGGAAGCGTTGTTGTGCACCATTTCTATTATCCAACTAGATTGGATAAACAAATCAAGGGATGAATGGAAGAATGAAGAAGAAGTGTGGGCACTCGTTCAAAAGTTACAAAAAGATCCCAGTACATCTGATACATTTAGCTGGGAAAATGATTCGTTATGGTACAATGGTCGCTTATACCTATGTAAGAATTCCCAACTCAAACAAAATATTCTTATGGAATTGCACACTTCTCCCTTAGGAGGGCACTCAGGATTTTTAAGAACTTACCACAGGCTTAAGAAGGAAATTTTTTGGGATGGCCTTAAATCGAATATTCAAAAGTTTGTGGTGGAATGTTTGTTTTGCCAACAAAATAAAGTTAAAAAAATTAAGATTGGTTTGCCAACAAAATAAAGTTGAAAAAATTAAGACCCCAGGTCTATTACAACCGTTATCCATTCCAAGCCAACGTTGGGAGGAGGTTTCAATGGATTTTATCACAGTTTTACCCAAGTTTGAAGGAAAGAGTGTCATCATGGTGGTAGTTGAAAGACTTACCAAGTATGCACACTTTTGTGCATTATCGCATCCATTTAAAGCTAGTACAGTTTCTACTGCATTTATGGAAACAATTCAAAAGCTACATGGAAACCCAAAGATTATTGTAAGCGACAGAGATCCCATTTTCAATGGAAATTTTTGGACAGAATTCTTTTCTTGTCTTGGTACTCAATTAGCTCATAACTCATCTTATCATCCTCAATCTGATGGAAAAACTAAGATAGTAAACAACTGTTTGGAATGAAATATTTGTTGCTTTGTACCTAATAAATAGGCAGAATGGGTCAAATGGTTTCCTCTTGCTGAATGGTGGTATAACACTTCCTTCCATACTGCAGCAAAAATGACCCCATTTATGGCACTTTATGGATATCATCCACCATCCATCACATCATATTTGAGATAAAATTCTAAGGTTCAAGTAGTGGAACATCACATCGAACATAAAAAACAAGTTCTCCAACTCTTAAAGGATAACCTCATGTTGGCACAGAATAGAATGAAACAACAGGAAGATCAACATCGCAGTGAAAGAAGTTTTGATGTAGGTGACTCGGTATTCCTACGACTACAACCATATAAACAAATGTCCCTCAAGAAAGCTAAGAAGGATAATAAATTGTCACCAAAGTATTATGGTCCGTACAAGGTGTTGCAAAAGATTGGTACTATGGCATACAAATTGGAGCTTCCTGCAGCTTCCAAAGTGCACCCAGTTTTCCACGTTTCATGTTTAAAGAAGGTTATAGGTGACAAGCTCCCAGTTCAAACAATATTTCCAGAACTTGATGAGGAAGGAAAAATCAAATCGGAACTAGAAGCAGTTATAGAAGCAAGAACTCGACAGCTACAAAATCGATCAATTTCAGAGTATCTCATCAAGTGGAAGAACTTATCCGCTGAAGATTCCACATGGGAGGACGAGAATTTTATACAGAAGCATCCAGAACTACTCAAGTGTTGAGGACAATGCTTTTTGGAAGGAGAGGGGCTTGTTAGGTCCCTATAATGCTAGTGATACCCCCATTACTATTTTCATTGTATTCCTTATTGTTACGATTGTGACCCTATTGTCCCCATATTGTTATTAGTGTGCTCCATAGAAACCTACTATTGTTATTGTTGTGCCCTTATGTTATTACTATTAGGTCAGCTTGATTATATTATGACCCCTTAAACTCCTATATATAGAAGGGAGGTTTAGTCATTTGTGTCATCCAATAATTGTTCATTTGTTTAATGTAAAGGAGGTTGCCCCAGCTGAATTCTAAGGCGTTTATCTATCTTTTCTATCTTTTTGTGAGCTGGTTTCCTAACACATTATACCTCCACATTGTTGCGGTTTATTCTTCCACGTTTAATCATGCATACTTTTCAGAATTTAAACCTACACAGATAAGTATCTTTTCACATGCACATTCCACACTAATTTTTTAAAATTATAAACCCTAATCTTCCTAGGTGGAGATAAATAAGAGGCACAGTAATTTTTTAATGATCATTTGGTAAAAAATTAATTTAAGTAGGGTTTAGACACTTGATTTAGATATGCAAGGAGGTTATCACTTTCAATTTCAATAATTGATGGAGTGGCTATGATTAGAATATATTGGTATGTTTCAATTTACACCATCACATCAAAAGAAATAATTAAAAAAATCATTAAAGTGACGATTCTAATAGGAGGGAAGCCTATCCTAGTAAATATGGTGTGTTGTGAAGCTTTAAATGGGAAATTGTTGCACATGTAGAAAGCCTTTGTGCTTGGCGATGCCATAATTGTTCACACAATTGTGTATTTGAAGAAGAAAGAATTTTTTTAACTTGTATCTAAAGAAAGAAGAATTTTTTAATAATATCAACTTGTTGAAATATATCAATCACATTTATTAAACAGCAAAATATCATAATCTTATTTAGATTTAAAAAATAAAACAAATTAAAATTAAAACAATCTTATTTAGATTTAAAAAATAAAGCATATAAGAATTAAAATGTACAAAATGTTTTATTGCTTGCTTTTAATTACATCCTATCCACATTACATGATATAAGATAATATACTCAAAATTATTATTACTAAAACTAGGTACCATAATGAGTATTTATAAAGTAAAATGGAAATCACTCATAAAATATGATTTTTTTAGGTCCTTATTAGCTAAATGTTCATACCCAAATGCTCATATAGCAGTAGCCATTCTGATCTCTTTATGCAACAACCTAGTATGTTCACAAGATTTCAATGTCAATTTCACTCACAAGCTTAAATTCATTCAAAAATTATTTTTTCTTGTATAGGTTGTAAAGATAGCTCTTCTAGTACTACTATGTAGCTTCTGCTTGGAGAAATATTGCCTTTATACTACATCCAACACTCGTACAATGAACAATTTACCTGCTAGACTATCAGAATGTATGATATTATAAAGTAAGCGTTATACCTTGTATTTCGACCAAATCCTCCCTTTGCAATCTTGTTTTCATCCGGGACACTTTCTGCTGCAACTATCAATGTTTCCGTGGTAAAACTATTGGTTGACCCTACGTAATAAGCGAGTCTTCCTCAGTTAAAATCAAAATAATTCATAGGCTACATAAGAAACCTCACAAGCTTTTGGTAAGTGATCAGTTAAAGAATATTTGTGATGAGTCTGTTCAGAGTATTAATTTTCAACGATGATAAAAAATATTTTGAAAAAGATGTTAAAATAACTGGGCGGGCATAAAATTGTTCCATTACAAACCGTTTAAGTGAAAGAATACTCACTTTATAATATTGTGTAATCTAGTTCTAGATATCATACTCACTCTATAATATTGTGTAATCCAGTTGAGCGATGAAGCTATATTTTTGATAACATGATTGAAGCATAAAACTAACCCATACCTACCACCAACGAAATTCCCACAATCTTGTGGAGCGTGAGAGCAAATGTAGCATTAGTCGTGTTGTTAGAAAATTATATATTACGGAGCAATGGAACACATAAAATATTGCAGAAATATAAACACATAAAACATATAAAACAAGAGAGACACAGATATACATGGTTCATCCAGTTTGGGCTACATCCACGGAGAAACAACCAATCCTTCCTTTTGTATTATCCAGCGAACTGATGAGATACAACCTACAGCAAATCCATCGTAACACTCTCTTTGCTCTCAATCTCCTGTCTCTTTCTCACTCAGAATACAGATCTACATAGACACAATACAATTCCCTCATATATAGTGAGGGGTTTCCTTCTAGGGCAAAAAAACTTAAATTAAACCTAACTTCTATCATTAGATCTCCACCTAATGAATGGCCCAGATTGACTAGAAATTACTATACTTTTACAAGGCAATTTTATATATATTCTTAACTTCGAGGGCGCTACCCCCAAAACCCCCCACCAGGGGGGGCTCCCCATAGGTCACAAACGCCCCCCCCGCCCCCCGGACCCCCCCTACAACAAATATTTTTCAAACTGGGGTCCAATGTGGCTATACCTTTGAATACAGAAGATAATCAGGCTCCACACCCAACAATCTCCCACTTGGAAACTAATTATAGCAACTCCACCACTGCTTCATTTGTTGGACAATGGCTGCTCTTTGGACCTAGTTGTTTCTCATCTTCTTCGTCATACTTGAAGACCAATTGAAACTGAGCATATTCTCAGTTTCTCCCTGGCTACAACTTTCGTTAGCATATCTGCAGGATTCTGGCTAGTGTGTATCTTTTCCTGCTTCAACTCTTCATCTTCGAGCACTGATCGTACGAAATGGTACTTGAGCTATATGTGTTTAGTCCTAGAATGAAATGTTGAGTTCTTTGCAAGATGAATAGCACTTTGGCTATCACTGTATAACATGCCCATATCATACTGCTTACCCAATTCACCCATAAACCTTTGTAACCAAATCATTTCTTTACTAGCCTCTGTAGCAACAAAATACTCTGCTTCTGTTGTTGAAAGTGCAACAACACTTTGGATTTTTGAAACCCGACTGACAGAATTTCCACCTACAGTAAATACATATCCTGTAGTGCTCCTGCTATTATCTCTGTCACCTTCCATATCTGTATCAACATATCCCTGTAGAGAAATGTTTGAACCACCAAAAGCATAATGCTTAATTTGTGGTACCTTTCAAATATCTGAGAATCCATTTCACTGTGATCCAATGTTCCTTTCTTGGATTGTTCATATACTTGCTTACAACTCCCACTGCATGTGCAATATCAAGCCTTGTGCAAACCATTGCATACATTAAGCTTCCAACTGCTGATGCATATGGAACTTTAGACATATAATCCATGTCTTCTTGGGTCTTTGGTCACATTTCCTTACTAAGTTTAAATGGCTAGCAAAAGGTGTACTAACTGGTTTTGCATTGTGCATATTAAATATTTTCAACACCTTTTGTATGTACTCATTCTGAGACAATGTTAGTTTGCGATTTTTCCTGTCTCTAGTTATTCTCATACCAAGGATTTGTTTTGAAACTCCCAAATCCTTCATTGCAAATGAATTTGCAAATTTTCTTTTGAGCACATTTATTTCCTACATGTTAGACCCTGCAACAAGCATATCATCTACATACAATAAAAATATAATATAGTTGTCATCATTTTGCTTTTTCATATAGACACAATGATCAAAGTGACATCTAGTATAACCTTGTTCAGACATAAACTTGTCAAATTTTAGATACCACTGCCTTGGAGCATGTTTTAAGCCATACAAGCTCTTCTTCAACCTGCACACTAGTTTCTCCTTCCCTTTTACCTCATATCCTTATGGCTGCTGCATATATATCTCTTCCTCCAAAGCCCCATGGAGAAAGGTTGTCTTTACATCTAACTGCTCAAGATGCAAATATTAAACTGCTACTAGACTTAGAATAGTTCTAATTGAAGTCATTTTAGCAACGGGAGAAAATATTTCATCAAAATCAATACCTTTCTTCTGTAAACCCCTTCACCACAAGTCTAGCTTTGTACCTCTGTTTTCCTCCATCTTCTTCCTTCAGCCTATAAACCCATTTATTATGCAATGTAGTTTTACCTGCAGGCAACCTGACTAAGTCCCAAGTCTGGTTATGCATTGAGGAGTCCATCTCTTCTTCCATGGCTAGCTCCCACTTCTTCTTGCTTTCAACCTGCATTGCTTCTTCATATCATTCGGGTTGAATCAGTCAACAATAAATAATATAATGAAGGAGAGTATCATTTAGGAGGTTTACTTATCCTGGTAGATATTATAACACCAATTTCAGGTTTTTGCGGTGCCTGTTGCTATTGTGGTGGTTGTTGTTGTTGCGGTTGTTGATTATTATTATTTGTAGGCACCTTTACTTTTTCAGTGATCTCATCAAGAACCATGTATTCCTTGTTTTCTTTTTTATGTTTCTTTTCTTGAAACTGATTCTTATACAAGACCTTTTCATTGAATATTACATCTTTTCTCCTAATGATTTTGTGATTTTCATAATCATATAAGCGATAACCAAAATTATTAACACCATATCCAATAAAGGTACATTTCTTTGATTTTGACTCAAGCTTTGTTCTATTTTCTTTATTAATATGGACAAAGGCCTCACAACCAAAAGGCTTTAAAAAAGAGTAGTTTACCTTTTTACATGTCCATGCTTCCTCTGGAACACCACCATCTAGGGAACTTGAAGGCCCTCTGTTTATTAGATAAACAGCAGTATCTACACCATCTTCCCAAAATTGTAAAGGAAATCCTGCATGCAATCTCATGCACCTTTCATGCTCCATGATTGTTCTGTTCATCCTTTATGACACACCATTTTCTTGTGGCGTTCTTGGAACTGTCTTAGACTCTCTGCGAATTCCATGCTTTGAATAGTACCTATCAAACTCATTGATGCAATATTCACCTCTATTGTCCGATCTGAGACACTTCAATTTCTTTCTTGTATCAATCTCAACCAAAGCTTTCCATTTCTTGAAAGTATCAAATACATCAGAATTATTCTTAATACAATAAATCCAAGTTTTTCTAATTGCATCATCAATAAAAATAACATAATAACGAGAGCCACCGAGAGATGATACCTGAGCAGGTCCCCATACATCTGTATGCACAAGCTCTAATTTTTCGCTCTTCTTTTCTTTCCCAAATCTGAGAAATATGACTCTCTTCTGTTTTCCATAAATGCAATTCTCACAGAAGTCAAAATCAACATTCTTCAAACCCGGCAACAAATTCCTTGAGTGAAGGATCTTCATCTCCTTCTCACTCATGTGTCCAAGCCTATGATACCATAATGTTCCATCTGCTCCTTTGGAAGTTAAAGAATTAACAAAGTTAGAAATACCATTGCATAAATACAATGTACCAACCTTTTCGCCTTTTGCTGTTACTAGGGCTCCTTTGGTGACCTTCCAAGATTTATCTGTGAAAGTTGTCACACAACCTTCACCGCCTAACTGCCCTGTAGAAATCATATTTTTCTTCAGATCTAAAACATGCCTTACCTCCTTTAGTAGCCATTGGTTTCCATTTTGTTGTTTTACAAGAACCTTGTTCATTCCAACAATTTTACAAGGTTTATCATCACCCAAACAGACTTGTCCAAAATCTCCTTGAACATAGTCATGAAAGTATTTCTTATCAGGTGTGGCATGGAATGAGGCCCCTGAATCTGCCACCCAGGAATCAGTAATATTTTCGAAAGAAATGATCAAAGCATCTTGTAACACCTCACCTATCACATTTGCTTCATGATTTTTTATTTTTTTTTGTGCATCTCCTTCTTTTCCCATTCGAGATCTACAGTTTTTCTTTAGGTGTCCTTTCTTTCTGCATTTCCAACAGACTCTCCCCTATCTGGAATTGGATCTATCTTTCCTTGATTTACTCCGATATCTTGAGCTCTTTCCTCTTTCCATTTTTCTTCCCCTAGACTCTGCACTCAAAGAATTACCTAATGTCTCACCAAAGCTTTTCCGTCGCATTTCCTCGATAAGATAGCACCAACAACATCATCAAACTTTAAAGTACTAGATCCAGAAACAGAGTTGCTAATGGCCATTACTAAACCATTCCAATTTTCTGGCAATGAGCACAAGAATAACAGAGCTCTAACTTCATCATCAATGTTTATCCCTATAGAACTTAACTAACTTGTAATAGTATTAAAATCATTTAAATGGTCTGCAACAGATCCACCTTCCGACATCTTCATATTAAGTAAACGCTTCATAAAAAAGACCTTATTTGAGGCCAAGGGTTTTTCAGATAGTTTCACCAACGCCTTAATCAAACCCTTCGTCGTTGTTTCCTTCGAAATGTTGAAGGCGACCGATGCTGCGAGGCACAGCCGTACTCTTCTGAGTGCCTTTCTATCAAGAAGGTTCCATTCTTCATCTGTTATACCCATTGGCATCTTTGTTTTTCTGCCCAATGGTAGGTACAGATATTTTTGATACAGATAATATTCCATCTACATCTTCCACAGCGAGAAGTTTTGGCTGTTAAATTTCTTGACCCTAAACTTACCATCTTTTGCCATTTCTCCCACTCGAACCAGAAATCCTTCTCTCCTACGAGTTTGTTAGCCAAAAAAAAGCCTTCGGCTCTAATACCAATTGTTAGAAAATTATATATTACGGAGCAATGGAACACATAAAATATTGCAGAAATATAAACACAGAAAATGCATAAAATAAGAGAGACACAGATATGCGTGGTTCACCCAGTTTGGACTACGTCCACAGAGAAACAATCAGTCCTTCCTTTTATATCATCCAACAAATTAAAGAGATACAACCTACAACAGATCCGTTGTAACACCCTCTTTGTTCTTAATCTCCTCTGTCTTTCTCACTCAGAATACAAATTTACATAGATGCAATACAATTCCGTCATATATAGTGACGGGTTGCCTTCTAGAGAAAAAAACCCTAAATTAAACATAACTTCCATCGTTAGATCTCTGCCTAATGAATGACCCAGATTGACTAGAAATTACTATACTTTAACAAGGAAATTTTACATATATTCTTAGCTTCGGGGGCGCTACCCCTGAAACCCCCCTCCAAGGGGGGGCTCCCCAAAGGTCAGAGCCGCAGTGAATATTTTTCGGGGAGTGTTGCCGCCGCATTTTTAACTGGGGTCCAATGTGGCGATACCTTTGAATCAGAAGACAATCAGGCTCCACACCCAACACGTGTGTTGCCTCTCCCCGACTAACTTAGTGACTGCTTGGAGTAACACCCTGAGAGGTTAAAAGTAATTAGCTTGAATATTGTCTTTTATACTACATGCAAAGCTTGTACAATGAATAGTTTACCTGGTAGACTATCAGAATAAATAATATTATAAAGTATGTGCTAATACCTTGTATACCAGCCAAATCCTCCCTTTGCAATATTGTTTTCATCTCGGACACTTGCTCTTGCAACTGTCAATGTTTCCGTGGTAAAAACTATTGGCTGAGTCTACCTAACAAGCGAATCTTCCTCGATTTCCCCGTGACCTATATAATCAAAATAATTCAGGGGCTACATCAGAAACCTCACAAGCTATTGGTAAGTGATCCGTTGAAGAATATTTGTGCTGATTCTGTTTAGAGTATTAATTTTCAACAATGATCAAAAATATTTTGAAAAAGAAATTAAAATAACTGGGCGGGCATAAAAGTGGTCCATTACAGACTGTTTCTAGGGAAATAATACTCACTCTATAATATTTTATAACACTATTACACCAAGGGTATTTTTAAAACAAATTTTTTAAGACAAAAGAAATCTTTTTTCTTAAAAAGTCAATTTTTATTTTAATTATTTTACATTAAAATTTAATATGAATTGAATTGTCTTAAATATAAAATTTAAGACAAAAACAGTTTAAGACAAAAATATTTGAAGACAAAACTTTATATTTAAAACAAAAATAGTGTAAAACAAAAATATTTTAAAACAAAACTTTAAATTTAAGACAAAAAGAATTTAAAACAAAAATATTTTAAAACAAAATAGTTTACAAAAATACTTTAAGACAAAACTTTATATTTAAGATCAAAATATTTTAAGACAAAACTTTATATTTAAGACAACAACAGTGTAAGACAAAATTATTGTAAGACAACTTTATATTTAAAATAATCGCCACTTAAAATGAAAATTATTTAAGACAATTAACAATTACAACAAAAACACATCAATTTAAGACAATATTATCTAAGAAAGTACCCCATCCTTAATATCATACTCTATAACTCATTTGAGGAATGAATCTATATTTTTGATAACATAATTAAAGCATAAAACTAACCCATACCTACCAACAACGAAATTGCCACAATCTTGTGGGGCGCGAGGGCAAACTTAGCATGGGTAGTGTGTTGCGTCTCCCCGACTAATTTGCAACAGACCATAATACATATGTTCGATTAGGACTTTATACTTTGAATCTGTGAGGTTACTACAGATGGAAGAGAAATAAAATAGCAGTCAAAAAATCTATCCTTACATTCTATGCAAGAAAAGAAAGAATTTCTGAATGAAGTTAAGCCTGTGGGCTAAATTCGGCATCGAAATCTTGTGAACATACTAGGCTGTTGCGTAGAGGGATGAGAGAGATGTGCTCGTTTATGAATATTTGGTAAAGGAGAGCATTGATAAATTGCTAACTAGTGACTGATATCGACTTTATAGACATAGATTAAGGCAGGGGAGCCGCTAAAATTGACAAACACTTTAAAGTTTCATGTGCGTGATTGCGAATCGCTAGACAGTAGATTTTGTGAATCCTTGTGAAATGCGTATCTAACTTTACCTCCCTTACATCTTTTGTGAACGACAACACAGCTTCCGCGCCTTGACCGGAGGGAGGGAGTATGGGAATCAATGAAGTCCACTGTCCCACCCAGAAACAAAGCCCAATTGTGTAAAGCAGTCTCCGCTCTCAAGTGGTAACGTTGAAAATCAAAACCCATTTTCTGTAAAAGCAAACTCCATTGTCTGTTCTGCCGTAAGGACTGCGACTTCTTACCACGTTTAATGTTTTTATAATTAGAATAGCATCTTGCAGGACAATTATCAATGTTATGAAAATGAGGTATGTGCCTCTTGATGATGGTGTGGAATTTCACATTTGTTGGTACACTTCACATTTTATTTAAACTATTAATAAAACATAATATATACGATACGATCAAGGGCGCGCCATAAACTCATTGGCCAATTTATTTATCATGAGCTAATGTGATATTACTATGCCTTTTCTAGAGAGGACATACCACTTTAGTGGGACAAGATCACTAACAATATCATTAGCAATATTTTCATATATTACCATAATAATTTGGACAAAATGTCTTCATATAAATATCAAATGAATGTTATAATCTATAATATCAAAATTAAAGGAAATACACTCAATAGTATCCTCTTTATAGAGGTGAGTCATTCCTCATTTAGACCATGAATATGATTAGGTACTTAATATACAAGTACAAGATAAACAACACATAAGACAAGATGTTCCCTAGAGCTAATTTGAACTAGAGCCAAAACCATCTAAGGCTCAAATGGGGATGGCACAAAGATGCCAAAAGCTTACCTAAATCATTTGGGAATAAAAAGTCATTTTGAATAATAATGATATTAAAAATATTATTGCATCTAAATTTAGATAGAATTTATGTTGAGCTAAATAATTAGAGGATAAAAGAAAATCAAGATATTAAAAGCAAGCCATCAACCCTAATTTAGAGGATCAAAAGTATCAATTGCAACTACCATAAAGAAGACAATCAATGTTGGTAAAATAAGACCAACTTTCATGAGTAACATAGTGAAACTAGGCATTACACAATACTCAAAACACCATGGGTTGGAAAAAAATATTGTATTTGTGAAGTGAAAAAGATTGAAGATGAAAACAACTTCTCTTAAAAATCCATGGTATACCCAAATTAGATCATATATTCAATATATTTATCACCATATTAACCTTCCTAACTTTCTAACTCAATGAAAATATGATAACGTTGGAATTCTTATTTTAATAATATACGATGACCTTGGACTTCTTATTTTAATTATTGTTTTGCATGTTTTTTTAAAATAAATTAGAGTAATCTCTTACTTTTCATTGGATGTTAACTATCATCATTATTTATAAAGTTATTCCTAAAACATTTCACTTACATATTTTATTTATGGCAAACATTATTTTATATATATATATATATATATATATATATGCTAAAAAAAATTTACTCATACGATAAAAAAATAATATCTCTAATAAATTTTCTTAAAAAACAATTTATAATTTAAAAAAAAATAAGATAAATAAACTTGAAATATTCAATATTTTAGTACTTTACTAAAGAGCAGATTTCTAAATTAACTTATTTCTTTAAATTCATCATTTAAATTCTATATATAATACAAGATGTTGCAAATTTCCATAAACCATCTAAAACAAAATCAATATTAAAAAGTCATTTTTCACAAGCTCTATCTTCTACAAACTCTTATATAATAATAATAAAATAAAAAAGTAAACCAAAATTTATGAAAATGAGAAGTAAATTCAATATAATAAAATTAAAACTAAGATTGATGAAATGAAAAGTAAGGTGGAGTTTTTTTAATTCTTCCTTGAGCAACTTGTTAGCTTCAAAATTTTGTAAAAAAAACTAAAATTCATGAAAATGAGAAATAGATCCAGTACAATAAAATTAAAACAGATTTATGAAACGAGAAGTAAGGTGGGGTTGTTCCAATTCTTTGTTAAACAACTTGGTTAGCTTGAAAATTTTGTTATATGTATGTATGAACAATTTGAAGGCTAGAAAAAATAGATTTTACATTTTTAATATGCATGAACAATTTGAATATTAGAAAACATAGATTTTATATTTTTAATATTTTAAAATAGATATTGTATAAATATTTTACCAATATAGAATTATTTTTTATTTATGGTATAATGAAGAGAGTTGTTTAATATTTGTATGTGTGATTTCTTTTTAAAGAGGAATAGGGAATATTTTGGAAAAAAAATAATTACTAATTATTTGTATGTGTAAGTATAATTGATATACAAATTATTTACTTAAAGTGGATATTGAAATATTTTATTTATATAACCAATATTGAATTATTTTTTATTATTTTTTTCTATGTGGTTCACAAATACCAGAGGAAAATGACAGCTACATCCACAAAATATTTGTATTAGGTAGATCCACTTGAAGGGATCACTTCCTGTTGACTCGACCACAAAGCCTCACCCCAAGGTTGTTGAGATAATTGAACCTATCTGAATTAAGACTTTTGTGAGAACAATTATTTAGATATTTGTCTTCGAGACCCATCACATAAAAGAATTGATTTCTGATAGGTTTCGAACCAATAAATGTGGTTCATAATTAGGATGAAAAGATGAAGAAAATATTATCCAATAGGGGTATAAAAGGGGGAGGAAGAAGTCCAAGAACTAAAAAATTAGGTCAAAAGTCTAACATGCAATGTATACTTTAACCACAAGGACACGACCAATTAAACTAACCCTCGAAACTATCTTTTTATCAACTCTATGTTAAACATAAGAAAATTACACATTTCTCTTGTATTAAATTACAAAGAAAACATCTTTAAATATAATAATAATATATAAAATAATATATTCTTATTACATCATCCAGCATTAATAATGTTAAAAGATATGCTCCTTAATTATAAAAAATCATATATTTTTACTGCATCATCTAACATTAATAATGTTAAAAGATATGCTTCTTAATCTCCTTTATATTAATTGAGTTGCTTTGTGTCCTCAATCTCCTTGAAATGAGAGACCCATCTAGAGCTAGACCAATGGAATGACAGACATTTCTAGAGCTAGACCAACCGATAAGAGAGAGTTCATGTAAAGTGTAGAGTGTCATTTATATTTATGGAAGTGGTATGTAATTTAAAATAAGATTTATGGATGTTATGGATACTTTGCAAATCAAATATTAAAAAAAAAAAAAAAAAACCTAACAGTAGTGTACATAAATTTTTACTATTGAAATATGTGGACTTAAGTCAAAAGAAAAACAAATTATTTATGGTTTTCTTACATTATCAAATTGAAGCATTGAAGCATCTCGAGCTTGTTCAAATATCAATATACCATGTTTCTACTGATTAATTAGAATGAAATGAAAAGTGTTGATCCGAATTGGATCCATGGAAATTATCAAAGTTCTATCACTGTATTAAACCAGGACAGACTTCAAAAATTTGTGAAAAAAGAGCTATCAGGAAGACCTTTGGACAGTGGTAGTTTTCAGCTAGCAAGGAACCACGAGGACCTCGATCAAAGCGCGTTGATCAAGGCCCCTGAAGACTGCTCGGGAGGAAAACTCGCAGTTAGGAAGCCCAGATCGGAAAACAGAGGCCATTTCTGTTGCGCGATTAGCACTAATCACACATCATTGGCTAAAACCCCTTGAGAAGGAAAAGCCTCGAAGTGCTCGGTCACATGGGAAACCGGGAAACCGTAGGGAAGGCGCTAAGGTGAAAGGCAGTTCCCGCACTCCAAAAATCAACGAAATATTGGAGGCATATTGGGTGGTAAGCGGATTTGGGCAGAGAACGAGTGATTCCATACATCGCACAATGTGTGTCCAGCAGATGAGAGAGAAAACCACCTCTCGTCATGGGCTAACGGTCGAGCAAGTCAACTGCGCGAAACGAGTGAACAATATAGGATCTGGGGGCTCCAGATCTGACGATGGAGGTTACGTCCGATGGGAAATCGGATTTGACGAGAGAATTAAGCTACGACAAATAAAAGCCTGAAGTTCGATTTGATTGCTGAGCTGGCAGATGAATCATTACACACCGTAACCGAAATACGAAATCGTTGAGGAAGAGATGGCACAGTTCATGAGAGGACAAGTGGCCACTTCCCTGTGAGATGTTGGCAATGACGCAGAGGCAGGGAACTCGAAGTGAATAGCAGCAGGCAACCCAAAGAGGCAGAAGAGGAAGCGAAACGTGAATGACAAATTGGCTTTAAGCCATGAATAGACAGAGAACGGAATGGAGAAGGGAAGAACCAAAGAAGGGAACAATGAAGAAAAGATGAAAGAGACAGTGAAACAAGAGGTAGAAAAACAGAGAGTCGAGCTAACCTGCAGCATAAGGCAGCATCGAGCAGATATAAGGCTTGAGAGGTTCAAGCAATCCCTATTAGGATCTGTCGGGAATTGAGTACCACATTGGGCTCCTCCCATTAAAGACCAGAGAGATCAAGATTTGGTAAGGAAAGAGTCTCTGCACTCTAGCAGCTTAGGGAATCCAAGAACCACTCTACTAAGCATCCTCTGTTACAAGAGACTTAAGTTGAGCTCGTCATTGTAAAAATCTCCTTTAAAGACACAATAAAAGAAGGCCACCATTGAAAGTTGGACTGGAGACATAGCCTGGAGAATAGGGTGAACTCCTTATTAATTTTTTGTGTTCTTACAATTTCTTACTGTGTTTCTCTTACTGTTTTCTATTTTCCAGTGTCTTTGTATTTTGTAATCTGATCGATCCATTGCCTAAGATAACATAGACACACACTAGCGCATGAGTCTGTAATACATTCATTCATTAATTATTTAACTGAGATCACTCATGAGTGACTTTCAGATCAAGTGGTATCAAATCTTTATGATGTTAAGGTTAGACAAGCTTGTGTTGGTTTAGCTGTTGAATGCTAACTAGGTCAAAGCTCAAATTAGGAGAAGGAGAGTTGGTCAAAACTAATCCTCAAATTGGGAGAGTCTACCCTCAGAAGACAATGTCAGAGGAAGGTTCTATGGGGCCAGACCCTCAATTCATACAGAGTTTCCTAGCCATAAAGTCCATGGTAGAGAAAATGTATAGGGATTTTAGAAAACATAAGGATGAAGATTCATCGGGCTCTAAACAAGACAAAGGAGAAGATGAGTCTCATTTCCATGACCACTCAACAAGAAAAGGGAAAGAGGACAACTTTCTCACACCTCGTAATAGCCCTAAACACAAAAGGAAAGCATATTTGATCAAACTAGATGTTAAATTTGATTTACCTATATATGATGTAGAGTTGAATGAAGAAAAGTTGGACAATTGGAATAGACAAATTGATGTTTATTGCAGAGTGCAGAGTATCGACTCAGACAAGAGAAAGATTCAGCTGGCAAGCCTACGCCTTGGAGGCACTGCCTTGGTTTGGTGGGAAGGCAGGACCCAAGCTAACCTGAAGAGACATGGTAAGACTATCTCTGTCTGGAGTGAATTTGTTTCTGCAATCAAAAAACAGTTCTATCCATTGGCCTACATGCAGCAAGCCATGATGAGTTGGCAAACTCTTTGACAGTTGAAGGGGCAAAGTGTACAGGGATACACTCAAGAATTTAGAAAGAGAGAATTGATTCTAGGAATCTCATTGGACTCACATGAGACTCTGTTGAGGTACATTGGTGGTCTACACAGCTACATGAGGCACACTATCCTGATGTTTAATCCCACTAGTATAAATGAGGTATCTGTACAAGCTACTCATCTAGAAGCTAGAGGAAAGAATGGAAGCCCACAAGTTGGGAGATCATCCCAACCCACTACAAGCAAGAATAAGGAGAAAAGAAAGTAGAAATGGAAAGAAAGGAAGGCTATCATTGCACAGAAAAGCAAGGTTTCATGCACTCACTGTAAAAGGGATGGGCATGATGATGAGCAAAATTGGATTCTGCATCCAGAGCTAAGACCTAAGAAGTTTGAGGGCAAGAAGAAGAAGATTGTTGCAGCTATTCAAAAAGATTTGGGGTCAGAATCAGGAGATGAAACAACTATTGAAGCCACAGGTATAAAAGGTAAGAATTCTGAAGCATCTACAAGTATTTCTGCACAATCTATTATTGATGAAGAAAATGAGAGAAAAATACATGAGCTTTTCCATATTCGAGTTATTTCCAAACATCAAAATATTGATACTTTGTTTGATAGTGACTCACAAGTAAATTTAATTTCTGAAGCAATTGTAAAGAAGTTGGGATTAGTAACTACACCTCACAAGAAACCATACCCATTAGGATGGTTGAATGATAAAGCACAACTACAAGTGACTAGACAGTGCAAACTCAAGTTTTCTTTTGGGTCAACATTTGTAGATGAGGTTGAGTTAGACATAATTCCTTTGGATATATGTGGAATTGTTTTAGGAAGTCCTTACTTGTATGACAGAAAAGCCATTTTCTATAGAGCAGAGAACAAGTATATACTTCTTAAAGATGGAATAGAATACTTTATAAGACCTCATAAGCTCAAAAATAATTATACTCTCATAAACTCGGGGTAGATGAAACGAATGATAAATTCATGTAAACAATTCTTATTGATGGTTGTAAAGGAAAAGAAACCTGATAAAACCAATGAATTTGAGGGCTATAATGCTAAATAGCAAGTTTATTTAGAAAAGGTTGTTTCAGAGTATGATATCTTGTTTCAAGAACCAAAAGGTCTGCCACCCAAAAAGGAAATAGTGAGTGATATAATTTTGCAGCAAAATGCTCCATTGCCTAACATTGGCATGTACAGGTTGTCCGCTTTAGAGAACAAAGAAATCAAGGAGCAGGTGCAGGAGTTGCTTGAGAAAGGGTTCATCAGACCTAGCACATCACCATGTGGGTCATCAATCGTTTTGGTGAGAAAGAAAGATGGCACGTAGAGAATGTGCATTGATTACCGAGCACTGAATAAGATAACAATAAAAAATAATTATCCCCTTCCTCAATAGATGGTCTGTTAGATCAATTGAAAGAAGCTTTTTATTTTTCCAAGTTAGACTTGCACAGTGGATACCATCAGGCGAGAGTTACAGAAAAAGATGCATGGAAGACTGCATTCAAAACAAATCAGGGATTGTATGAGTGGCTAGTTATGCCTTTTGGCTTAACTAATGCTCCTGCTACTTTCATGAGATTAATGAATGATGTACTCAGACCTTTTCTTGATGATTTTGTTATTGTGTATCTAGATGAGATTCTGATATTTAGCAAAACATTGGAAGAACACTTAAAGCATGTTAAGGAGACACTAGATGTTTTGAAAAGAGAAAAACTTCATGTTAAACTCTCAAAATGTGAATTTGGCAAAACCTCTTTGAATTATTTGGGTCATACAGTAAGGGGTGGTGAATTGAAGATAGATCCCTATAAGGTGGTAGTCATTGCAAACTAGCCTAAACCTAAATCTGCTACAGAAGTTAGAAGATTCTTAGGATTAGCACAATATTGGAGGAAGTTCATTTCTAACTTTTCCTTAATTGCAGCTCCCTTGCATGCTTTAATAGGAATGAAGAAGGTGTTTCAGTGGGGAGGCAAACAGCAGCAAGCCTTCGACACCTTCAAAGAAAAGATTAGTACAACACCTGTACTAGCACTGCCTGATCTTCAAAGACCATTTGAGATCCAAACGGATGCCAGTGACTATGCCATGGGAGCAGTGTTGACACAACATGATAAACCCATATGTTATCATTCTGAGACATTTAATTTTGTAGTAGTTAATTATCCTACATATGATAAAGAATTGTATGCATTAGTACAGAGTGTGAAAAAGTGGAAACATTACTTAATGGGCAAAGAGATAGTAATACATACTAATCATCAACTACACTCCTAAACTAAGTTGCAGCAATCAAGACACTATAGATGGATGGGTTTTCTACAACAGTTTCATTTAGTCATCAGATATAAAAAGGGCATGCACAATAAAGTTGCAGATATGTTATCTAGACTCATTATAAATGCATCTACTATACTTAAGCATAATTATGTGTTACGTGAGAGTTACATTGAACAATGTGCTCAAGATATAGACTTTAAAGCTATATATGCAACTTTAATTCAAGGCAAACGAGTAGAAGAATTGGATTATCATGTAAAGGACCGACTCTTATATCATTGTGGGAAGTTATGCATTCCACAAACTGAAAGAGTAAAGATAATTCGAGAAGCACACACTTCTCTAATATCCGGTCACTTTTGGGTAAGTAAAATAGTTGCACAGTTGCAAAGATTTTTTTATTGGCCAAAAATGAACGAGACAATTTCTAGATATGTAAGAAGGTGTACTATGTGTGCTAAAAGAAAGCCTAGCAACAGAAAACTAACCTTGTACACTCCATTACCAGTTCCTTCTCACCCTTTGGAAAGTGTTTCCATGGATTTTGTTGGAGGACTACCTAAATCTACGACAGGTCATGATTATCTATATTTTGTTGTGGATAGGTTCAGTAAAATGTGTATTTTGATACCTTGTAATAAACAAATTATAGTTGAACAAACTGCAAAACTATTTTTTGAACATATATAGGTTCATTTTGGATTACCCACTTCCGTTATATCTGATCAAGACACCCGATTTGTGGGGAGGTTTTGATCAAGTCTATGGGACATGATGGACACCAAATTGAAGAAAAACACAGCTTTTCATCCACAAACTGATGGCTAGACAGAAGTAGTTAACAAGACAGTGATCCAGTTACTCAGGGGATATTGCAGCAAGCATCCTAAGCTTTGGGATGAACATTTATGTTATGTGCAGCATGCTTACAACAGAGCCAAACATTCCTCTACACAGAGATCTCCTTTTGAGACCTGTTTAGGTTTCACACCAAGGTCTCCTTTGGATTTTGTCTTTGGTAAAGACACCACATTTGAGGGACATAGTGATGTGGACACGGCAACTAGGTTCATTGAAAAAATCCAACAGATCCATCAAGAAGTACAGGAACAACTAGAAAAGAGCTAAGTCAAATACAAGGCAAGGCATGACAAGCATCAGATGGAGCATAGTTTCCAAGTTGATGACCAAGTCTAGTTGTATATCAACAAGGACAGGATGCAAGGTGAAGGTAAAAAGCTAAGGCCTATCATGTATGGACCTTTCAAGATACTTGAGAAGATTGGTGAGAATGATTTTCGCCTTGATCTACCAGCTTACATGCACATCTACTTAGTCGTGAATGCAGATTACTTGAGATTGTTTGAACCTTCACTAATTGAAGACCCCAAAGAGCAAAATCAATTGCCTTCTATCGATGACCTGCTACCTGAATATCTTAATGAATTGCAGGAAGACACATTTATGGACAATAAGGTAAGGACGACGTGTAGGGGAGATGTTGAGTACCTCAAAATTAGGCTCAAGGGTTCAAAGCCGAGCAATGCAAAGTGGATTGGGATTGGACAAGTGAGACAATTGTACCCTCACTTAGTCGATTCTTGAAAACCAACTTTTGGTGGTCCAAAAGCTTTTTCAGTGGGAAGGTCGTGATCCAAATTGGATCCACGGAAATTATCAAATTTCTATGACTGTATTAAATCGAGACAGACTTCAAAAATTTGTGATGAAAGAGCTATCAGGAAGACCTTTGGACAGTGGCAGTTTGCAGCCAGCAAGGAACGACAAGGACCTCGATCAAAGCGTGTTGACTGAGGCCCATGGAGACCGCGCAAGAGGTAAACTGGCAGTTAGGAAGCCCGGATCGAAAAACAGAGGCCATTTCTGATGCGTGATTAGCATTGGAAATCACGCATCGCTAGGAAAAACCCCTCGAGAAGGAAAAGCCCCGAAGCGCTCGGTCGCATGGGAAGCTGGGAAACTGTAGGGAAGGCGCTAAGGTGAAAGGCGGGTCCCGCGCTCCAAAAATCGGCAAAATATCGGAGGCATATTGGGTGGTAAGCGGATTTGGGCAGAGAACGAGCGATTCCATACATCACACGACGCGTGTCCAGTGGATGAGAGAGAAAACCACCTCTCATCACGAGCTAATGTTCAAGTAAGTCAACCGCGTGAAAAGAGTGAACACCGTAGGATCTGGGGGCTCCAAATCTGATGGTGGAGGTTGTGCCCGATGGGAAACCAAATTTGACAGGAGAATTAAGTTGCGACACATAAAATTCTGAAGTCCGATTTGACTGCTGAGCTGGCGGATGAATCATTACACAGCGTAACTAAAATACCAAACCGTTGAGGAAGAGTTGGTGCAATTCGTGAGAGGACAAGTGGCCACTTCCTTGTGAGATGTTGGCGATGACGTAGAGGCAGGGAACTCCATGTGAACAGTAGCAGGCGACTCAAAGAGGTGGAAGAGGAAGTGAACCGTCAAGGAAAAATTGGCTTTAATCCATGAACAAACAGAGAACATAATGAAGAAGGGAAGAACTAGAGAAGGGAACAGTGAAAAAAGGATGAAAGAGACAATGAAGCAAGAGGCAGAAAAACAGAGAGCCGAGCTGACATGCAGTGTAAGGCAGCATCGAGCAGACAGAAGGCTTGAGAGGTTCAAGCAATCCCTGTGAGGATCTATTGGGAATTGAGTACCACATTGGGCTCCTCTCATTAAAGACCTGAGAGGTCAAGATTTGGTAAGGAAAGAGTTTGTGCACTCTAGTGGCTTGGGGAATCCAAGAACCACCCTACTAAGCATCCTCTGTTACAGGAGACTCAAGTTGAGCTCCTCATTGTAAATATCTGCTTTAAAGACACAATAAAAGAAGGCCACCACTGAAATCTGGATCAGAGACGTAGCCTTGGAGAATAGGGTGAACTCCTTATTAATTTGTTGTGCTCTTACATTTTCTTACTGTGTTTCTCTTGTTGTTTTCTATTTTCCAGTGTCTGTGTATTTTGCAATCTGATCGATCCGTTACCTAAGATAACATAGACACACACCAACACATGAGTCTGTAATACCTTCATTCATTAATTATTTAACTGAAATCACTCGCGAGTGACTTTCAGATCAATTGTGGTAGCTAAAATGGATATGAATGTGAAGCTCACTTTTTTAAGGATGAAAAACAATGATCATATGAACAAAATGGTAGGTATTGACGCCAAAGAGTTTTTAAAAATGGTGGTTGTTTTTTATAATGTTACAATGTTAAACAAAATGGGAAAAAATATGTTAGATGTGTATTTAGTTACAATATTATGAAATAATATTATATATATATATATATATATATTGTGAGATTTAAATGGTTGATATTTTTTAAATTTTTAATATCATAAATTAATTGTTGTAACTAATTAGAAAATATATATATATATATATATATATATATATATATATATATATATATATATATATATATAGTGAGATTTAAATGTGTGATATTTTTTAAAATTTTTAATATAATAAATTAATTGTTGTAACATATAATGAGGATTTTATTAATAATATTTTAAATTTAGTGTATAATTTTATTTTTATTATTTAAAATTATGTAAAGAAATGTTCAAGATTTTAAATATGTTTATATTTATATTATTGATATTAATTGGATTTTATGTTCACTATTTCCTATTTTATGATTTTTCATGAATTTGGATTTCTATTCAAAAAATTATGTGGGACATACATTCACTAGTTTTATCTTAAGGTTTTCCCTCCTGCCACTTTTATCTTTTCTCCAATCATAGAGAGTATTGAATTCTCAATATAATGATTGATGTAGATGATGATATTTTATTCTGGAAACAAAAAGATCTATCTCAAAATTGATGATTGGGGTTGTTTAAGTGACCTACATATGGTTGCATGCATTCCTTGCAAGCCTCTAAAGTATTCAACATTAAAGGTAGTGCATAACCCAATAGTTCACATCAAATCCCGTGAAGATACTAATACTATGTTCTAATTAATTCATAATTAATGCATGTTTTTATTCCACATAGTGGGAATATCAAAGCATATATACCAAATAATAGAAACCAAAGAGTCATTTATCTTAGATTAAAGTGACTATTGTACACACATTTTTTAATCCTTCTTAATTTTAACCATTTTTACCTCCATTTAGTTCATTGTGCATGTCGCCCCTCCAATTAAAAAAAATAATGTAGGTATGGGACTATTACAATGAAATGTTGAGTCATCCATAGATTTCAATAGCTTTGGATGGAATAGGTTTATATGAATATATTCATGTAGGCAAACAAGAAATCAAAAGGAACAAACTATCTTAAAATTTTGTCCATATATTTACCCAAGTTGTATTTACAAAGATCACTTTAGCCCCTAAACATTGAGCAACCCTTTTTCTCTTCATTCCTCTCAACTTTGTCATTAGGCAAGTGTCAATACTACTGTGGCACCTTCATTAAACCCTTATGGATGTCGGCAAGAGGTATTAGCCATCTAGACCTCCATGGGTAAGGAGCTCATCATGGGTTTACTACACCCTATTAATTCTCATAGGCTTCCTTTTTAATATAATTTATAAGAGTAATGCATATAAATGGCTTTAACTATCTAATGCAAGACTTACACACTCTAATGGTCATAGGATTTTTGGGAATTATTTTCTACTTACAATATAGACTCTTTCACACATCAAGGACATGTTTTAATATGCTCATTGCTTCACATAAAGTTTGAAATGTGAACACATTTGTATAGATGTTAGGCTATGCATGATATAAGTAAATTATCATTGTTAAGCTAGTATAATAAAATTGCACTTGTTTTCTTTATTTGGAATTTTGAATATTCCATAACTTTTTAGCCTAATTGTTGAAAAATATTGTAATTTGATGTTTCATGAGTCATACTTAGGATCCTAAGTTTGTTGTACTCAATACTATAATTTGGACTACTCAAATAACATATGGCCGAAATGGAATAGTTAAATTTGGACATAATAGTTTCAAGAGGACCCACTAACAATGGAGTTAATGAAAATTCACTAAGGCCAAATGCAAAAAGCTTTCGAGTAATATGTATGTTTTTATATATCCTAGAATTTTGGCATCCTTTCAATTTTTTAGTGACACAATTTGGATTTTGGGCTTATTGTTTCTTAGAAATCATATGTAGCTAATTTATGGACATGCTTTCCTTGCCCCTAGCATTCTTCATTATTCCTACTTATGTGGTGTGACCTAGGAGTCTCTCTACGACCACCATAATATTGATAATCAATTAAAATATAATTCCTTTGGTATGTACTATATAATTCAACTTCAATCACTATAGCTATATTGAGTACACAAGTTGGCTTTACATTGAAACTTCAAACAACAACTAGTACTCTTCGTATGCAACAATTGTCAAAGAATAAGTAAATAGGAATATATTATGTATCTAGACGCTTGCATGAAAAGCATGTCTTCCTTTGCTCCCCAACTACAATTATAGGAATAAAAAGTGATATATTAGTATGTAAGGCCACTAACTCAAGATAGATAGAAACATAAAGGTGGAGACACACATGGATATTTACACCACTAACTTATTAAGGTACTCAGTGATATGAACAAATGTGCTTATGTTTTTAGTTTTTTTATGATGTCCTTAGAGGTGAGCACGAAATTGAAAATAGATAGAATAACTTGGTTAAAATGGATTTCATAATAAAAACATCCATTAGATCCTTTTACTTAACTAGTAACTCAAGTTTGACTTAACATTTTTTATGATCACGATGATTTCTCTTTGTAAGAATGCTAAATTTATATTTAGTTGGAATTTTGTATTGTATGTATATAATATGAATCTGTACAATTAGTTTAAATCATTCTAATGCAAATGGGTAGGCCATTTTAATGTAATTGGGACATAAACCTGAATGATCCATACTTTCCTTATTTACCACCATATTTTATAGGTAGTATCTCTTATTTTCCATTGTATCTTTGAAAGGTTTTGTTTGATACCACTCTAATAGAATTTCCTGCAACTTTTTGTTAGATTTAAGACTAATTCTCCTTGAATCGTTCAAATTCAACTTAAGAGGTACTTGCAAAGGAAGAAAATTTAGTATCAAAATTTTAAAATTTAGCTCCAATATGCATTGGGGAGACTCTCTTACTCAAACTACAATATATTTGGTAATTGTAACTCAAATTTATACATGGGGCATAGAATAAATGGTGGTGGGGTATATTGTTAAGTCACTATGTGATGTGAAGGTCATCGGTTCAAAACTCTATGGGAAAAACTCCAGTCATGTTAAGGGATAATGTGGTCTAAGAAAAGTGCAATCCTCGAGTGATTTTGATGCCCCTAGTCGCGGTTTCTCAAGCCAAAGGTTAAGCCTATAGTCATATTTGGAGGACACATACAACTTGACAAAAACAAAACTGTACACGTTCCTTGGAATTTTATAATAACAATATTGGCTATATTTTGCATTAGAAATTTGTTCCAGCTACACTAGTTAACATAAGAATGAAAAATATAGATTTCCAAACATGATATTTATAGTTTTATACAAAACTAGGACCTTGTCATATAAAGAAACATGGCCACCCTTTGTAGAGGATTTTAAAACTTCTATAAAAAATATCTAAGGCTAAACAAAATTTAAAACACTAAGCATTAATACTTGATAAAGGCATGGTGATTGTAAGATTCAAATTGGATCTTTGTTATGGCCTAAAAGTTCTGGTTTGTTGAAGAATCTAACTAGTGTTCGTCTTCATAATTGTATTTGAGTCATTATGTATATATTTGTCAAGAAAAAGAAAATAATTATAAAAAGAAAAATTGTTTTCACGCTTCTGGGTCAAGCCTTGATTATGGACTTTTATGTTTATGTCAAAACATTCAAAATCATAGATCCTTCTTAGGATTTGCATGTCAAAAATGGAATTATTTTTTCATAATTTCCTCCACCATAAAGTTTACCTACCCATAGTTCAAGTCGGCCTAATAATGGAGCCTCAAACCACTATATATAGTGAGGAACTCAACCTTATTTGAGAGCAAGCAAGAGATGATTCAATCTCTAATTATAGAGAAAATAACAAATTGTGAAATACTAAGGGAAGCCTATATCCAATCATCAAAAGGATGAGCGAAGAAGACAATAAGTCTAGCAATGGAAAACAAAGTCTGAATCTTTTGTCACATTCATCAAATGTGCTATGATTCCAAGATAATTGGAAGACAAAGCTTCACGATTGCAGAGAAGTTGAATATTTTGTTGAAAAGTTGATGTCGACTAAAGGAATATTTGAATAAAAGAATATTTGACGAAAAGCTTGATTTGGGAGGTTGACTTGATGGTTGAAGGAGAGTCTCTAAGGCTCGGTTTTCCCCTCCATGGGGGTTTTGTCTTGGTTGAGTGCCTACATATTGTGCTATTTGTTGTGTTTGTGATCTTCATTAGCATTTGTCTTGGTAATAACTACAAAGATGAATTGATAAGAACCATCACAAGATAGTGTCAAATACTAGAGAAATCAATTTAAATGAGCACTAATTAAGTTGACCTAGAGTTATCAAAATGGTACCAAAGCAGGGTCCATTGGCATAAGGGAAGTTAGAATGTCACAACATTAGTAGAGGGCTAGCTCCCTAAGAGTGATTTTCTATAAGGAAAAGTCTGAGAAAAGAAGTTGACATTCTGGGCATGTCCCGTATGATTAGGTCGCAAGCCTAAGCAATATGAATGAAGTAATTTGAAGAGTATAGAAGCATTAGTATTAAAGATCAAAAGGATAGATTAATAGCCCATTCAAGGTCGAATCCTTTGGTAGAAGGAGCGAAGTCCTCGGAAGATATATTAAGGTATGGAATTAGCTTTCTAATCATAATATTGTGTCACCTCAAGGATCTGAAATCTCCATAAGCATATGCATTCATCAAGGACTAGAGACACATTTGGGGGATAGAAAACTAGCAAGAAAAGGACCTAGGTTTGAGATGATTTGAGGCATGATATGCATAGTTAAAAGGATCAACTTGAAATTCTAGTCACAAATACTTGGACATACATAAAAATACCAAGACCAAAATTTGAAAGATTTTTTATAGTCGCCTATATAAAGTATGAATTCCAAACATCGATATAGTAGTTGATATCAATATTGAGAAAAGCGAAGAGTTGTATGATTAGAGAGATCTAAAAATGACATCCCAAAAATTAGTGAAGTTTGTGAGTTTTGTGCATAAAAAAGTGAATGAATTTTGAGTTAAGAAGGACTAGATACAATCCTTGACGCAAGCAAAGGGACTACTTGAAGGAGAAATCAAAACCAAATCTAACAAACCTATATCCAAGTTTTGTTTGCTAGCTAAGGAAGTTGTCATTTTCTGTGGTTTGTAGTCATAAAGAACTGAGTACATATATAAATAAGATCTGATATCTATTAGTGAATTATAAGGATCACAATGTTTGGTATAATAAGGATCAAGTAAGTATCGTTATTACTCATTATATTTCAATCTTCTAACATTATGTCTTCAACATGTAAGAAGAGTGACCAGATCAATGGAACATCAATCATTCAATCATGAAAGATAAAGGTGTTTTATCTTGAGGTATGTATAGTATGTGATTTTGTCAAAGTCTAATGTTCTAAATGGTAAGTCATTTGTGTGATCCTAGAGTTTGTAAGTTTTCATTATATCTAGGGATTGTAAAATCCTAGATAATTCATATGAAAACCCTCACTTTTCTTAGAAACCCTATCTCATAGTGTTTAAGATTTGTAAGATGTATGTCAATTGTTGGTAGGAATAAAATTGAATGATGTTAAAACTTTGTAATAAAAAATCCCAAGGAGTTTATTATCTAGAATGAAATGAAAACTCTAGAACTTCATCTCGCTCTTGTACTTGTATATTTTGGTTGTACTTCTCACATTAGGGGAATTTTTAGGTCTAAAATGGGCCTCCTAAGAAAATGTACAACCAAGATCAACTTTATAAGAACCAATAGGATTCAATATGATTATGTCAACCATGGGGGATGATTCACCATTTTTGGAGTAAAAAAAATAAAATAATAAAACTACTTTTTCAACTCATATTTTAAACTTATCTTCCTAAAGTTTTACTCATATTTCGAGAAGTCTTATTCGTTATATGAAAGATGTAATTCCTCATCCAAGAATTACCCATGTTGCATACTACTAATGGACCTTGCTACACAAAAAATGAGAAATACATGAAAAAACATGATTGCAATGACGTTTTTCGTGTATTTCTCATTTTTCGTGTAGTAGGGTTCATCAAAAGTATGCAACATGGGTTTGACTTGGATGAGGAATCAAATTTTGCATCCAACAAGTGTTGTTTCTCAAAATTTGAGTAAACCCTTAGTGAGATAAGTTGAAAATACAAGTTGAAAAAATAGTTTTTCCTTTTTTCCCTCTAAAATTTGATTATGCAATCTAACATTATTTTATTATTTCCACTATTATTTTATAATTTCCTTAGGAGGCCCATTTTAGACCTCAAAATTCCCTTAATGATGAATATTGCAAGTATATATTGAAGGAAGTGAAGATAAGGTAGATATGTTAATCTTAGGAATAATGACTTGATAAATCAAGTTGGATCCTTAGGCACAAGTTGACTCATATGGAAATAGATCATGAATATGATAAGAAGAATTCCTTCAATAAGGAAACCCTACAAGATTTGTAAAAAGAGAAAATCAAGGTATGTCTAAGATCATTTGATTTGTACCTAGTCCTCTTTACATTAAAAGGGTACGATCATTTTGAAAATTTGTTTTGTATTAATAACTCTCTCATGTGTAGGTTTTGTTTGAATCATAAAGATTCATGTTAGTGTGACTAATATCTAAATTGAATCTACCCTTATCATGATATCTTTTTCCATTATGATTAACTATAAAAGCCTAGTTTTCTATGCTTAAGGTATGTTGAGAATAATGATGAAACCATAGTCTACTTATGATTTATTGATAAAACATATAATATACTACTCTCTTAATGCTTAGGATTTTGGTAATAAAGAAACCTTAACTTCTTAGGGTTTGTCATTGATATCTACGATATATGAAGAAACCGTATATTTTTAGGGTTTGTTAAATTAGGGTTTATGACAAAACCCTTGAAACAATTAATGGAATATCCTAGGGATGAAATCCTAGGTGTATGTGCTTCCATTTAATTAAAACTCTACCTTGGTCAAGTTTTTGTATATCTAACCTTAAAATGTTGACGTTTGTATCTAGGGATTATGACAAAACCCTAGTAGAGTTTGATATAAAATTCTAGGGCATGATGGTAAAACCATAGATATAAAAATTATTTTATTATGATTAAAATGCTAACTCAATATAGTTTCTGACATGGAATCTAGGGTTTGTCACAAAAATCCTAGCATATATGGATGTGAAAAACTAGGATATGGAAGATGTAACACTCGTTCATTGTAAACCTAACTAGGTTTAGGTTTTGATATCTAAATTTTGATTTATTATTCTCCCATTATGATGACATGATAAACCTATATTGATAAAGTTTACTCCATGCTCTACAATTTTACTTGGTTGAACTTGTTGTTGAAGATTTGTAGGTACATGATCTTCAATATGTTGAAGATGTTCACCTACCTCATAATTAAATATAACTTGATAATAATGATGAGCATGATGGAAAGAGGGATATGTAAGAATGATGATGAGATTAAAGATGAATAGATGACCTTTTTTCGATAGAAATAATTATTCTTTGAAAGGTTGAAGTTTCTCCAATGATATGTTGATACAAATAAAAGAGCATGTGTGGCTAGAAGAAATAAGTTCTTGTTATAAATAAGAAGCTTGGACAAAGAAAGAGTATATCTCTCCAGTTAAGATGGAGGTAATATTATGACAACTATAAAACCTTGAAAAAATAATGTGATAGGAGAATAACTAAAACACTATGGATAGTTGTTCATGATTAACAAAGTTATAAACAAGATCTAGATGTTCTGGAAGAAGTGAAAAAGGGTGAGTTTGGTGCTACTAGAAAATTGAAGAAGGAAGCTTCCAATGAAATGTGTTTGAATAATATGATGATGATCTAAGAAGCATTAGAATATTTTAAGACCCCAGAGGTTTGTGCCAACCTATATATATATTTGAAAATTTGTTACTAATTAGGGTTGTGATTATACAGGAATATCTCTCCACAAGAAATTTGAACATCTTGGAATCATGCTTGGACTGGTGGATATACCTTATTTAGCTGATAGGGAGATATGAATCACCTTAAGGAGATAATATGCTTGGGAGGACATCTGGTCGGCTTGCGATGTTGTCTAGATCGCGAAGCAAGGAGGGTATAGTTGGTCTTGTGGACCCTGGCCTTGGATATGATACCTAGATCCCTGGGTTGGTGTTAGATATGGAGCATGATGGCACCTGTAGTGGCTAAAGCTTGGAACGCACCTTAGTTCCAAATGTTTAGATATCTTGGTTAAGTATAAAAACAAAAACTCATATCAAGTTATTATAATTAAATAATAAATGCATTGCAATAACAAACACCTACATTGAAAGGATACCAAGACAACTATTATGATTACAAATGCATAAACATGACACAGGAAATGTAACAAAAATAAATAAAATTGTTCATATGAAAAGGATGGTAGAGGTTCATGTACAATCTGCCCTTCACATCAAAACCCCTTAATGCCGCAATTCATTGCACATGCCTCCAAATGTTTGATTTTATAAGTAGCTTCATTTTTCATTTTATAGAATCTTGACAAGTAGCTTCAATTTTATTTTTCATTTATATGTAATCTTTGTACGATATATTTTGTGGGAACGTGTGGAATAAATGGAAGGTGGAGTCCATCTTCTTTTGTAAAGTAAGGCTTCGCTTTTTTTTGTCACCACAAATCTCAAGTGCACAATCCATACTGACAAGATGTTTGAAAAGCAATGCAGATTCCACTCACAAGTTTGTATTTACTTTAAAAAATCTCCTCCACACAAATTTTGTGACTCTCATAATTCTAATCAATTAAATGCATTTTACCAGTTTTTAATAAGTTTAAATTTAAATTATACTATTTGAAAAAAAACCGTGGCTATGCTCTAATTGTAATTAGAATTTTTAAATTTAAATTATATTATTGGAAAAAAAACGGTTGTAATTAACATTTTTAGTCATACGCACATTGTTTTAATCAATTTCATTTTTTTTTTTAACAAGAAAAATTAACAATTTTTATATTAAACAAGTGTAATATGTAGTGTTGTTGTTTAGTGTGTGTCTTTCATGCAAAAAACAATTATTGTATCTAAGATAATATATATATATATATATATATATATATATATATATATATATATATATATATATATATATATATATATATATATATATATAGATATATATAGATATATAGATATAGATATAGATATATATTAAACAAGTATAATATGCAGCGTTGCTGCTTAGTACCTATCTCTTATGCAAAAAATAATTGATAACAGAAGCTATTGTATCTAACATAAAAATTCCCCTCATGCTCATGCATAAAGATCTTAAAGTTTTTTAATTATTAAAACTTGTGATTTGCAAAGTTCCATTTTCTAAGTGACATTATAATAGTTTAGAGTTTCTTCAATTTTTAAATTTAGGTTTCTTATCAATACATTGTATTTTGAAATATATTGCTAGTAAAGGAATAGTTAAGTTTTAGACATTTTATATTTTTATGAAAAAAATATAGAAAATTATTTATAAGTATTGGGATAATTTAAGTTATTAATAGATTAGAGAGGCAATAAATGTAAAATTGAGACTATAATATCAATTCCAATTAGAAATCAATTTATCACTTCCAATTAGAAATCAATTTATGAAGGTAAAAGCAATTTCAAAATTAATACAAAATGCAAAGCTTTGAATCTTTCATTATGATTTTGAAAGCATTAAACTATTAATACTAACGTATAAATTGTTACTAATTTATTTAATCGACAGAACGGGAAGCTCCATTTAAATCTGAAACTGTAACATGTATAATGTTGATGCTTATTAATAAACTAATGTTCATATTTGTTTACTAATAGCCTAATTTCAATAGATTCTAGTGTGAAGTGCGGAAGTAGAGTCAAACTTTTCTTATACAAAGCATTCCTATGGCTTTTCTTACCTCCCCATATGGCTTTTAAGTGAAAATGCAGGGGCTTAAATTATACAACGGGACAACCCTCAAGCATAAGCACAAATGTTAGCGAACACCTTTTGCAGACTGAGTACAATTTCCACACTCCAGCAAAATCAACTTCTTGTGCACAAAAACCTTTGCTAATTAATTGATTAAAGAGTCTGCTCTTTGCACAGTGTAAACTTTGTTTATTATTATCTTTGTGTAAATATGCATATGTGTCGAACTATAGATGAATTCGATTATGCAGAGGAAGCTTTCAAGTTTTCATCATGTGACTTCTGTACTCCACATAATGAAATCTTCCCATATAAGGAAATTTATTCGCATAAAGCTCTACGAGAAATTAATTTGTTAATGGTTACGTAATGTAGAACTAGACCGATCGAAATGGAATTCGCATTAAATTGATATATCACTTTCATTTAAAAATACAACAAAAAAAATCATTATGTACAATAGATGGCTACAAAAAAAGCGTGATAAAATCCCTTCCCGAAGTACCGTACTCCACACAAATTTAAAAATATGAAGACAATGAACATTATTCATGTTTCATGTTGTTGGTATATATGTATCGATGAAATAATATACGTGCTCAAAGCATAAGTATATAACATCAAGAAATACAAACACAATAACAAGAACAATATCAAGTTTCAAATTTCAATAAGCATAACTATGATTGAAATAAATAAACATAATACAAATGCAAAGAAGCTAAGATGCTAAGCACTAAGAACTCTAATTCCCAGCAGGAATCACTTGTATGAGTAATGAAGATGCTTAATGGCTTAGTTCATTGGCTCATTCACTACGTTATTTTGGCATCTTCTCTTTAACTACTTACTTCTGCATCTAACAAAAGTAAATGTGTGAACTGTAATATGTAAATAAGGAACTACAAAAGAAAATAAGGAACTACAATTAGCAAGTAAACTATGTGACATTAGTAAAAATAATAAATCACAATTATTGAATACTAGTAAACAAAAAATGAGTATGCAAATATATAAGGACAATTACAATTTGCGAAAGCATATACACTAATTGTTTCACTATCAACTATTTTTTGAATGTCTGGCCTCTTTAACCAATGTCTTCAACTTAGCTTGAATGATTACTTTCATTATTCCCATTGTAATCTATAGCCTCACATGTTGATTGAATAATTTATTTTCAATCTCCATCGCCTCTTCTTGTAACTGAGTAGTAAACACAAAGTTCCTGTCATTAATATTAACAAAGAAAACTAACCATTTGTCATTTTATTCTGAAGTAAAATCAGTTATATCATCAAACTATCCTGGAGTTGACTTTTTTCTCTTATCTAATTCAAATGTTAGTGTATCTTTTATAATCAATTCAAAATTTCATATAATGCATGGACTGTCTAGATCTCAGACAGTTAGCATCACCTTTAGAAAAAACATCACTTCTACTATTCTTTATGCTCTAACATTCGGAAATATTGTTTTCTAGTGTATTGATTCTCCTAGATCATCAGGATTTGATTTGCCTCATTCAATTAGAATTTGACAGTGCTCTGATTTTCTTGTATGGATCATACAACAATTCAAGTATTTGGCTAAAAGAAAGTCATTGTTAATGAAATTTTTTGTCTTCGTTAATATTGCTTCTTACCAAATCGAAATGAGTTGATTTCCTGTACTAACCATAGGAAATTATAAACTGCTTGGCATACATGTTCAATGATTTTTAACCTCTGGAATATATTAATGATAATATGGAATTTGATTGCATTAACCAGTTGCAAAGCTCCAATAGATCCATGAGATGTGCTAGCGGTGGGAATTGCAGATTCCTAAGTCTATTTTACGACTAGAGTAATTGAAAAAGGACCTGGATTCAAAGCATTTTCCACCATTTCTATTGTTGCTTTTAGTACTAGGTTCTATGTTTTCCATTTCTTAATAGACATTGCAAACACATTCCTGGTAGCTTCATTCATTGCTAAAACATTTATGGTCACAATTCGAGACATATCAAGATTTTTTTCTGCCATATCAATAACGCTTTTACCATGCATCCTTACTTTTTCAATTTTCATTATTGTATTGTCCTTGTTAGAGTTTTCATCTTGAAAAGTGGCAAACCGATCATCGAAAGTAGATTTTTTTCCAAAATTTATTCAGTTATATTTTTATTTTTGTTCAAGGAACTATTGACCTAATTAGGTAGTGGAGTTTAAATCTCCTTGTTAGCATTTTGACTGCTTCTTGTTTGCAGGGGATTTTTTCATTTTTCCAATTCATTCATGTGCATTTTCTATGGAATAAAAATTTTACGAGGCTCCTTTTATTACGTGGTAATTGATAGCTAACTGTGAATTAGTTGTGTAACTTCGGTATATTTTCATTCTCACTTGAAGATGAACCCAAAGAAGTTTCAGATATGCAAATAGAATATTTCATAGGTTTTCTACCTCTTTGTTTCAGTGCTAATATTTGCTTCTTCAGCGATTTATCTAATAGTCATTTCTCCTTCTTGATTATTGCTCATAGCACTATGACTCTTTTCTCTTTCACTTGCAACTTTTGTTAACAACCTCTTGCATTTGATGGAACCTAGATGTTCGATAAATAAGCCTTCTGGATCAACGTCTCACCGACCTTCAACCTCTTTTAAATTAAAATAATGCAAAGACTTTGCAAACTCTCTAGGTTGGCTTCTATTCTTCATGGTTACTTGCCCAATGATAAATCGTAGTATTGTCTACAAACTTCGACGAAAAAAATACTTGTCCATAATAATTCTTGGAAGCAATCGTTGTTTACCTCAAAACTCATAAACTCGAATAACCCTATTATTTCCTCTTTCTTCATGTATCCCTTTCTCCTAGAGGAAAAATTGTTCTTCACAAGATATTCGATGTGATTGTTATCTTATTATCATGCAAATAACTTGGTTTACAAAAATATCTTGAATTAGACAAAAATTTGAAATAAATTCTCACTTCCACAATATGGGAGAGAATAATTGCATCCATTCTTTCTCAAAATTGAAATTAGGGTTATGTTGAATGTCATCAAAAGTATGACTTGACATGATGACTATTATCAGGTATACTATCATGAATAACCTACCACTCTTGAACAAATGTATTAATTCAAAACACAATTCATTTGAAATAAGATCACCCCATTCGAATACACAAAAAAAAATTATATGAATATTGGAGCACATAGAGAATGGATGTTGGGACATTATTTATAGTTTCTCAGGCCATTAAATGTGCATATAGTGAACAAAACTCTCTAAATGGTTCTATAAATAAAGTAATATCTAGAGAGGAAAGATCAGAAGGAACCTTATAAGCTGGAGAAATGAAATCTTGTATGATTCTCAAGCTACCTACTTGTAATTCTGAAAAAAAAAAAACAAAACAAAAAACAAAAAAAAAAACAAAACAAAAAACAAAAAAAAAACAAAACAAAACAAAGAAAAACAAAACAAAACAAAACAAAAAAAAACAAAACAAAAAATAAAACAAAACAAAAACAAAAACAAAAAAAAAGAAGAGAAAAAACTAAAACAAAAACTATTTTCTTTTGACAAATTTAAGCGCATATCAAGAATAGTTAGCTTCAATATCCTTCTGAATATCTTTGAAGTAAAGAAAATACAAGTATCTTTGGCTGGTAACCTAATTGTTTTTGTTGTTAAGTCAAATTTCTCTACACGTAAATAAACGATTTCTCTAAAATCAAATACTTCTAAAACACATGCAACATTCGCTAATCTAGTAGACCAAATTTTATCGTTGCTCTTCTCCAGCATTTACATATTCACTCATCATTGATACACAATCAACCACTAAAAGCTTTCATTGATGATCACAAGTGAGTTAATAATATCACCACAAATAACTTCTATCCTCCCCCTTGAAGCCATTTATGCTCTATACTTTTAAAATTTTTGGTTAACCAAATTTTGTTTTAATACTCTTTAGGTATAGATCATTTATATACTAAATAGCCACCACTTTTTACTACTCTGCCTGTGAAATCCTTTTTACAAGACACTTCCAATATATAGCAATTCAATATAGCAAAATATGTGTCTGTGTGAAATACAAGAAATAATTTGCATAATCTAAATGTGCCACAATTCTAGCCATAAAATAATAGAAGTTCCAATACAATTTTTAGAAAATCGGGCATAGTTTTTGGAAAATTGGATTATAGTTGTCAAATTGCAGGATTTTCGATATCGGAGTAATTTTTAATAGTACTCAATTTTCTATCTTTTTCTATTTCCAGTATTGTTACTATTCGGCATGTAGATTTTGTTTGAGATAATATTTTGAATAAATAGAAATTAAAAACAACAAAGTAGATGTTTTCGAGAAATAGTAGAAACAGTTTAAAAATAAATCTTCAAATTCAGAAGCCAACTACTCCATGTATGAAACAAATTAAATGTGAATCTTCTCTAATAACAACAACTGGCTTATGGGTTGTCAACAATCGTGTCCCCTTTTATATCGATGTCAGTTTAGAGGTAATAACATTTATGTTCCCGATTACATGTCGATCTAACCATTCACGAAATGGGTACCAAACTGTTAATGTCATTATGTTGTGTATGAAAAATTAGGAAACGGTACTCCGCACAATGAAAGTGTTTCTCTTCTTCTGCTTCTTCTTCTTCTTTCTTTTGCTTCTACATAACATGATTTTTCAATTCCATGTATTTTCCATATGCAACGTAAGTCTTCCACATTGATTACAATCACTAGTAAAACTTCAACCACAACATTATTATTAATTATTTTTTCAATTGACAAAGTTTACAATTAAATAATGTTATTTAATTTAATTACTTTTATGATTTTTAGGTTTATTGTTATTTAATAAAACCTTTCATTGTGTGTAAATAGCTTTGTGCGTAAAATGTAAGCCTTATTATGGGATTGACGTAAGAAAAGCTCCGCATAGTGAAGAAAGTTTCTATATATAGCATGCGTTATATAAATATATATACTTACTTTCACATATGCATTTATTCTTCTCATAGCCTCGAGACATACACAACCACTTCCACAAAACTACTTTTGTATTCAATAATGATTTACAAATACTCATTTACAATTGACTACTATAACTTTTATGATTTACAATATAAGCTTTAATATGGATTTCAAACAAGAAAAATCTCCCCATAATAAAACATGTTTCTATATTTAGTAGAACTTATTTAAATACTTATTTGCTTTAAGTAAAATAATTGTATATGTCTATAACCAAATTACTTACAAAGACTAGTTCACAATTAACTATTGCAAACTGAAATATGGAGTTTTTCCACATTACCTTGAAAACATAGATCCCATAGTTCAATGTATTATTTATTATTATCATCATATGTTGTTGTGCAGATATTTTACTCGAGGCATCTTGCTCTACATAATGAAAAATCTCACTCTAATCCTAACATAATGAAAACTCCATACAATGAAACACTTATGTGTGTAATTCTCACTTTTGTAATTCTCCCTTAATCTAAGCCTCAGTTGCACGGATTAAGGGAAAAGTCATTATTGACAAGCACATTTGGGTGTTTCCTTAGTATGATATTTGCCATGATGTTTTGAATGAGAATTATATAGCTTTAAGCACGACCTAGGTTGGGTACGATGGTTGCTAGCATGACTAGCTATGAGGCAGGATGAAGAAGCTTTTTGGAGATATGTTTGAGCAGGTTCTGGATATGACATGGATACATTATGATAATAAGGAGTGGGAACCGATAGGAATAGAATGGTGTATATAGCTTGGAATACCTTCATTGAGACAATGTTTTCGTATGAGACAAGCTTAGGCTTTGGTTTACACCTCCTTAAGAGGAAGGATGACTATGGTGTCCTTTTTGTGATATGTATATTTTGTTCTAATATGATATTTGATTTGATTTCCTGTATGAATAATAGACAACTTCTATTGAGACATGATGATTACCAAGTATGAGCATGATGATATGTTGCTGATCTACAGAGAGGATCATTGATCGAGGACATTGAGTAAGCTCGTCCCCCCCTGTTTGAGCTCCCAGAGTGTGGAGTTAAGATAGAGGGCTCATGGGGTTGATGAATCTATAGAAAATAGGGTATAATCCATATATGTTACCCATAGGGTTGGAGATATTTCTCCCCTATATTTTTCTTTATAGAGTATACCCCAGTTCGCATCATACCCACAAGGCAAGTTTGTTTGGATTGTCCCTCACCATCTGGCCAACGGGTTGAGGAGGCTTGGTGGAATGTGATCCTTACGTTTTGGTAAGTCAGGTATCTCTCCTAAGCTTGGATTAGGATGCAAGTGTTCTACCATATGACTCCTGAGGGTCATTCTATGGGAATATTGGTAGGAAATAGGATGGGTTGAGATGTGATCCCCTATATCACCTATTGCTTGATATGGGGTCGTAGATGTTTGGATCCCCCATGAGATTTCGGGTTGAGATGTGCTCCATGATGTGGTTCCAGGTTGAGATTTTCTCCCTGAGAATGATGCAAGTCATAGAATTGGATCCTCACTGATGGTTCTCAGGTAGTAACACTGGGAACCCCACTGGTGCAGATTATGGGCAGTAGCAGTGGCTCCCCGATGAATAGAGAGTGGTAGCTTAAGCTCCCCTCTGATGAAAAATGGTTCTTCTTTTACATTCAAGAATGTTCATCATATGAGTGAGGATAATTAATAGATAAGTAGGAATAAACAAGAGATGGATCGAGATGAATAGTTATGATATTGGATATGATATGATGACAGAATGACATGTTGATTGATGGTCAGATATTGATAGGTGGAATTCTCCCTAGTTGAGAGGGAGTGTTAAAAGAGGAAAATACAGTCAAATTTCACTTTGTAAACCTCATTTTATGGAGATGATGATGGCATTGAATTCCTATTTTCGATAGGACGAAAATCAAGCTAAATATCATCTCATTTAGACAAGGGAAACTATAGTTATGAATTATGAGTCCACATGTGCATATTTGATCAAGTCATCCCTAAAGAAAAGTGGAAAACTTTGGAAGGCTATAAATACAAGTGACCTCTACCTCATTTGTATGTCATCATGAGACATTCTTCTATTCTCTTCCTTAGTTGTGTCTCGCATAGGTATGAGGGACGTCCCCGAAGGAATGGGTTTGCTTGAAGATTAAATTGTATGGTGTGAAGCTCGCATCTTTATTTTAGGATTTTGGGCCTCATTCACAAGAACGACACTGAAAGAAATCAACCACAGACACTCACTAACTGGCTCATTTATGCAACCGAAGCATCTCAGTTAAATGCACAACTCGTCCTCCATGTGACTAGCATCTAAGGTTTTAAAATCATAGTGGCAGGCTCTCTAAAGGTTGAATTTGACCACAATCGTTGGCTTACAAGCTCAAGGGAGCGATTGGATGTTTCGAGTCACATGCATGAATCCTCCTCCATGCAACCGCGACCTAAATGCTGGTTTTTTCAATTGTCTAAATTTTTCGCTCGTTTACCATAGGGTTTGGTAGTTGACTGTAGGTAGTGATAGTTCATTACAAGCTTCTCAATAAGGGTTTTTGAGTATAAACGTTGATGGGTTCATTTTATGGATTTTTTTAGTTGATTATTGCTGGATAATTTTATGGTTGAGGATATGGATTATTGTACTCTCATTTACTAAATCATTGAATGACGATCTAATACGAAGAACAATTTAAAAGGGTTTTTCCCATAGTGGGGTTTCCCCTGGTCTCCGACCAATGCTGGTGTCTCTATGTGTGAATGATTTTCTTCTATTGTTCCTTTAAGTTTTGTTGTAATGATGATGATGATATTGTTCTTTCTACATAGTTGCACATGTTGCTGAAAAATGTAAATCTGAATAATGTTACGATGTTATGGGGTGAATTTAATGTGTTAATTAATAAATGTAATTATCAAAACAAAGGAAAACATAGCCTAAGAAAAATTAAGGGACTATTATTTCTTGTCAATCATATGTGACTAACTTATGTACCTACTTTCCTTTCCTCTAACATTCTCTACTATATCTATTTATGTGGTGCAATCTAGGTGTCTCTCTACAACTAGCATAATCATGGTAGTCAATTGAGATATCAAGCTTCTAGTATCTACAATATGATTGATCTTTAGTTATAGTAGCCATAATGAGTACACTGTTTTTTCTTTTCATTGTAGCTTCAAGCAACATCTAATATACTTAGTATGCAATAATTGTCAAAGAATAAGTAACTATTAGCATATCATGCATCTATACCCATGCATCAAAAGCATGTCTTCCACTACTTCCCAAATACAATTATAGGAATAAAAGGTGTTCTATTAGTATGTGAGTCCACTAACTCAAGATAGCAAGAAACATAAAGGAAGAGATGCACATGGAGCTTTACACCACTAACTTAATAACGTACTCATTGATAGGAACAAATGTGCTTATGTTTCTAGTTTATTTATGATGTCCTTATAGGTGACCATGATGTGGGAAATAGATAGAACAACTCAGTTGAAAATGGATTTTATAATAAGAATGTCCCTTAAATCATTTTACTTAATTAGTATCTCAAATTTGAGTTAACATTGTTTATGATCATGATGACTTCTCTTTGTAACAGTATTAAAGTTACATTTGATTAGCTTGTTTACATTTTATATTGATGAATATGAATCTTGTAAGCTTGGTGTGATGCATTCTAATGTAATTGGGGCATAGTCTTCCATGAGCCATACCTTCCATTTTACCACCATATTTGATAGGTGGTATCTTTTCTTTTCTGTAACTTTGAAAGGTTTTTATGTTACCACCATAACAGAATTTCTTACATATTCTTACTGAGATTTAAAGTAATTATCCTTAAATTGTTTATATTCAACTTAGGATATGCTTTCACTAGGAGAAAATGTAGTATTATAATTTTAAAAATGATATCCAATATGAATGGGGAAGGCTTTCTTATCTCAAGCTACTTTAGATTTGGTGATAACTCAAATGTGTACATGGTTCTTGGATTTTTTTTTAATAACAAGAATGGGTATAATTTAGATTAGAAAGTCGTTACAACTACATTGATTAGCATTATAACAGAAAAATATATAATTTGTCCAAAAATGACATTTGTAGACTTGTCCAAAAGTAGAAGCTTACCATTTGAAGAAACATGGCCACCCTTTGCAGAGGATTGTAAATTTCTCTAAAAATATACCTTAAGTTAAACAAAATTTACAAAACATTAAACATTAATACTTGATAAAGGCATGATTATTGTATTTTTCAACATGGCTCTTTATTATGGCCTAAAATTTATATTCCACAACCCATGAATTTCATGTTGTTTTGCTACTATTGTCTAGCCTTATTTTCTTCATCAATTACTAACCCAATAGATAATATGCATTTGAGGTAGTTTAAGTGAAACTTCTAATAAAATTCATAATCATTTGAATAAGAGAAACACATTTCACATAAGTAGATTCTATATGCCTCTTAGATTGTGAAATTTTTTCAAGATGGAGACTTATTCATTATTTCTAGTTTCTTCAACAAAGTGCATGCAACCAATGATAAAGAAATTTGATTTCCCATTTATTTTGATAAGGCCATCTTGTTTCTTCAAAACATTATATAAATCAATGGTTTCACATAGATGTAATCTCCTAGAATGAAAGTTGTTTTATATTTTTGAAGATACAATATGATGTCTACAAATTTTCCTTCAACTTCCCATAAATTCCATTAACAAATGACCATAATCATTAACTAAACCCTTTTCCAATATTTCTTCAATCAAGTGGAAATAGAGCACAATGATTTCAAAATTAGAGTTAACCTCACATAAACTTGGAAAATTGGCCTTTTGTTTTTTCTCGGAGAGAGAGAGAGAGGACTATTCGAATGAAACAACACAATTTGAAGCAGAATGTTAGGCTACCTGCACTAGTCTAAAAAGCGACATTGCAAGAAACACCAATATACCAAATGAGATCTCATAGGGAGTAAATATCCCACAAGAAAGTAATAGAGACCTTCTCAATATGAGAGGAAAGAAATTGCCAATTCAATTTGGATCAAATAGAGAAAGAAACCACAAATTTTCCCTTACTAACATTCCAAAATAATCCTCCAAATCCATTATCCCACCAATAGAATAGTCTAAGCCCATTTTTTATTGGGAATGGATAATTATATTATTTTTAGTCCATATTGATTATTTTAGAGAGGGAAAAGTGGAGGAATCAATTCATAGGACTATTTTCACCAGTAGGTCTTAGTTTGATGAATTGGGGTCTGAAACCTTCCAAAAGAAGTTTCAGGAATCAAATGGAAATTTTTCGGAGTAAACATTTTATGCATAAGTGACCATATCTAGCACTATTCTACATATAAATACCTTTCTAATGTTGCATGAATCACCTCAATCAAATTATGTATGCAAACGTTATGTACTCAAAATTTGACCATCTTATTTTAACCACAATGGTTCGAGAGGATACCATGTAAGCCACCATTATTCATGGAAAATCAGCTATCCATATGATCATGATGACAAAGAATCTATACAAGTTGATGTTGTAACTGTAGTTAAGAGTTGAAAGAGTCAAACTTAACAACTACTAAACTATCAAGTTGTGTTACAACTAAGCCACTAGGAGGAAAAGGGATTTCATTATATTCAAGTGCATTTTGTTCCATATCTGAGAAAAGTAGCCGAGAGTGAATAGGGAGAGAGTAAATAGGGAGGATTTTTGTATTATAGTAGCCCATGGGCCATAGGTCCCACTTCTTTGTACTTGCATACATTTCCATTTAGAGAAAGAGAGAGTAGAGCAAGCTCCCCTTCCAGCGGGGTTTTATTGAAAAAGGGTTTCCTAGGTCATATATTTTGTTATTACCGTTATGAGTGATTGTATTTTTTTATTTTATATTTTCTACCTTTCTCTATATTACATGCATAAAAAAAATAACTTGATAAATCCATAAGTGTAAATAAAAATCCCTGATAGCATAGATCTAAAAATTTTAGTATAATCTTATCAGATTTGTTGTGACAAAATTTGCAGTGGAATATCCATAGTAGTTTATAGGTCATATTGGTATCATAACATGTTTCTTTTCGTATACTATAGGAAGTTGCAGGGGATCGAAACCAGTTATGTTGGAATTCATAAAATACCAAACTGTGGCTCACGAAATTGTTAATGATGCTCAAAATCCTGCAGAGGAGAGGTTTGCATGTCTAGAAGAAAAAATTATAGAGATATAAACTATAATATGAGTCTCCTATATTGGCCCAAAATTCAAACTAAGAGGGGGGTTCAATAACTATAGAGTCAATTTTACAATTTCTCAATCTCAATTACTTATACATTCATTTAGCAGTGTTCATAAAAGATATGTCATTAATTATCAAAATGCATTACCATATAAGAAACATAACTAGAGACAACAATACGGCATCACATTACAAACATACATAAATTTTTAGGTGGAAACCCAATGGGAGAAAACCACCAACTCTTCTTCTGCTCAGTCTTCAATTCTTTATATCAATTTTGTAGGCCCCAACCTATAGGAGGCAACTACCTCCAAAATATGTAAGTTACCAATTGTGGTAGACTAAAAATTGATTGAAGCACCAACCTCGAACGATGCAAGGATTTTCTCATTATACGCTAGAACCTGATTGAGGCACCAACCTCTGAAGTAAATAAGATCCAACCTTATTGAGGCTCCAACATTGGGAATGAGTAGGCTCCAGCTTGATTGAGGCTCCAACATTGACAATGGGATGACTCCAACCTATGCTAGGCTCTAGCTTGATTAAGTCGTTAACCTCCTTTAACTTCCGTTTTGACCTCTATTTCATCACATTTTCAAAATGGATCCACCTTGAACATATATCACTGAATCTACATATAAGGGACCTGTCACAACTTTCACACACAACCTATAAATATTCCCACCTCCATAAATGTTGGGTGTGTGTTATATTCCTTCCACGACTATATTAGGTGGGCAGACCTACCTATGGTTTTTGTGTGGGTTTTCCACAGGGTTTTGGGCATGATGGTTTTTTTCCCATGGTATTTTGTAGATTTGGTCAAGGGAACTACGGTTATGTTCTAATCCACGATTAATGTATCGTAACATTGAAAGGAAAAGAATGAAAAATCAATCTGATAGTCCTGGTTTTGGGATCCAGGGGAAAATATTTGTGTATCTGTTTTTTGTTTCTTGTCATTGTATATTTTATGTTTTTTAATAATTTGTTTGTAGTTAATTTTTGTACAGGGTTAAAACCTACATTTGGTATCAGAGCTATTTCATATTCAAGGGTATTCCTTTGTTGCTGATGCATTTTTCTTGGGGGTGTGGTAGACCCTATTCTGTAGGAGATCTACGGGATCGATTCTTGCAGTGAAAGAAGATGGCAACCAGTGGAAAGATAGAGATCAAGAGATTTAATGGTTAGAATTTTGGGTTGTGGAAACTCAATATGGAGGATCTGCTAGTGGATAAAGATTAATGGATCTCAGTAGATCTAGGTACTAAACCAATAACAATGTGAGTAGAAAATTGGGCGAAGTTGAATCGAAAAAAAGGAGCACAATACAAGTGTGCATCTGAGATTCAATATTGTTGAATTTTTCATTGCAAGCTATGATGAAGGCTCTGTGGGACAAGTTAGGGACTTTTTACCAATCTAAGTCTCCGGTGAACAAATTGTTCCTATATAAAAAGTTGTATAACATGAGGATGAAGGATGGAGACTTGGTGACAAAAAATCTGAACGCCTTTAATATTGTGGTAAGTCAATTGTTATCTATTGATATTAAAATTTAAGATGAAGATTAATGCAACTTTTTTTTCTCTACCAAATTTATGGGATAGTCTAGTTGTTGCAATAGGTAGCAATATAGCTACCTTGAAATTTGACGAAATAGTCTGATCCTTTCTCTCGAAGGAGATGAGACAAAAAATATGGAGGGCCAGAATGGAGATGCCTTGTTTGTATGAGAATGGTCCCATAATAGAAACAAAAATAAGTCCTCGAGTGGGAGATCTAAATCTAGAGGGAGATATAAATCTCCAGGACAACCTATAAATGTGCGTTGGAAATGCAGAAAGGAAGGGAACATCAAAAAGGACTGTATATCTAAAGCTCCTGAGAAAGGAAAGGGATCTGATGATGATCCCTCTATAGAGTTGAAAACCACCCCAAATGAAGGTGGGGATGTGTACTTGGCTTCTTCTTAAAGTACACATGTATATCATAAGGCATGGTTGATTGACTCAGGTGCATCCTTTCACTTCACTCCCCATAGGGAGTGGTACTGTGAGTATGAGAAATGTGTTGGTGGTGATTTCTTCTTAGGGGATGATAGGAAGGCCACAACTGTTGGATGCCAAAAAGTGAAGATGAAGTTTCAATGTGGAAGGATTAGAACACTTCCACGTGTTCTGCATATTCCTGCATTGGCCAGAAATCTAATTTCTGTAAGCAAGATGGATGATGCAAGTGTAAAAACAGTGTTCGAGAAAGATACCTGCAAGATGGTTCAGGGAGCATGGAACTTTGTACAAGCTTCTAGGTAGTACTGTTATTGATAGGTCCAACAATTCTATGGTTCCTCAAAGTGGAGCAGAAAATCTAGTAGTCTCTCGAGAAAATACCATGCTATGGCATCAAAGGCTTGGACATATTAGAGAGAAGGGCCTTTCAATACTTCATGGTAATGGTATGGTAGACGTATGTTTAATTTCTCTTTGGATTTCGATTTCTATGAACATTGTGTATATGGGAAGCATAATCAAGTGAGTTTCCCCTCTGGTGCTAAGAGGGCGAAAGGGATATTAGAGCTTGTGCATAGTGATGAGTTTGGATCTGTGTCGATTCCATCACTGGGTAAGTTTGTGTACTATGTATCATTTATAGATTACTTCTCAAGGAATATATGGATATATTTCCTCAGGAAGAAATCTGAAATCTTTGACAGGTTTAAGGAATTTAAGGCTCTAGTGGAAAACCAGAGAGAGAAGAAGATAGAGGTGCTGAGGACAAATAATAGTGGAGAGTTCTGCAAGAAGGAATTTCAAGAGTTTTGTAAGAAGTGTGGCATATCACAACAAAATACTACTCCATACACACCTTAGCAAAATGGAGTTGTAGAGAGAATGAATGAAACGTTGATGGAAAAGGTAAGAATCATGCTTAGTGGTGTTAGGTTTGGATATGAATTATGGGAAAAGATGAAGGAGACTGCATGTTACCTGGTTAATAGATCACCTTCATCAGCATTTGAGGATAAGACTCCACATGAGGTATGGACTGGTAAGAAACCTTGTATTTCACATTTGAGGGTATTTGGTTGTGATGCATATGTACATGTTCCCAAGGAGAAAAGAACCAAGTTGGATAGTAAATATGAAAGGTGCATCTTTATTGGGCATAAGGATGGTCTAAAAGGTTATCAGATTTGGAACCCAAAAACAAGGAAGGTTGAGTACAGCTAAGTCGTGGTGTTTAGAGAGGTAAAATATGTTATTAAACATGCAGTCCTACCAAAGGAACCTGTTGACAGTGTTGGAGCTACTAACAAGCTAGGGGATCTCCCCGGTAAGAAGTCCCAACTAGACCTTAGACCATCTGGTGTAGAAGTCCCAGCAATGGGTCATACGGTATCGCCTTGACCGCGGTTGTGTGCAAAGGCAAGAAGGATTTCCTTGTTGGTAGCAAGGGTGTGACCAGGGAAACAAGCCAAGGAAGGTGCATGAAGGCTTATAACACACAGAAAGTGGAATGAGGGTGCCTCGTGGAAACTTGTGGAAACACGTGTCTTGGAAGGGAACACACGAGAGAAGGTACATCTCAAGCTAGAAGGCAGGTGAACCAACGATAAAAAATGATGGTTAAACCAAAAACACATCTCAATAAGATTTATAAATACATATATAGAAAGAGTCCATACATACATGCATAAGAAAACAACTACATATATCATTAGAGTAACCAAGATAAATAAAATAAAATAATAACATATGCATGAAACGTGTTGTCTCTGTTATATTAAAAAAGTGAAAGTTCCAATCATACATACAACCATGTCCAACTACTAGTCCCAAAAAAGAAACATTACAGTCACTTCCGCCTGCTCCTCCAAAGAGATATACTAGCTCTCCACTAGGGAGAAGCCAAGGCTCATTACAATACACTCCAATATTTCTCTAAGATACACATATATGAAGCTTGACTCCCAAAAGCCTCTACAATGAGTTATGAGGTTCTATAAATAGCAAAGGGTGGGGTGACTCTTGACATTCCCCTTTATGACTCTTCACATACCCTCATGACTCTTCAACTGCTACGTGATTTGTTACATTCGACCATCGACACTTGGTCTTTCACTTTTACAAGATGTTACATTACAATCTGCACATGTACCCATGTGAGACAAAATAGGCTTGAGCAAGCCATGCAAGACACTACTAAGACTTGGACAATTGTGGGAAGACCAACTCTTCGACATCCTCATGATGATCAACGGTGGTGAACTGATGCCAAGCTTGGTAGTCCATGATGGTGTTCGCGTGCTCAAGGGTGACATCCTAATGAAAGCGAACTCTCGCCTCTATTACATCCAGGTACACTTATTTCGCACCTCTCTCCAACTTGTATTTTAACATGCACATCATAGTCTTGACTATAGCCAGACCAACAACATATTGATGCATAGTGTTTGCGTTGATCTCCAAGTCTGTGTTGGTGGCTATGTGCATCAACTCATCAAAGTACATGTCCAGCTCTGTTTGAACTTGGTTCTTTGACTTCGCCTCGGTGAGTGTGCTAATATATGGGATCCTGTGCATGCACACAATGAAATCCATGCTTATTAAAAATCATGCATGTGAAGCCTCCAAACTAGTGATGAGTTGCAAGAGTTCCTCATAGTTCTGGATCTGACTCTGGATGCATGCCTTAAACACCATCGCCTTGCGCTTCATCATCTTTTGCAAGTGAAATGGGGTTCCTTTGTACCTCATTTTCCATGTTTGCATGCAATCAAGAGCAGTTTTCAAATTTGACAAGATGTGTTCTCTCCTAGCACAACATTGCTACCAACCGTTGAGATGGACAACTGACTTGTGCATGGTTCCAGATCTAGAATACAACATCTGCATGACTTCTTCAAGATATGATACTTCATCCAGTATTGCTCTCCTTAACTCTACTCGGGCGAATGATGTAATCCATTCTCTTCCCTACTTGCCCACTTGTAATTCCTTAGCCATTCGCTCGTTCTCTGTTATCAAGAATAAAACACTCGAGCTAGTGGATTTGACATATGCTCTAGTAGAATCAGCCAATGTTGTTGGATCCTTTCACACATAGGATACGATCACTCGTTCTTCAAACTACACAGGAGATGAGTGGACATTCGGAGTAGGCACTCTACACAACTGCACAACTCGGTGTTTCGATTCATCGAAAGATAGGTTGTGCATCTCCGCATCCAGATTGTCTTCAAGGTTCTTTGTGTCTCCTTGATCTCTTGGGACTTTCTCTCCTTCTAAATTTTGTGAATCCGGTGGGGTGACTTCTTAGTTATGAGGCATGATATCAATATCCTATTCGGACTCTTGCTGCACCACATCCATCTCCATATGCTCTAGCACTTATTCAATCTCTTGAGCTAAGTCCTGCTCTTGCGACTGCTCACCTTATCTTCTTTGAGCCAGTTGCTTGGATGAGTCTATAAACTCTATTGGTGTAGTCTCATCAATCTATTCATGTTGCACCTTCTGCTATGTCTATCCCTATTGCGCTTCTTTCTCTCTTCTACGCCTCTCTTGTTCTTCCCGAAGTTGCTGCTTCAACTCTTGCAACTCCTTTTTTGTTTTCTCTATACTCTATTTCTCTCTTTTCCTTTGCGCATTCCTCCTGTCGTGTTGTCGCCTCTTAGCCTCAATCTCCAAAGATGCTTTCATCATGATTGGATATGCTTTGAACCTGCGGCTTTGTTTTTCCTCTACGCTATCAACAACCTTTCTATTGCCTTTGTCATGCACAGGTCTGTTACCCTCTGCTGCTGCTAATGATGGTTCTCTCTAAGATGTTGCTTCCCTCTTCTTTGCTAACCATTCCACAACTATGGTGACTAGTTCAATGAGCCCGGAGAATCTCTGACAATATCTTCATGGGTCTTCCTCAGGCCAATGACACGCCCCGTGGATCCAAGGAAATTAGATTCTTGCACAATGGTCCTTTACCAAGCAATGCAAGTCATACGGATTGAAACTTCTGGTATCAAAGGTGAAACTATTGAACTCCTTTGTTTCATCCTCAACATGCTTGAGATTATGTATCTCGTACAACCCAATCCACAAAGGAAGAGAGGACCAAGGTTCCTTCATCTTCCTGTGCAGTGTAGCTGACAAACCTATCGAAATGTGATACGACACTTCTTGCATGACAAGCTTGTCCATTGAAAACTTCGGTAAAACATGTGGAGGCTTCTCCGTGTTGTAAATCCATATGAAGGTGCGAAGGGGTGAGGCATACCAATCTACTATGTCCATCAATGCATCCACTATTGCCTGCGGCATGTAAGGTGTATCCTACTCAAATATCATTTTGTACACCAGGGTGACAAAGTGGTCTACCAACTATGTGATAACTTTGCCGAAGTTGCATTCGGAGAACAATCTGCAATGAGTGTTCATAGAGGTTTCTGAAGGTGTCCATGCCCAACTCAAGCCTGGGAACTACTGACGAGCACACATTGCATCCAGTATGTATGCAGACCTGTATATCTCTTCTTGTTGACCCTTGTGTGGATGTCGAGCTTCTGCCATCTATTCCTTCAACCTGAGAGCCAACATGTCGGACCAGTTGCATGGCCTTCCTTCACTAGACAGATGGTCCAACGCAATAACCCATCTTTGTTGGAAGGTCTCTATGCTTTCTTGGCCGTATAAGTGACATGCAAAGATGACCAAGTATTGATATTCCTTTCACAATATCTTTGTCATGTAAACTGGGCTGGGTGTTGTCCTGAACTTGGCTGGATCTTTCGCCCAACTCTTCAAGATATCTCTAGAGTTTGCATTATTGATGGGTTTGTTGAAGGGTTTCTCCATTGTAATCATTGGTTGTGATAAGTGATACATCTGTTGAATGTCCTTCACCCTGAAGGTAGCAAGCTCGATACCACTAACACTGCTCAATTTCATCGTCTCAGGATTAGTGTGTGAGACAATCCAATGTATCATGTCCGCACATGGAAATGCGGGATACCTACATGCAATCCGACACAAGCCAGACTTGTGGATGTTGACATAGACCGTGCAGTCTTCCAAATCTTCCTCAAATGTGCTTGAGAATGTGTTATTGATGTCCTGTCGAGGGGCCCTAAATCGGGTCAACAACAAGGGGGATACCCACCCGGTCCGGAACCTGGTTGGCGGCTCCTTTCCCGTTTGGTGTAGCGGGTCCGAGTGGGGATAATGGGACCAGCTTCCCAATCTAAAGGTTATGTGTGTGTGTGTGTAGATTTTGATTATCTTGATTTTGAAAGTATTTTAAAGCTGACTCAAATCTAACTAGTAAACAGATTCTATACTATTGCAATCTAATGAAAAAGACACATCTAATCTACGCTAACCCGAGACATGTCTCTTATATTATGCGATCTAAAAAGATTTCGAAAAATAACTGGTAATAAAGATCATTCAATTATCATAAGAATATGAACCATTTAAGATAAACCATTCTGCATAAGAAGTTAGGCAAAACAGTTGTGAACAGCGTATCGCATAATAAATCATTCATATGTCAAGCACAAACAAATGATTCCACCATACAGAAGTGCCAGATGGTAACCCAAACATCCATACATTAACATATAAACAACTAAAACTGCATATCGGTTTAAGAATATAAGCAAAAATTCGTCGAGAGATAAAAGTACCATTTATGACTGATTTTCACTCACAAACTTCAAGCAATAACGATTTATCTCTATTTACTTCTAACATCTACTAAGAGTACATAAGTGCAACATCAGTAGCAGACATTAAAATGCAAACATAAGTAAATCTCGATCCTTCCATCCATCAAAACCTCCTCTGAGGGTGCAGAAGTGCATGTTCCGAGGACAAGTTTTTGACAAATTTCTGGACTCTTCTCCAATGAAATGAGAAGGGTTAAAATACTACTTCCTAATTCTAACAATAGTATCATTAAAAAATTTTAGGATACGGTTTTCAAATGACCGTCCTTCTTCTAATCTAGTTAAAAGAGAAAAAACAAAATTCTAAATGAAATCATTTGTGAACTTGGTCTTTGAAGTTGCAAGCGTCCAGCATAGGCTTGAGAAGAGTCGGCTGGCTGATTTCTGCGCTGAGATGGGCTACGAAAACGACATCTATGAGAGTTGGCACTACCTTCTCGGCTGCGTTCGTAATGCACTTCACCTTCATCCATTGGCTGTGTGGTTTAACCAAGTACGTCCAATAACCTTCCCAATTCAGCCTAGCCAATGCTTGGATTGCTTTCCCTTTTGCCTACGCTTTCTACCTCCATTCTGTGTCCAGCTGCAACTTGCTTGGTAGGTACCCCGAGGTAGTGTCTGTAATTAAATTGGCCCTGTGTAAATTTTCATTTACACAGTCGATAAGAATACTCGCTTGTGTCGCCGCTGTCTCTGTTGCTTGCTCCGCCTGCGTGATTTTTTCGTCCCATTTATTAAAGAGCAGCTCATGATTTTCATTAATCCTAGGTGCTCCTACTCTTTTCCCTTCCTCATCATGTTGCCAATTTAGATATTCGGTCATCTTCTTGTCGTTCTGATCATAGTCGCTCCGCAATTCCACCACCTGACTGGTGATTTTATCACTCAGCTCACAAAAATGCCTCCACTGTGATATTTTACGTCCCAACTCTTCCTGTTGCTACAGTAGTTGCTCGTTCAAGCTGATGGACTCTGAAATAAACTCTGCCAGTTTAGGCTCATCTTTATGCATTTCTTGCACCGTCTGCAGTTGTTTTTCTTTTTCTTCAAGACCTTTCTGGTAGCCTATCTGCATCTGTTGAAAGTCTTCCTGTAGCTTTTCTAGCTGTCTGGAAGCTTCAGTGTTCATGTTGGCTTGTTGCAACTGTTGTTGTAGCAGTTGTATATTATTTTCTTGTTCCTTTAAGAGTTGTTGAACTTCAGAGGCCTTGTCAATAGTTGCAGAAGCACATGCTCCTACAATTTGAGACAGCTTCGTGAGATTTTTGGTAGGATTATTATTTGGGTCTTTCCACAAGACGTCCAGATGTTCATCACTTTGAGACAGTGTATTCTGAAGCTTTCTCTTCTTTCTTTGTCTCCTTACGACTGCTTTGTGTTGGGGGCTATAGAATACATCCAGTGGGGGAAATTCTTCTACGTTAAGTAGAAGTTCTGAGGCTAGAGCGATAAGAAGCTGTTCAGCTTCTGTGGCGCTACTGACCATGGTCCAAACGACTTCTTGCACCACCTGTGTATTGCTCACAGGTGTCTTCGGGACTTGCCCTTCAAGATTAATTAATTCATTGAAGGTTTCCCACTCTTTATCTAGCTTTGTTGTGACAAGGGGTGCTTCGATGACCAGAGGGGGGACATCTCTTGGTGGTGAGGCGATAACTTGCTGCTGAGACATAGCACTCGATTGAGCTGTGTCTTTGGTCGTTTCTTCGTTTTTTCTTTGTTTGTGACCAGACTCTTCAGGATGCTCAGATAATTCTTGTGCGGTGTTGGACTTAGACCTGGAAGTGCTGGTGTTTTCACTCAGGCTGATGCTCGGAGTCGGTTCTCTAGTAGGTATTTGCAGCCTCTCTAGTGGAATACTAGCCAGCCTTCTTTCTCTGTATAACGTGAATTTCTGGAGGTCACCTGAAGACAACCTCGACTGAGCTTCCTGCAAAATTTCTTTGAGCGAGCTCTTACTCTGAAAGAGATCATCAAACAGATCTTTCTTTCCAGAGAACACTCTCATCTTGACGTTCGTTGTGAATTCTTGGGCCACATTATTTGGGTCAAATGGCCTCGCTGGGAACTTAAATAATTGAAGACACGTCACATTCTCCACCTTGCCAAAAGCGTGTCCTACATCGAACAAAGAGAAGGCCCCACAAGTGACGGGAAATTGAGGCCAAATGGCCTTCTTCTTGTCCTTTAGGTCCTTGGTTAAACCGCCTTCAGAACAGGTTTGATAAGCGATTTCCCGGGCCAAAAGTTTATCAGGGATATATAGGGGTAGGACATGTGGAGGTACAGTGCTTCCAAAAACTCTAATGTAAGTAAACCATTCTTCCCCAAACCATCTTGCGACGGGGATGATGTCAATTTGGGCCTCGGGGGAGCACCTTGGGGGGTCCTTATCGTATATCATTCTATATAGGGGCAAAATAACCCCATGGCAAATCTGGTAAAAATGAGGGGCAAACTGGGAATCCCATAAGATCTTGTGATAAACATGGATGGGCAATGGGTCTTGGGTAGTCCATTTCCAACCCATAACAGGAAAATTAGATACAAGACAAACAGAATCCATAATATAGGCAGACAGATAAAAAGGAGGATAGACCCTTTGAGAAAAGGATCTCTTAGACCGATAATTGACAACGGCCGTGTATAGAGTATTAGAAAGGATTTTGGCCCAATCTAAGATTTCGGCGTTAGTGGCAGCATCAATTAATGGTAGCCCTTCAGATGAAAACTTGTTGATATCTGGCATCCAAATTAACTTACAGAGCATAGCCGCAGCAAAACAATATGGGGAGGTGAGGGAACCAGTGTTGTACATACCGTTTTTATCCTTCTTTAGCGGCTCATCTCTTCTAGACCATTCTTTAGTAGTGTCTGATAGATCTGGATTCTCCGCCGCGAACTTCCTAACAAATTCTGCATTATAGGTTGCTTGAGGTTCAGGAAGATGATACATAAGTTTCAAATCTTACGCAGCAAACGATCCTACAAGCCCATGTCCATGAACTTTGAATTGTCTGTCCTTCAATTCTGCATCATCTAATATCCATTGGATCATATCTGTGTATGGTAGAATTTTGGGTCTTGGAGATATTCTGTGGAGGAATGAACATGCTAGGTCCTCCAGGGTCAACTCAGAAGAGCGTGGAGCGCCCGCGACTGCAGTCACCTTCATTATTCTAGGCTTTTCTTCTTCTAGCAGTATGTACAAACCATCCCATGTTGATATCCCTGTGTCTTTGTTGCAGGCTGTGTCTATGTACAGGGGTGCCATCTCCTTGGTCTTCTCTCTTGCTTCGGAGCATTGAGCTTTGTTCTTCTTTCCCATTTCTCTTTGTGTTTCTGTCTGAGTCGTCTTCGCGTTTTGTTCCTCCAGGTTACGAGTGAAATGGAAATGACTGATCCAGAAAGGTGATGGGAGAGTTTTAAATGCAAGAGATAAATCAAATATGCCACCTTACGTGAAGCAAATCTCTACCAAGGCACGCGTCTTTAATCCACTTAATAACTGACAACTAATTCATTTACTATCATTAAAAGCGCATGATTTCGGGTCAGATTATAGTAAGTGGCTTTTTCTTTGAATGGTGCGCCTGAAGGATTCGTACTGAAGTGATTTATGATTTGTTGGCGTAACCTCGCAAGTCGCGCGATCGCTAATCGCATCATCGCAAATCACATGGATGTGGCATGGCAGCAATCGCAATATCACAGATTGCAGGAATTTGGTATTCACAAAATCTTGCCTGGCTCATTTCTGCGATATGCGATCTAGCGATCGGCGTTATCACAGGTCGGGGGATCTTTAAATTTTCTTTATGAGCGTTACCAATTTGCGACGCGATGTCATTATTAACACGAGGATTTTGCGCATAAAAAGGGAAATGAAGGTGTTGTCATATCTTTTGCAATGCGACCTTAAGGTTTTATCTTTTATCATAGACTTAGGTTTTAAACTATCTAAGAGGCTTTTACCAAGCGTATGATTGTGACTTCAAAAAGAAACTTTTGCTTTTCCTAAAAAAAATTAACTAAGGGTCCCCATTCATCCAGTATCGTGGCTAATACTTAATTGAATAAGGGGGGGTGTTGCTGGCTACAACAATTGGCGATTCACTTGGGAGAACTAGTTACCTCTGCTTTTACATTTATGCTTTCAAACTTCCTGAGAAAAATGTCTTAAAGAAAAACTTGAACTTTATTATAAAAAGATAAAGCAAATAATACTTTAAACTGTTAATGATGTTTCATTTCAACCTATTTCTATTTCAATTACTTGCGTCTTCAGCTTGTCTTTGCATTTAAACCAGTCATTACTTGGTCTTGTAAAACATAAAATAAAGTCTTCTCTATGTATCAGCTCATTTTTCTTAAATATGCTCCTTTGTCGCTGGTAGAGCCTTTGCTGCCAGCAGGCGTCCATAGCCTCGACAGGGTTACCTATTACCCACCAATGATCGTTTATCCTGCTTAAGGATATTTACAACTTTTTCAGAGAAAAATCCTTTTTTGACACTTTTTCCTTTTTTATTCTCTAAAGAACAATGTCTTGGTTTGGTGGCCAAATTATGACACAGTCATTCACTTGATTTACACTTTTGATGAACAAGCTGGCTCGTGATGAGACCCCTTGCCTTTTGATTGCAACAATCTTGAGTCAATGCCCTGTTTTGGTAGACAATTTTGGAAAAGTCAGCAAGTTATAATATCCGTGATCATGATAAGCCGGCTCGTGATGAGACCTCTCATTCTTTGAGATATAGCATCTTTTTAGATTATTCCTCTGAATGCTGCGTTTTCCTTTAGCAGGGAGGAAGTCAAACTTCTTTCTTTAAGAAAGTTCTGGACGAAAATGATAGGGTTGTTTTTGGTAATGGTTGCTTTCACAGAGAATTTTTATTTTAATATTGATACCTTTCATTGTGCTGACCTAAAAACAAATTTTCCACTGAGATAGCTTTTTTTAAAGTTTTTTTCAGTTGAAACTATCATCATATCTGGGTTAAAGTTCTAATGATAATAAAGATCAAATTCCTAAAAGATTTGTTGTTCGTAGAAGCAGAAGTTTCAAAAAATTTCAATAGAGAAAAAGGTGTCTTTAGTAAATCCCAAATGTCGTTAACCAAAGCAAACATTATTATGAGAGGCGAACACTCCCTAGGTTTTTGTTTAGAATATGAATAATTTTGCCTATCGATTTATTAAAAGCAAACCTAATAACCTAGCTAAATTATTCCTACTCCTATTCTAACTATATACAGGAAATAACTATGTGAAATGATATTTCCAATGGAACCATGTATTCATTTTTATTCCTAGCCGTATGAATCTTCCAAGCATGAGTAAAAAGAACCAAACTTTCCATGGATCATAAATATTGGCCGTGGAACAGAAACATACAACCCCGATTGGAATTCTGTCTGATTTTGCTTTCTCGTGAGAGTTTTTTTCCAACTGGATACCTATTGGATCATAAAAATTAGGATGAATTTCTGTTATGAATTGATGATCTCTCAATAGGAGGGATAACAAGTCATATTGCGAAAATGATTTTTTAGTTTTAATGACTTGTAACTTATTTTTTTTTAACGCTGAGTTTTTAGCGATTTCGTTTGAAATGAAAGTTCTCATATATAAATCGCTAAAACAAAATCTATCAAAAGTTTGAAAATATAAAAAGAAATCTGATTTTGTACAAAATGAGTGCAAGTGAGAAAGAAATGATTGGGTATTTACAGAAATAGTGCTACAGCACCACTGGGATCTACTTGTAACATCTTGTTCCTCACAAGAACTGGCCAGGTTTTGTGAATCAGGAACTAGGTTATGATTGTGAACAGGGATGAAGGTTTCCTCACGATATGAATCATAGATCGGGGTATTGTCTTGGATAGTAAAATTATTCAAATGAGCTTTTACTTCGAGATGAGGATCGGCCGATATGATTTCTGATTTAAGATGTTCCTTATTATCTGACCCTAGTTGAGTTACTTGAGATAACTCAACAACATCATCATTGTCAAAGTAACTATCGCAAAAGACTCTACAGATTTCCCTAGGTTCCTCTTTTTCATTATATGTTTTAAGACAAGGGAGGTCAGGAAGCTTTTGTTTGACATTGACCAGAGGTTGTACTAAAGCGGTCTCTTTATCTTGAAAACCTAATGATGAGTCGTTTGAATAACCCTCTATGTTTTTTGAGATATGCTTAATATTGAGAGGGGAAACATTGTCATCACTAAAAACATCGGGATAAAGAGAAAAATGTGAATCTGGAATAGTGCATTTAAAAACATCATGAAGAAAATTTTGTTCATCAGATTCATCATAAACATCGGGCTTTAGATCATACCTTTGTGCGCTGATACTTTCTGAAAGAGAAACAGTTGGTTGATCTAACCTTGGCATAGGCATTCGTTGATTTGAAATGATATTGTCTGACTTTATGTCAGAGTCATCTTCTGGTTCCAAGGTAGTTTCCCTTTGAGCATTTTCGTCTTTATTTTCTGGTATTAGAGCATGCATGACTCCTAGGCTTTGTAGATTTTCTTCCTTATGGATGATCTGTGTATTTGACTTGAAATGCTCATCTATATTAGAAGAAAACAAAACAAAGGTCGAGCTAATTTTTGTTTGGTCAGATAAAGGAGGTAGGAAATACTCATCATAATCTGAAGATTCTTCATCTGTGAGCTCATCCTCGAGATCACACTGTAGACATTTGAGATGAAATCGCATATTGAAATCCCTTACGGGTTCATCTTGTTTCCGTAGATAATCAATTTCATCATATACCTGGTCATAGTCATAACAATCAAATTCCAAGATGAAAGTCCTAACGAATTGGTCCCAGCTGTGGATCGATGCAACTGGGAGGGTTCTGCACCATTTTCTAGCTTCCGCTGTGAATGTAAGAGTAAAAATCCTGCACAAAACGCCTTCATCAATTCTTTGAATGTCAGAACTCGAAACTTTTTGAATGAACTGAAGGGCATGATTAAATGCAGAAGAATTATTCTTACCGTTGAATTTTACCTGAGACAAGAGCCTTACCACATCTGGTGGAGTGTTGGAAGAGGTATTCTATAAGCAGCCATCCTATTTCAAGATTTATAATTTGGAAAACATTCCAACAGACACTATGCTCAGGCCCTTCTTCTAGCGCCAAATATGTTGAGGGGCCCGAAATCGGGTCAACAACAAGGGGGATACCCACCCGGTCCGGAACCTGGTTGGCGGCTCCTTGCCCGTTTGGTGTAGCGGGTCCGACTGGGGATAATGGGACCAGCTTCCCAATCTAAAGGTTATGTGTGTGTGTGTGTAGATTTTGATTATGCTGATTTTGAAAGTATTTTAAAGCTGACTCAAATCTAACTAGTAAACAGATTCTATACTATTGCAATCTAATGAAAACAACACATCTAATCTACGCTAACCCGAGACATGTCTCTTATATTATGCGATCTAAAAAGATTTCGAACAATAACTGGTAATAAAGATCATTCAGTTATCATAAGAATATGAACCATTTAAGATAAACCATTCTGCATAAGAAGTTAGGCAAAACAGTTGTGAACAACATATCGCATAATAAATCATTCATATGTCAAGCACAAACAAATGATTCCACCGTACAGAAGTGCCAAATGGTAACCCAAACATCCATACATTAACATATAAACAACTAAAACTGCATATCGCTTTAAGAATATAAGCAGAAATTCGTCAAGAGATAAAAGTACCATTTATGACTGATTTTCACTCACAAACTTCAAGCAATAACGATTTATCTCTATTTACTTCTAACATCTACTAAGAGTACAGAAGTGCAACATCAGTAGCAGACATTAAAATTCAAGCATAAGTAAATCTCGATCCTTCCATCCATCAAAACCTCCTCTGAGGGTGCAGAAGTGCATTTTCCGAGGACAAGTTTTTGACAAATTTCTGGACCCTTCTCCAATGCAATGAGAAGGGTTAAAGTACTACTTCCTAATTCTAACAATAGTATCATTACAAAATTTTAGGATACGGTTTTCAATTGACTGTCCTTTTTCTAATCTAGTTAAAAGAGAAAAAACAACATTCTAAATGAAATTATTTGTGAACTTGGTCTTTGAAGTTGCAAGTGTCCAGCGTAGGCTTGAGAAGAGTCGGCTGGCTGATTTCTGCGCTGAGCTGGGCTGCGAAAATGGCATCTATGAGAGCTGGTGCTACCTTCTCGGCTACGTTCGTAATGCACTTCACCGTCATCCATTGGTTGTGTGGTTTAACCAAGTACGTCCAGTAAACTTCCCAATTCAGCCTAGCCAATGCTTGGATTGTTTCCCTTTTGCCTGCGCTTTCTGCCTCCATTCTGTCTCCAGTTGCAACTTGCTTGGTAGGTACCCCGGGGTAGTCTCTGTAATTAAATTGGCCCTGTGTAAATTTTCATTTACACAGTAGATAAGAATACTCGCTTGTGTCGCCGCTGTCTCTGCTGCTTGCTCCGCCTGCGTGATTTGTTCGTCCCACTTATTAAAGAGCAGCTCCTTATGATTTTCATTAATCCTGGGTGCTCCTACTCTTTTCCCTTCCTCATCATCTTGCCAATTTAGATATTCTGTCACCTTCTTTTCATTCTGATCATAGTCGCTCCGCAATCCCACCACCTGACTGGTGATTTTATCGCTCAGCTCACAAAAATGCCTCCACTGTGATATTTTACGTCCCAACTCTTCCTGTTGCAGCAGTAGTTGCTCATTCAAGCTGATGGACTCTAAAATAAACTCTGCCAGTTTAGGCTCATCTTTATGCATTTCTTGCACCATCTGCAGTTGTTTTTCTTTTTCTTCAAGACTTTTCTGGTAGCCTATCTACATCTGTTGAAAGTCTTCCTGTAGCTTTTCTAGCTGTCTGGAAGCTTCAGTGTTCACGTTGGCTTGTTGCAACTGTTGTTTTAGCAGTTGTATATGATTTTCTTGTTCCTTTAAGAGTTGCTGAACTTCAGAGGCCTTGTCAATAGTTGCAGAAGCATATGCTCCTGCAATCCGAGACAGCTTCGTGAGATTTTCGGTAGGATTATTATTTGGGTCTTTCCACAAGACGTCCAGATGTTCAGCACTTTGAGACAGTGTATTCTAAAGCTTTCTCTTCTTTCTTTGTCTCCTTACGACTGCTTTGTGCTGGGGGCTATAGAATACATCCAGTGGGGGAATTTCTTCTACGTTAAGTAGAAGTTTTGAGGCTGGAGCGATAGGAAGGTGTTCAGCCTCTGTGGCGCTACTGACCATGGTCGAAACGACTTCTTGCACCACCTGTGTATTGCTCACAGGTGTCTTCGGGACTTGCCCTTCAAGATTAATTAATTCATTGAAGGTTTCTCACTCTTTATCTAGCTCTGTTGTGACAAGGGGTGCTTCGATGACCGGAGGGGGGACATCTCTTGGTGGTGAGGCGATAACTTACGGCTGAGACATTGCACTCGACTGAGCTGTGTCTTTGATCGTTTCTTCGTTTTTCTTTGTTCGTTACTAGACTCTTCAGGATGCTCAGATACTTCTTGTGTGGCATTGGACTTAGACCTGGAAGTGCTGGTGTTTTCACTCAGGCTGATGCTCGGAGTCGGTTCTCTAGTAGGTATTCACAACCTCTCTAGTGGAATACTAGCCAGCCTTCTTTCTTTGTATAACGTGAATTTCTGGAGGTCACCTGAAGACAACCTCGACTGAGTTTCCTACAAAATTTCTTTGAGCGAGCTCTTACTCTGAAAGAGATCATCAAACAGATCTTTCTTTCCAGGGAACACTCTTATCTTGACGTTCGTTGTGAATTCTTGGGCCACATTATTTGGGTCAAATGGCCTCGCTGGGAACTTAAATAATTGAAGACACGTCACATTCTCCACCTCGCCAAAAGCATGTCCTACATCGAACAAAGAGAAGGCCCCAAAAGTGACGGGAAATTGAGGCCAAATGGCCTTCTTCTTGTCCTTTAGGTCCTTGGTTAAACCGCCTTCAGAACAGGTTTGATAAGCGATTTCCCAGGCCAAAAGTTTATCAGGGATATATAGGGGTAGGACATGTGGAGGTACAGTGCTTCCAAAAACTCTAATGTAAGTAAACCATTCTTCCCCAAACCATCTTGCGACGGGGATGATGTCAATTTGGGCCTCGGGGGAGCACCTTGGGGGGTCCTTATCATATATCATTCTATATAGGGGCAAAATAACCCCATGGCAAATCTGGTAAAAATGAGGGGCAAACTGGGAATCCCATAAGATCTTGTGATAAACATGGATGGGCAATGGGTCTTGGGTAGTCCATTTCCAACCCATAACAGGAAAATTAGATACAAGATGAACAAAATCCATAATATAGGCAGACAGATAAAAAGGCGGATAGACCCTCTGAGAAAAGGATCTCTTAGACCGATAATTGACAACGACCGTGTATAGAGTATCAGAAAGGATTTTTGCCCAATCTAAGATTTCGGCGTAAGTGGCAGCATCAATTAATGGCAGTCATTCAGATGAAAACTTGTTGATATCTAGCATCCCAAATAACCTACAGAGCATAGCCGCAGCAAAAAAATATGGGGAGGTGAGGGAACCAGTGCTGTATATACCGTTTTTATCCTTCTTTAGTGGCTCATCTCTTCTAGACCATTCTTTAGTAGTGTCTGATAGATCTGGATTCTCCGCCGCGAACTTCCTAACGAATTCTGCATTATAGGTTGCTTGAGGTTCAGGAAGATGATACATAACTTTCAAATCTTGTGCAGCAAACGATCCTACAAGCCCATGTCCATGAATTTTGAATTGTCTGCCCTTCAATTCTGAATCATCCAATATCCATTTGATCATATCTATGTATGGTAGAATTTTGGGTCTTGCAGCTATTCTGTGGAGGAATGAACATGCTAGGTCCTCCAAGGTCAACTCAGAAGAGCGTGGAGCGCCCGCGACAACAGTCACCTTCATTATTCTAGGCTTTTCTTCTTCTAGCAGCCTGTACATACCGTCCCATTTTGATATCCCTGCGTCTTTGTTGCAGGCTATGTCTGTGTACAGGGGTGCCATCTCCTTGGTCTTCTCTCTTGCTTCAGAGCTTTGAGCTTTGTTCTTCTTTCCCATTTCGCTTTGTGTTTCTATCTGAGTCGTCTTCGCGTTTTGTTCCTGCAGGTTACGAGTGAAATGGAAATGACTAATCCAGAAAGGTGATGGGAGAGTTTCAAATGTAAGAGATAAATCAAATATGCCACCTTACGTGAAGCAAATCTGTACCAAGGCACGCGTATTTAATCCACTTAATAACTGACAACTAATTCATTTACTTTCATTAAAAGCGCATGATTTCGGGTCAGATTATAGTAAGTGTCTTTTTCTTTGAATGGCGCGCCCTAAGGATTCATACTGAAGTGATTTATGATTTGCTGGTGTAACCTCGCAAGTCGCGCGATCGCTAATCGCATCATCGCAAATCGCATGGATGTGGCATGGCAGCGATCGCAATATCGCAGATCGCAGGAATTTGGTATTCACAAAATCTTGCCTGGCTCATTTCTGTGATATGCGATCTAGCGATCGGCGTTATCGCAGATCAGGGGATCTTTAAATTTTCTTTATGAGCGTTACCAATTTGCGACGCGATGTCATTATTAACACGACGATTTTGCGCATAAAAAGCGAAATGAAGGTGTTGTCATATCTTTTGCAATGCGACCTTAAGGTTTTATCTTTTATCATAGACTTAGGTTTTAAACTATCTAAGGGGCTTTTTCCAAGTGTATGATTGTGACTTCAAAAAGAAAATCTTGATTTTCCTAAAAAAAATTAACTAAGGGTCCCCATTCATCCAGTATCGTGGCTAATACTTAATTGAATAAGGGGGGTGTTGTTGGCTACAACAATTGGCGATTCACTTAGGAGAACCGGTTATCTCTGCTTTTACATTTATGCTTTCAAACTTCCTGAGAAAAATGTCTTAAAGAAAAACTTGAACTTTATTATAAAAATATAAAGAAAATAATACTTTAAACTGTCAATGATGTTTCGTTTCAACCTGTTTCTATTTCAATTACTTGCATCTTCAGCTTGTCTTTGCATTTAAACCAGTCTTTACTTGGTCTTGTAAAACATAAAATAAAGTCTTCTCTATGTATCAGCTCATTTTTCTTAAATATGTTCCTTTGTCGCAAGTAGAGCCTTTGCTGCCAGCAGGCGTCCATAGCCTCGACAGGGTTACCTATTACCCAACAATGATCCTTTATCCTGCTTAATGTTATTTACAACCTTTTCAGAGAAAAATCCTTTTTTGACACTTTTTCCTTTTTTATTCTCTAAAGAACAATGTCTTGGTTTGGTGGCCAAATTATGACACAGTCATTCACTTGATTTACACTTTTGCTGAACAAGCTGGCTCGTGATGAGACCCCTTGCCTTTTGATTGCAACAATCTTGAGTCAATGCCTTGTTTTGGTAGACAGTTTTGGCAAAGTTAGAAAGTTATAATATCCGTGATCATGATAAGCCGGCTCGTGATGAGACCTCTCATTCTTTGAGATATAGCATCTTTTTAGATTATTCCTCTGAATGTTGTTTTTTCCTTTAGCAGGGAGGAAGTCAAACCTCTTTCCTTAAGAAAGTTCTGGACGACAATGATAGGGCTGTTTTTGGTAATGGCTGCTTTCACAGAGAATTTTTATTTTAATATTGATACCTTTCATTGTGCTGACCTAAAAACAAATTTTCCACTGAGATAGCTTTCTTTAAAGTTTTTTCAGTTGAAACTATCATCATATCTGGGTTAAAGTTCTATTGATAATAAAGATCAAATTCCTAAAAGATTTGTTGTTCGTAGAAGCAGAAGTTTCAAAAATTTTCAATAGAGAAAAAGGTGTCTTTAGTAAATGCCAAATGTCGTTAACCAAAGCAAACATTATTATGAGAGGCGAACATTCCCTAGGGTTATGTATAGAATATGAATAATTTTGCCTATCGATCTATTAAAAGCAAACCTAATAACCTAGCTAAATTACTCCCACTCCTATTCTAACTATGTACAGGAAATAACTATGTGAAATGATATTTCGAATGGAACCATGTATTCATTTTTATTCCTAGCCATATGAATCTTCCAAGCATGAGTAAAAAGAACCAAACTTTCCTTGGATCATAAATATTGGCCGTGGAACAGAAAGATACAACCCCGATTGGAATTCTGTCTGATTTTCCTTTCTCATGAGAGCTTTTTTCCAACTGGATACCTATTGGATCATAAAAATTAGGATGAATTTCTGTTATGAATTGATGATCTCTCAATAGGAGGGATAACAAGTCATATTGCAAAAATGATTTTTTAGTTTTAATGACTTGTAACTTATTTTTTTTTAACGCTGAGTTTTTAGCGATTTCGTTTGAAATGAAAGTTCTCATATATAAATCGCTAAAACAAAATCTATCAAAAGTTTGAAAATTTAAAAAGAAATCCGATTTTGTACAAAATGAGTGCAAGTGAGAAAGAAATGATTGGGTATTTACAGAAATAGTGCTACAGCACCACTGGGATCTACTTGTAACATCTTGTTCCTCACAAGAACTGGCCACGTTTTGGGAATCGGGAACTAGGTTATGATTGCAAACAGGGATGAAGGTTTCCTCACGATATGAATCATAGATCAGGGTATTGTCTTGGATAGTAAAATTATTCAAATTAGCTTTTACTTCGAGATGAGGGTCGGCCGATATGATTTCTGATTTAAGATGTTCCTTATTATCTGACCCTAGTCGAGTTACTTGAGATAACTCAACAACATCATCATTGTCAAAGTAACTATCGCAAAAGACTCTACAGATTTCCCTAGGTTCCTCTTTTTCATTATATGTTTTAAGACAAGGGAGGTCAGGAAGCTTTTGTTTGACATTGATCAGAGGTTGTGCTAAAGCGGTCTATTTATCTTGAAAACCTAATGATGAGTCGTTTGAATAACCATCTATGTTTTTTGAGATATGCTTAATATTGAGAGGGGAAACATTGTCATCACTAAAAGCATCGGGATAAAGAGAAAAATGTGAATCTGGAATAGTGCATTTAAAAACATCATGAAGAAAATTTTGTTCATCAGATTCATCATAAACATCAGGCTTTAGATCATACCTTTGTGCGCTGATACTTTCTGAAAGAGAAACAGTTGGTTGATCTAACCTTGGCATAGGCATTTGTTGATTTGAAATGATATTGTCTGACTTTATGTCAGAGTCATCTTCTGGTTCCAAGGCAGTTTCCCTTTGAGCATTTTCGTCTTTATTTTCTGGTATTAGAGCATGCATGACTCCTAGGCTTTGCAGATTTTCTTCCTTATGGATGATCTGTGTGTTACACAGTAATTTTTACTGTCTCCCTGTCAGTCACCCTACTATGTCAGGAATTCACAATAATCAAGTTCATGCCTTCTGAACTGGCCAAAAACCTACTTTTCCAAAGTTTTCCTCATCATCACGTCTGTTTCTAAAATATCCGCGATCACTGGCGCTTTATAACAGACCGCGTGCGCTGCCAGCGCGGAAGCACATGCCTTTCCCGCACAGCCCTTGTGTGTACCTACCCGCGCTAATATGACCTTTTCCATTATGTCTCTGCGACGTCAACGCGACAGACCAGTTATGCACCCGCGCTGATCCAGTTTTGGCGAATTTGTTCCAATAGCCAGCCTTCCAGATAACTCCAGACTTGGTTGTTGGCCTTGTGAGTATCGACTCCCTTCTATGGCATGTCTGTTCGACCCTTTGAAACCACTTCCCTTGAGGATAAGCTCATCCTTCCACCCTTTTAGGAGGCTCCTTCTCCTATATAAACTTCCACCATTACCATGAGAAGCTAGTTTTGAATAGATTGGATTGTGTAGAGCTTATAGTGCTCAGATTGTTGCTGCTATAGGTATTTGGTGTGCTAAGTGTGGAAGTGATTGATAGCTTAGGGAAGGTTGTTTTGTGTTGCTTGTGTGAGAGAGAGAGTTTCTTGTCTTGGGAGAATCATTTCCAAAGGTGAATGCTTGAGACGCTTGCTGTCTGGCCCCTCCTGAGAAGGATACCGACGTCAGAACATTTGGTTGTACTCTTCTCTGTTTGATTAATAATAGATGACTACTATTATTGTTCCATTCTAATTTGTTTATGCAATGGTTAAATGTGAATTACATCTTTTCTGACTGATGTATGGTTGCTTTTATTAGATTTCATGCTTGTGTTTGTTTCCTCTTCGTGTGTGCAGGTGTCTATTCGCGGAGATCGCGGAGGATCGTGACCAGCCAGAGAAAAGGAGTGAAGGTGGCATCTCTTCATCAAACAACAACGTTGGAATCCAAGTAGGTTCTCTTTACCTCTTGTTTAATTGCAATTAGGAACTTGCATAGTAGCATTGATTGATTGTTGCTAGACCCTTGCTGGGCTAGTAGGGATCGCCTCTATCCGTAGAGGGGATTTACCTCTCCAAAACTATGTATTTGACTTGAAATGCTCATCTATATTAGAAGAAACGAAACAAAGGTCGAGCTAATTTCTGCTTGGTCAGATAAAGGAGGTAGGAAATACTCATCATAATTTGAAGATTCTTCATCTGTGAACTCATCCTCGAGATCACACTGTAGACATTTGAGATGAAATCGCATATTGAAATCCCTTACGGGTTCATCTTGTTTCCGTAGATAATCAATTTCATCATATACCTGGTCATAGTCATAACAATCAAATTCCAAGATGAAAGTCCTAACGAATTGGTCCCAGCTGTGGATCGATGCAACTAGGAGGGTTCTGCACCATTTTCTAGCTTCCGATGTGAATGTAAGAGTAAAAATCCTGCATAAAACGCCTTCATCAATTCTCTGAATGTCAAAACTCGAAACTTTTTGAATGAACTGAAGGGAATCATTAAATGCAGAAGAATTATTCTTACCATTGAATTTTACCTGAGACAAGAGCCTTACCACATCTGGTGGAGTGTTGGAATAGGTAGGAACATGGATGCAACTCCAAATAGGTATTCTATAAGCAGCCATCCTGTTTCAAGATTTATAATTTGGAAAACATTCCAACGGACACTATGCTCAGGCCCTCCTTCTAGCGCCAAGTATGTTGAGTTGCCCGAAATCGGGTCAACAACAAGGGGGATACCCACCCAGTCCGGAACCTGGTTGGCGGCTCCTTGGCCGTTTGGTGTAGCGGGTCCGAGTGGGGATAATGGGACTAGCTTCCCAATCTAAAGGTTATGTGTGTGTGTGTGTAGATTTTGATTATGCTGATTTTGAAAGTATTTTAAAGCTGACTCAAATCTAACTAGTAAACAGATTCTATACTATTTCAATCTAATGAAAACAACACATCTAATCTATGCTAACCTGAGACATGTCTCTTATATTATGCGATCGAAAAAGATTTCGAACAATAACTGGTAATAAAGATCATTCAGTTATCATAAGAATATGAACCATTTAAGATAAACCATTCTGCATAAGAAGTTAGGCAAACCAGTTGTGAATAGCATATCGCATAATAAATCATTCATATGTCAAGCACAAACAAATGATTCCACCGTACAGAAGTGCCAAATGGTAACCCAAACATCCATACATTAACATATAAACAACTAAAACTGCATATCGCTTTAAGAATATAAGCAGAAATTCGTCAAGAGATAAAAGTACCATTTATGACTGATTTTCACTCACAAACTTCAAGCAATAACGATTTATCTCTATTTACTTCTAACATCTACTAAGAGTACAGAAGTGCAACATCAGTAGCAGACATTAAAATGCAAACATCAGTAAATCTTGATCCTTCCATCCATCAAAACCTCCTCTGAGGGTGCAGAAGTGCATGTTCCGAGGACAAGTTTTTGACAAATTTCTGGACCCTTCTCCAATGCAATGAGAAGGGTTAAAATACTACTTCCTAATTCTAATAATAGTATCATTACAAAATTTTAGGATACGGTTTTCAAATGACCATCCTTTTTCTAATATAGTTAAAAGAGAAAAAACAACATTCTAAATGAAATCATTTGTGAACTTGGTCTTTGAAGTTGCAAGTGTCCAGCATAGGCTTGAGAAGAGTCGGCTGGCTGATTTCTGCGCTGAGCTGGGCTGCGAAAATGGCATCTATGAGAGCTGGCGCTACCTTCTTGGCTGCGTTCATAATGCACTTCACTGTCATCCATTGGCTGTGTGGTTTAACCAAGTACGTCCAGTAACCTTCCCAATTCAGCCTAGCCAATGCTTGGATTGCTTTCCCTTTTGCCTGCGCTTTCTGCCTCCATTTTGTCTCTAGTTGCAACTTGCTTGGTAGGTACCCCGGGGTAGTCTCTGTAATTAAATTGGCCCTGTGTAAATTTTCATTTACACAGTCGATAAGAATACTCGCTTGTGTCATCGCTGTCTCTGCTGCTTGCTCTGCCTGTGTGATTTGTTCGTCCCATTTATTAAAGAGGAGCTCCTTATGATTTTCATTAATCCTGGGTGCTCCTACTCTTTTCCCTTCCTCATCATCTTGCCAATTTAGATATTTTGTCACCTTCTTGTCGTTTTGATCATAGTCGCTCCGCAATTCCACCACCTGATTGGTGATTTTATTGCTCAGCTCACAAAAATGCCTCCACTGTGATATTTTATGTCCCAACTCTTCCTGTTGCTGCAGTAGTTTCTCGTTCAAGCTGATGGACTCTGAAATAAACTCTGCCAGTTTAGGCTCATCTTTATGCATTTCTTGCACCATCTGCAGTTGTTTTTATTTTTCTTCAAGACTTTTCTGGTAGCCTATCTGCATCTGTTGAAAGTCTTCCTGTAGCTTTTCTAGCTATCTGGAAGCTTCAGTGTTCACGTTGGCTTGTTGCAACTATTGTTGTAGCAGTTGTATATGATTTTTTTGTTCCTTTAAGAGTTGTTGATCTTCAGAGGCCTTGTCAATAGTTGCAGAAGCATATGCTCCTACAATCTGAGACAACATCGTGAGATTTTCGGTAGGATTATTATTTGGGTCTTTCCACAAGATGTCCATATGTTCAGCACTTTGAGACAGTGTATTCTGAATCTTTCTCTTCTTTCTTTGTCTCCTTACGACTGCTTTGTGCTGGGGGCTATAGAATACATCCAGTGGGGGAATTTCTTCTACGTTAAGTAGAAGTTCTGAGGCTGGAGCGATAGGAAGGTGTTCAGCTTCTGTGGCGCTACTGACCATGGTCGAAACGACTTCTTGCACCACCTATGTATTGCTCACAGGTGTCTTCGGGACTTGCCCTTCAAGATTAATTAATTCATTGAAGGTTTCCCACTCTTTATCTAGCTCTGTTGTGACAAGGGGTGCTTCGATGACTGGAGGGGGGACATCTCTTGGTGGTGACGCGATAACTTGCTGCTGAGACATTGCACTCGACTAAGCTGTGTCTTTGGTCGTTTCTTCATTTTTTCTTTGTTCATGACCAGACTCTTCAGGATGCTCAGATACTTCTTGTATGGCGTTGGACTTAGACCTGGAAGTGCTGGTGTTTTCACTCAGGCTGATGCTCGGAGTCGGTTCTCTAGTAGGTATTCGCAGCCTCTCTAGTGGAATACTAGCCAGCCTTCTTTCTCTGTATAACGTGAATTTCTTGAGGTCACCTGAAGACAACCTCGACTGAGCTTCCTGCAAAATTTCTTTGAGCGAGCTCTTACTCTGAAAGAGATCATCAAACAGATCTTTCTTTCCAGAGAACACTCTTATCTTGACGTTCATTGTGAATTCTTGGGCCACATTATTTGGGTCAAATGGCCTCGCTGGGAACTTAAATAATTGAAGACACTTCACATTCTCCACCTCGCCAAAAGAGTGTCCTACATCGAACAAAGAGAAGGCCCCACAAGTGATGGGAAATTGAGGCCAAATGGCCTTCTTCTTGTCCTTTAGGTCCTTGGTTAAACTTCCTTCAGAACAGGTTTGATAAGCGATTTCTCGGGCCAAAAGTTTATCAGGGATATATAGGGGTAGGACATGTGGAGGTACAATGCTTCCAAAAACTCTAATGTAAGTAAACCATTCTTCCCCAAACCATCTTGTGACGGGGATGATGTCAATTTGGGCCTCGGGGGAGCACCTTGGGGGGTCCCTATCATATATCATTCTATATAGGGGCAAAATAACCCCATGGCAAATCTGGTAAAAATGAGGGGCAAACTGGGAATCCCATAAGATCTTGTGATAAACTTGGATGGGCAATGGGTCTTGGGTAGTCCATTTCCAACCCATAACAGGAAAATTAGATACAAGACAAACAGAATCCATAATATAGGCAGACAGATAAAAAGGAGGATAGACCCTTTGAGAAAAGGATCTCTTAGACCGATAATTGACAACAGCCATGTATAGAGTATTAGAAAGGATTTTGGCCCAATCTAAGATTTCGGTGTTAGCGACAGCATCAATTAATGGCAGCCATTCAGATGAAAACTTGTTGATATCTGGCATCCCAAATAACCTACAGAGCATAGCCGCAGCAAAACAATATGGGGAGGTGAGGGAACCAGTGCTGTACATACCGTTTTTATCCTTCTTTAGCTGCTCATCTCTTCTAGACCATTCTTTAGTAGTGTCTGATAGATCTGGATTCTCCGCCGTGAACTTCCTAACGAATTTTGCATTATAGGTTGCTTGAGGTTCAGGAAGATGATACATAAGTTTCAAATCTTGCGCAGCAAACGATCCTACAAGCCCATGTCCATGAACTTTGAATTGTCTGCCCTTCAATGCTGCATCATCCAATATCCATTTGATCATATCTGTGTATGGTAGAATTTTGGGTCTTGCAGCTATTCTGTGGAGGAATGAACATGCTAGGTCCTCCAAGGTCAACTCAGAAGAGCGTGGAGCATCCGCGACAGCAGTCACCTTCATTATTCTAGGCTTTTCTTCTTCTAGCAGCCTGTACATACCGTCCCATGTTGATATCCCTGTGTCTTTGTTGCAGGCTGTGTCTGTGTACAGGGGTGCCATCTCCTTGGTCTTCTCTCTTGCTTCGGAGCTTTGAGCTTTGTTCTTCTTTCCCATTTCGCTTTGTGTTTCTGTCTGAGTCGTCTTCGCGTTTTGTTCCTGCAGGTTACGAGTGAAATGGAAATGACTGATCCAGAAAGTTGATGGGAGAGTTTTAAATGCAAGAGATAAATCAAATATGCCACCTTACGTGAAGCAAATCTCTACCAAGGCACACGTCTTTAATCCACTTAATAACTGACAACTAATTCATTTACTATCATTAAAAGCGCATGATTTCGGGTCAGATTATAGTAAGTGAATTTTTCTTTGAATGGCGCGCCCGAAGGATTCGTACTGAAGTGATTTATGATTTGCTGGCGTAACCTCGCAAGTCGCGCGATCGCTAATCGCATCATCGAAAATCGCATGGATGTGGCATGGCAGCGATCGCAATATCGCAGATCGCAAGAATTTTGTATTCACAAAATCTTGCCTGGCTCATTTCTGCGATATGCGATCTACCGATCGGCGTTATCACAGATCAGGGGATCTTTAAATTTTCTTTATGACCGTTACCAATTTGCGATACGATGTAATTATTAACACGAGGATTTTGCGCACAAAAAGGGAAATGAAGGTGTTGTCATATCTTTTGCAATGCGACCTTAAGGTTTTCTCTTTTATCATAGACTTAGGTTTTAAACTATCTAAGAGGCTTTTTCCAAGCGTATGATTGTGACTTCAAAAAGAAACTCTTGCTTTTCCTAAAAAAAATTAACTAAGGGTCCCCATTCATCCAGTATTGTGGCTGATACTTAATTGAATAAGGGGGGGTGTTGCTGGATACAACATCTCCTGCCATTTCATCTCAAAGTCATTTTCTATGAACAACATGGTGTCTTTGTAAATGGGCAAGCTCATAGACACATGTTCAACTGCATCTTTAGTTGCACTTCCAATGGTGTCCTTTGACCCTGCTCTCTTGGAGGCCATTGTACTTGTACTATTGAGAGACAGACAAACACCTGCTATACCTAGAGACATAGCAACACTCATGGCAAGCAATCTGTCAATTGAAAACCAAAACAAATTTGAGGACTGACACGCAACAGACCTGGGTAACTCGCAGTAAAGATTACACAATTTTCACCGAGAGGCTAGGATACTGACTTCTGATACTATGCATGACACAGTCTAGGCCATTAGGAGGTTGAACGACTGCTAAAACTGCATAATTCATAGTCCAGCTTAGCCTGCTGAGGACTTAAACTGTGCAATGCACAGTTTCAGTCAGCAAGGGCATGTAAGCCCATGGATTGCATTGCACAATTTTATGGGTCAGCAGGGAACTGCCTCCCAAAATTGCGCAAGGCAAGCCTAGAGGTCAATGTTGGCAAGGTTTGCACAGTTTTTGGAGGGAAGGCAGAGCCTTCACTTCCAAAAATGTGCATTGATGTTTGTGTAAGGCAAGGTCTAGGCCAAGACAACCTAGACCCATCGACGGGCGACTAAAAACATGAAAATGTTTGGATGCATGGCGAGACTGAGTGGAAGCAAGAGTGAATGATGATGCATGAAAACAATGAATGTAGGATTCAGAAAACGGGATCGCATGCATATGTGTGAAATGATTCGCCGCAACAACGATCGTTAGTGAAAAGGAGTGTCATGCATGCGACAATAGTGAGATGCAAATAAAAACTGAAGCAGTTCTTCTAAAAGCTAACATACATTAAAACGACAACATATGTTCAACAAAACCAAGAAAAAAACATTCACACAAAGTGAAATACAAAAAGTGATAGAAAAGCAGCAAATGACATGAAAAGCAAACTTACCGATAAAAAGTTGATATGAGTGTGTCAAAGACTCCTATATGTGATGTTGGATGTCATAGCTCCAAGTTCGATGTGAGGAATGAGCTCTGCAGCGTCGAATAAACAGGTTTGATAAGGATGAGCCTTATGACGTGCATGCCACAAATCTAGGGAAAAGCAACACTTGGAGGGAAGTGCATGTAACCTCCACGCGCCCAACCAAATTTCGTATTTATGTTACACCCTCCTTTTTTCATTTTATTACCGTTGCTAAATAAATCACCTCCTTGAACTGCCAAAAATAGATCCCTAACATATAGGGATGCCTTTTGCATGTTGTTTTTTTTCTATTTCCGGAAAAACAGCCCATGCATGCAAATCAGGATTTCTTGATCTCGGAGGGAACTGGTCAACTTGAAGGCACATGCAATAGTTTGCAATCATGGGAAAGAGATTTGCACAATTTCTAGGCTGAGCAAGGCTGGCTATCCCTCAGGAATTGCGCAATTTCTGGGGTCAACGGGCCACTGCCTCCCATAATTGCATAATTTCTAGACTGAAGCCCAATGTCAGGCTGGGTTGTGTAATTTCATAAGGGAAGGTTACCTGGCTAGATTGCGCAATTTTGGAGACTAGTAGGATTGTGTAATTTCTGGAGGGAAGGTTGGTTCCCCTCTAGAATTGCGCAATTTTCAGAGAGAACATCTCAGCCGGAGATTTGAGTAAATCTGGAATGTCAGCCTACATGTGGAAGACAAACACATTGACATGCACGAGCTAGCAAGCCACTAAAACTCATCTGAAGCCTATGTACTTGATAGTGCAAGACATGCCTCTAAGGACGGTTGGTAGGGAGGCTCCAAAACGAAGCTAATTCAAAATTTTGGAGGGTGGTTGTAGCCGCTACAACACTTGGCGACACACTGGTAGAACTCGAGCTCTCTAAATAGGCCTTGTTTCATAAAAATCAAGTCTAGATGATCCGGATTTAAATAGGAACGCAAAAAATTACAGAGATATCCATAAACATAGAGATGCGCTGGAAATAATACTTAATTTCATTAATGTAAAATACTAAAATATGCTTACAAACAGAAATGGAAATAGACCAGCTAGGGCGATGGTAGCTTATCTCTGAGAAGAGATGTGGTAGCTACATGCCTCTTAATTGTGTTACAATGAGGCTTGAAGGCCTATTTATTGTTGAGAAACAATGGAAAACCCTTAACATCCCAAAACCTAACCCTAGAAGATGAAACACCAAATTGTGGGCCCTATTTTCGGTAAGTTGGTACATCAACTTCCCAAGGTCGTAACTTTGGCACCCGATCTTCGTTTGACACGTACAATAACTCGTTAGAAAGATCTATCTGATGACTATAACTTTTACAAGAGTAACATCGGACTATGTCCCATGTTCCTATGATTTTTCCCTAAAAAGATCATTTAGGGCCTCAAAACGGCTCTGGAAGTTCAGGACCCGAAAAAATTCTAAAAATAGTAAGTTGTGCTACAATTACAGAAACTGAAAAATTGAAAGAGACGGTTGTGGGGGTCCAAGTGGGATAGGTTGGTGGCCAATAACATCCACCTGGATCATTCCTCCCCCCTTAGGAAGCAATGGTCCCCATTACGTTGAGTTCCTCCCTGAGATGAGGAAGCTTCTGCTGAGCTGGGCTTCTAGTGAATTGTTCTGCAATCTCTAATGTGTCCAGTAATAGTGGGAAGCATGGTCGATGACAGCCCACATTGAACACTCAGTGCAAGCGAAGGAATGGAGGAATGTTGTGCTCCAAATAATTGTTTCCCATAGCCTTCGTAATGTTGTGAGGACCATGTCAGAGTGGTTAGAGCTTCTAATGGGCTCTTGTAAGGCGTTCTTTCCGCAGATGCAACCAGACTTTGTTGCCCAATTGAAACTTGTGTGGTAACCCTGTGGGTGAGGAGAAGTTGTTCCTATACTTTGTCATGATTGTATCCCTCTGTTGTTGCTGCTACGTGGAGGAACCCTTCGCGGGGGTCATGGATGTGGTGATGATCTTCCCCTTACTTTGGGACCGAACCGAATAGAAAATGAATTTCCTAGTCTGGGAGATGAGCTTGTTGCCTTTCTTAGAAGTGATCAAAGAGCTGGTAGTAGGTGGGGCTACCTCTGGTATCCTGTATAATGAATTACACAAAGAAATAATGATGGCACGAGACCTTGACTCATAGACAACATGTCACCTCCACAAGTATGGCTGGCCTAATAATACATCACAAACATCCAAAGGTGTAACATCACACAATACCTCGTCTGTGAAGGGCTTGATGTTGTACGGAAGGCGGAACTGCTGGCGAACTTTGAGATCTCATCCTTCATGAAGCCACCTGATACTATACGGCTACGAGTGTGGTGTAATTGGTAGGCCCAACCGCTTCACAACCTCTGCTGAAATGAGGTTCTTCTGACTCCCACTGTCAACAATGAATTGCAGCAGTGAACCCTTCACCCACATTTGTGAGTGGAAAAGGTGCTCCCCCTCCTCTGGGTCTTCAGGCTCATTCTTCTATATCTTGGTGGTGGCAACAGTGGCACTGGGCTCCGCGTCAGTGATCTGCTTCCCTTTTCCATTCCCCTTGTCGGGTTCTAACTCGGGGTCAGAACATGCATCTGATTCAGAAGCCTTCAACTCAGCCGCCAGTGACTGCTTGGTCTGACACTCACGTGTGTTGTGAGTGGGGCTCTTATGGAACTCACACCACTTTCTGGTGTCCTTCTTTGACTTCATGGTGTTGTTCTTTTCCTGCGGCATTGACAGGTTGTCTTTGATCACCTCGCCTTGGCTTTGTCCTTTGATCTTTGGATTTGCAGATCCAAAGTCTCGCTTCTTTTGTTTCAACTTCTGCTCTATCTTGACAGCGTATCGATATGTTGTGCCGAGTGAGGAAATGTTCAGGAACTCCATTTCTTCCCGGATGTACCTGTGTAGGCAGCCGCAGTATTTTAGTACCAAATGCAGCTCAGAGTCCTTGATACCCAACTGTGTGCGAAGGGTATGAAAAATGTTTGTGAACTCCAGCACATCTTGGTCCTTTCCTTGCCGCAGTGTGGTCCATTTGATGTATTTGTCCTCATAGCTTTTGACAGGGTAGTACTACTCCTTGATGGCATCCCAGAATGAATCTCAAGTGGGTGCGGCTGAAAATAGTGAGCCCGTACTTTCATTCTTCTGCTCATAGTAGGTTTCCTACCAGTCCTTGACGTGTGGGGCTACTTTGAGAAGAGCGAAAAAAATCTTTTACCGACTCTAAAATTCATGAACAGAAAAATACCCATCTAGTAGATTTAAATATTTATCTACAACATCTGCATCTATTTAACCTCGAAGATGGGGATTTCAAAATTAACTTGTACCTTAATCGGTGTGGCGTTTCTAGAGTAGCTGCTGGAAGCCGATGCATCACCTCTAGGTAGCCGCTAGAGGATCTGGGAAAAGTTGTCCATCATCGCGTTCCTTTATCGCTCGAGAGCTTCTTCGAGCAAGATTTTGATAGGATCTCCTGCCCCCTCATCTTTCTTTTCATCTGCCATGGGAGGCCATCGAGATTTGTGAGGCTAGTCTTGCAAAGGTTCGACCAGTTCAATGTTGGGTTGTGTTATATTCTTTCCACGACTAGCCCACGTAGTTAACCAGGGGGTTAGAGGGGGGGATGGAGCCCCCCTTCGTTGCGCCGATTGTGTAGCGGGGGGTCACAGGGGGTTTGAGGTGTACCCGTAACCCCACTTTATGGGGTCCAGGGCAACGCCCCCGAAAATTTTGGTTTTGGAACTATGTTAGTTTGGGCGGACCCACCTATGGTTTTGTGCATGATTTTCGTACATGTTTTTTGGACGCGATGGTTTTTGGTCCATGGTATTGGATGCCTCGACATGTATAAATATGTATTATAACATTGAAAGGAACATAATGAAAAATCAAACTGGTAGTCCTAGTTTTGGGATCCAGGGGAAATCTCTGTGTATATGTGTTTTATGTGTTATGCTCTCGCATTGTTTATTTTCTGTGTTGTAGAATTCGTATGCGGGTAATTTTTTATCGGGTTAAAACCTACATTTGGTATCATAGAAGTTTTGGCTTGAAGGGGACGCCTTTGTTGCTTAAGGGTTTCGCTCAAGCCTATGGTAGACCCTGTTCAGTAGGAGATCTGCGAGATCGATTCTGGTGGTGAAAGAAGATGGTGAGTAGTGGAAAGATAGATATCGATAAATTTAATGGTTAGAGTTTTGAGTTGTGGAAACTCAAGATGGAGGATCTGTTGGTGGATAAACATCAGTGGATCGCAGTAGATCCGGGTACTAAACCAACAGGAGTGTCCGATGAAGAATGGAAGAAGTTGGATCGGAAGGTAAAGAGCACAATACAATTGTGTGTCTCAGATTCAGTATCTGAATGTATCATGGGAAGCTACGACGAAGGCTTTGTGGGACAAGTTAGGGACTTTGTACTAATCTAAGTCTCTAGTGAATAAATTGTTCCTACAGAAAAAGATATATAACCTGATGATGAAAGATGGAGACTCGGTGACAGAGCATCTGAATGCATTTAATACTGTGGTAAGTCAGTTAGCATCTATTGATATTAAAATTTCAGATGAAGATAAGTGCATCAATTTGTTGTGTTCTCTACGAGATTCATGGGATAGTCTGGTTATTGCAATAAGTAGCAATGCAACTGCCTTGCAGTTTGATGAAATAGTCTCAGCCTTACTGACGAAGGAGATGAGACAGAAAAATATGGAGAGCCAGAATAGTGATGCCTTGTCTATACAAGGACGGTCCCAGAATAGAAACAAAAATAAGTCATCGAGTGGGAGATCTAAATCTCTAGGAAATCCTGTAAAGGTGGTGTGCTAGAAATGCGGAAAGGAGGGCCACTTTAAAAGGGACTGTAAATCTAAATCTCCTGACAAAGGAAAGGGATCTGATGAGGCTCCTTCTATAGAGGCGAAAACCATCTCAGATAAAGGTGGGGATGTGTACTTGGCTTCTTCAAGTACACATGTAGATCATGAGGCATGGTTGATTGACTCAGGTGCATCCTTTCACTTCACTCCCCATAAAGAGTGGTCCTGCGAGTATGAGAAATATGATGGTGGTGATGTATTCTTGGGGGATGACATGAAGGCTAGAATCATTGGTCGCAGAAAAGTAAATTTGAATTTGCAAGGTGGAAGGGTTAGAATGCTTCCAGGTGTTCTACATATTCTTGCATTAGCCAGAAATCTGATTTCTGTAAGCAAGCTGGATGATGCAGGTGTAAAAACAGTGTTTGAGAAGGATACCTACAAAATGGTTTGGGGAGCACTGGTATTGACGTGGGGAGTTTGAATTGGAACTCTGTACAAGCTGCAAGGTAGCAATGTTATTGATGGGTGCAACAGTTTTGTGGTTCCTGAAAGTGGAGCAGAAAATCTAGTGGTCTCTAGAGAGAAGACCATGCTGTGGCATCAAAGGCTTGGAAATATTGGAGAGAAGGGCATTCAAATACTTCATGGTAAAGGTATGGTAGAAGGTATGATTAATAGCTCTCTCGATTTTGATTTATTGAAAATTGTGTATATGGGAAGCAGAATCGGGTGAGTTTCCCCTCTAGTGGTAAGAGGGCGAAACAGATATTAGAGCTTGTGCACAGTGATGTGTTTGGACCTATGAAGGTTCCATCACTGGGTAAGTTTGTGTACTATGTATCATTTATAGATGACTTCTTAAGGAATACATGGATATACAATTCTGAAGTCTTTGGCAGGTTTAAAGAATTTAAGGCTCTGGTGGAAAACCACACAGAGAAGAAGATAAAGGTGCTAAGAACAGATAATGGTGGAGAGTTTTGCAGCAAGGAATTTGAAGAATTATGTAATAAGTCTGGTATATCACGGCAGAAGACTACCCCATATACACCTCAGCAAAATGGAGTTGCAGAAAAATTGAACAAGACATTTGTTAGAGAATTATTTATTACGGAGCAATGGAACACATAAAATACTGCAGAAATATAAACACAGAAAACGCATAAAACAAGAGAAACATAGATATACGTGGAAATACCTTGTTTGAGGCTGAGGGTTTTTTATATAGTTTTGACAACGCCTAAATCAAACCCTTTGTCATTGTTTCCTTTGAAATGTTGAAGGCAATTGACGCAGCGAGGCACAGCCGTATTGTTCCAAGTGCCTTTCTATCGAGAAGGTTCCATTCTTCATCTGTCATAGCCGTAGGCTTCTTTGTTTCTCCACTCAATGGTAGGTATAGATATTTCTCATATAGATAATATTCCATCTGCATCTTCCATAGCGAAAAGCTTTGGCCGTTAAATTTCTCGACCCTAAACTTACCATCTTCTGCCGTTGCTCCCACTCGAACGAGGAACCCTTCTTTCCTGCGAGTTTATCAGCCAAATAGGCCTTCGGCTTTGATACCAGTTGTTAGAGAATTATTTATTGCAGAGCAATGGAACAACGTTGATGGAAAGGGAAAGAAGCATGCCCAGTGGTGCCGGGTTAGGACAGGAATTCTGGGCAGAGGCGGTGGATACTACATGTTACCTGGTCAACAGGTCACCTTCATCAGCATTGGAGGATAAGATTCCACAAGAGGTGTGGACTGGTAAGAAACCCTCTCTTTTACATCTAAGGGTATTTGGATGCGATGCATATGTACATGTTCCAAAGGAGAAAAGAACCAAGTTGGATAGTAAATCTGAAAAGTGCATCTTTATTGGGTGTAAGGATGGTTTAAAGGGTTATCAGCTTTGGAACCCAGTAACAAGGAAGGTTTTGTACAACCGAGATATGGTGTTCAAAGAGGTGAAAGATGTTATTAAACATGAAGTCCAACCAAAGGAACCTGAGAAGATAGAGTTTGAGCTTAAGGAGGAAGAATCAGACTCTACAGCAAAGGAGGAATCAGAAGCTGAAGAGCCACAAACTCCGGGTGTGAGAAGATCAGTTCGAGAAAGAATGCAGCCAGAAAGGTATAGTCCATCTGCTTTCTGTTCAAATTTTTCTTTATCTATTACTGTCGATGCTCCCAAAACTATGAAGGAAGCAACAGATTCAGAGGATGGCAAACACTGCAAGGAGGCAATGGTTGATGAAATGGCATCTTTGCACAAAAATGAAGCTTGGGATCTGGTGGAGTTGTCGGTTGGAAGGAAACCCATTGGCAGCAAATGGTTGTTCAAAAAGAAGACAAATGCAAAAGGAAAGGTGGAGAAATACAAAGCTCGGTTGGTAGCAAAAGGTTATTCCCAGGTGCTGGGAATTGATTTTGGTGATATTTTTTCTCCTGTTGCCAAGGTAACTTCTATTAGATTACTTTTATATGTTGTTGTTGCTTTTGATTTTGAGGTAGAATAGATGGATGTGAAGATAGCATTTCTTCATGGGGATCTGGAAGAGGAAATATACATGAAACAACCTGAAGGCTTCGCGGTGAAGGGTAAGAAAGAATTGGTATGCAAGTTAAAGAAGTCTTTGTATAGGTTAAAACAATCACCAAGGATGTGGTATTAGAAATTTGATACATTTATACAGGGATTTGGCTTCACCAGAAGCAAGGCAGATCACTTTGTGTATTTTAAATTAATTGGTGACTGCATTATCTATCTGGTCTTGTATGTGGATGATATGTTGCTGGTTGGAAATGACAAAGAAATTATCCAGGATTTAAAGACCCAATTTTCCTCCAAATTCAACATGAAAGATCTTGGTCCTGCAAACTATTTTTTGGGCATGGAAATTAAAAGAGATCAGGAAAAGAGGAAGCTCTGGTTAAACTAGAGGAAGTATGTCGAGACAATACTACAGAGGTTTAATATGCAGGATAGTAAATCGGTGAAGATTCCTATTCCTATAGGTGTGAGTTTATCTATTGAACAGTTTCCCAAGACACGAGAAGAGGAAGAGGACATGTTTCGTATTCCATATGCAAGTACAGTCGGTAGCTTGATGTATTCAATTGTATATACTAGACCAGACATTGTACATGCAGTGGGAGTATTGAGTGGGTTTATGTCAAAACAAGGAAAGGAGCATTGGACAACAGTGAAGCGGGTTTTCAGGTATTTGTGTGGCACTAGTGATTATGGTTTGTGCTACCAAGGAAGACCAGGATTGGATAGATTGTTGGATATTCATGGCTTTGTTGATGCAGACTGGGCTGGAGATCTGGATCAAAGAAGATCTACAAGTGGGTATGTGTTTAACCTATTTTGAGGTGCAGTTAGTTGGACGAGTAAGAAACAATCTGTAGTGGCACCATCAACTATAGAGGTAGAATACATGGTAGCCACTCATGCAAGCAAGGAAGCAGTTTGGTTGCAAAGATTGTGTTCAAGTATGGGGTTAGTACAAGAAGCTATAAGGATAGACTGTGACAACCAAAGTGCAATTTTCTTGGCAAAGAACCCCGCATATCATTCAAAGACAAAGCAAATTGATGTTCAATATCACTTTGTGAGGGATATGATAGAAGACAAAAAGGTGTTGCTGGTAAAGGTGGACACTTAAAAGAATACTGCAAATGCATTGACAAAATCTATGAGCTCTAAGAAGTTCTCTTGGTGTAGAGAGACAATGGGCACTTTAGGGCTGGAAAAATGACTAAGCTCTCTTGTGCCCCCCTATGGAAAGAAACAACAAGTGGGAGAATCTTGGGTTGTGTTATATTCTTTCCATGACTAGTCCACGTAGTTAACTGGGGGGTTAGAGGGGGGGCGGAGCCCCCCTTCGTTGTGCCAATTGTGTAGTGGGGGGTGGAGGTCACAAGGGGTTTGAGGTGTAGCCATAACCCCACTTTATGTGGTCCAAGTCAAGGCCCTCGAAAATTTTGGTTTTGGACCTATGTTAGGTTGGGTGGACCAACCTATGGTTTTGTGCATGATTTTTGCACATGTTTTTTGAACATGATGGTTTTCAGTCCATGGTATTGGACATGATGGTTTTTTGTCATGGTATTGGATGCTTTAACATGTATGAATGTGTATTATAACATTGAAAGGAACATAATGAAAAATCAAGCTGGTAGTCTCGGTTTTGGGATGCAAGGGAAATCTCTGTGTATATGTGTTTTACGTATTATGCTCTCGCATTGTTTATTTTCTGTGTTTTAGAATTCATATGCAGGTAATTACTGTATGGGGTTAAAACCTACATTCAAACCCTAACTCCTTTGCCTTCACCATCATATGTGAATTCTAACAAAACATTAGAAAACTCCTTCGTGATGTCGAGATCTTTGACATTAGAGAAACAACACGGAGGGCTAACTCTAACAGTATCCACGATGGATATGCAAAGATTCAAAATAGGATGAGAGGATAGAGCTTGTCATCTAGCCCTCCTTCTAGCGCCAGAAATTTTGACGGTGTTGGACCCACCAACATGTCAGGGGATCTCCACGGTAAGAAGTCCCAACTAGACCTCATACCATTTGGTGTAGGAGTCCCAACAGTGGGTCATGCAGCATCGCCTTGATCATGGTTACACGTAGAGGCAAGAAGTATTTCCTTGTCGGTAGCAAGGGTGTGACCAGCGCAGCAAGCCAAGGAAGGTGCATGAAGGGTTCTAACACATAGAAAGTGGAATGAGCGTGCCCCTTGGAAACCTGTGGAAACACGTGGCTTGGAAGGGAAAACACGAGCAAAGATACATCACAAGCTGGAAGGCAAGTTAACCAATGATCCAAAATGATGGTTAAACCAACAACACATCTCAATAAGATTTATAAATACATATATAAAAAGAGTCCATACATACATGCATAAGCAAAAATATACATATATAATTTGAGTAACCAAAATAACTGAAATACAATAATAACATATGCATGAAACATGCTAGTTTTTTTATATTAAGAAAGTGAAAATTCCAATCATACATACAACCATGTCCAACTACTAGTCCCGACAATGGAATGTAACAGTCGTTGTTGCCTGCTCCTCCAAAGAGATATACTAGCTCTACAATGTGGAGAAGCCAAGGCGCATTACAATACACTCCAAGATTTCTGTAAGATACACCTATAGGAAGCTTGGCTCCCAAAAGCCTCTACAATGAGTTATGAGGTTCTATAAATAGCAAAGGGTGGGGTGACCCTTAACATTCCTCATTGTGACTCTTCACCTACCCTCATGACTCTTCAACTACTACATGACTGTTACGTTTGACCATCGACACTTAGTCTTTCACTTTTACAACATATTACATTAAAATCTTCACATGTACCAATGTGAGACAAAATAGGCTTGAGCAAGCCATGCAAGACACTACTAAGACCCGGACAACTGTGAGAAGGCCAACTCTTCAACATCGTCGTGATAATCGACAGTGGCGAACTGATGCCAAGCTTGGTAGTTTGTGATGGTGTCTGCATGCTCAATGGTGACATCCTACTGAAAACGAACTCTCGCCTCCATTACATCCGGGTACACTGATTTGGCACCTCTTTCCAACTCGTCTATTAACATGCACATCATAGTCTTGAGTGTAGATGGACCAGCAACATACTAATACATAGTGTCTGTGATAATCTCCAATTTTGCACTGGTAGCTACATGCATCAACTCATCAAAGTACATGTCCAACTCCATTCGGACTTGGTTCTTTGACTTCGCCTTAGTGAGTGTGCCAATAGATGGGATCGTGTGCATGCACACAATTACATTCATGCTCCTGAACACCTATGCATGTGAAGCCTGCAAACTAGTGATGAGATGCAGGAGTTCCTCATAGTTCCGGATCTAATTTCAGATGCATGCCTTCAACTCTACTGCCTTGGGCTTCATCATCTTTGGCAAGTGAAATGGGGCTCCTTTTTACCTCATTGTCCATTTTTTCATGTGATCAACAGTAGTGTGCAAATTTTACAAGATGCATGCTCTACCAGCACAACGTTGCTACCAACTGTTGAGATGGACAATTGACTTGTGCACGGTGTCGAATCTAGAATACAACATCCGCATGACTGCTTCAAGAGATGATACTTCATCCAGTACCTCTCTCCTCAACTCTGCTCGAGCAGATCATGTAATATGTTCTCTTCCCTACTTAGTTGCTTGTAATTCCTTAGCCATTCACTCGTTCTCTTCTATCAAGAATCGAACACTCAAATTGGTGGCTTCAGTATATGCTCTCGTAGCATCGGCCAATGCTACTAGATGCTTGTGAACATCAGATAGGAACACTCGTTCTTCAAACTATGTAGGATATGTGTGGAAATCTAGAGTAGGCACTCTGTGCAATTGCACAACTCTGTGTCGTGACTCGTCGAAAGATATGATGTGCATCTCCACTTCCGGATTATCTTCAAGGATATCTATGTCTCCTTGATCGCTTGGGACTTGCTCTACTTCCAGATCTGGTGAAGCCGGTGGGGTGACCTCTCAGTTATGAGGCATGAGGTCAATAACTTTTTTGGACTCTAGCTGCACCACATCCGTATCCATATGCTCTAGCATTTGTTCAATATCTTGAGCTAAGTCATGTTCCTGCAACTGCTCACCCCATCTGCTATGTGCCAGCTGCTCGGATGAGTCTATAACATGTATGGGCGTAGTATTATCAATTTGTGCAAGTTGCGCCTCCTGCTATGTTTGTCTCTGTTGCGCTTCCTTCTCTCTTCTGTGCAACTCCTCTTCTTCTCGGAGTTTTTTCTTCAACTGTTGCAACTCATTTTCTGTATCCTCCATCCTCCATTTCTCTATTTGCCTTTGCATGTTCCTCCTATCACCTCTTAGCCTCAATGTCCAAAGTCGTTTTTGTCATGACTGGATATGCTTTGAACTTGCAGCTTTGTTCTGCCTCGGCACTGTCAACAACCTTTCTCTTTCCTTTGTCATGCGTAGGTTTGTTACCCTCTACTGCTGTTGATGATGGTGCTCTCTCAAATGCTGCTTCCCTCTTCTTTGCTAACCATTCCACAACTATGGTGACCAGTTCAGTGAGCCTGGAGAATCTGTGAAAATATCTTCATGGGTCTTCCTTAGGCCAATGACACGCCCCGTGGATCCAAGGAAATTGGATTCTCGCACAATGGTCCTTTACTAAGTAATGTTGGTCATACAGATCGAAACTTTTGGTGATGAAGGTGAATCTCTTGAACTCCTCCATTTTGGCCTCAACATGCTTGAGATTCTGTATCTCATACAACCCGATCAATGAAGGAAGAGTGGGGCAAGGTGCCTTCTTCTTCCTGTGCAGTCTAGCTAACAACCTTATTGAGATGCGAAACAACACTTCTTGCATGACGAGGTTGTCCATGGAAGACTTCAGTAAAACATGTAGAGGATTCTCCACACTGTACATCCATATGAAGGTGCCAATGTCTCCATTTCTGCCTATGACATGCAAGGTGGATCGTGCTCAAATATCATTTTCTACACGGAGGTGACAAAGTGGTTTAACAACTATGTGATAACTGCGCAAAAGTTGCATATGGAGAAAAATTTGCAATAAGTGTGCACAGAGGTTTCTGAAGGTGTCTATACCCAACTCAAGCCTGGGAACTACTCACAGCCATAGATTGCATCTAATATGTATGCGGACATGTATATCCCTGCTTGCTAACCCTTGGGCAGCTTTTGGGCTTCTGCCACCTATTCCTTCAACCTGAGAGCCAACATGTTGTACTAGTTGCATGGCCTTCCTTCGTTGGCCAGTTGGTCCAATGCAGTCACCCAGCTATGCAGGAAGGTCTCTGTGCTTTCTTGGCCGTATAAATGAAAAGATGACCAAGTACTGATATGCCTTCCACAATATATTCATCTTGTAAACCAAGTTGGGTGTTATCCTAAACTTGGTCGGATCTTTCACCCAACTCTTCAAGCTATCTCTGGAGTTTGCGTTGTTGTTGGGTTTGTTGAATGGTTTCTCCATTGTAATCACCACCTCTGATAGGTGATACATCTATTGAAAGTCCTTGGCCCTGAAGATAGCAAGCTCGATCCAACTAACACTGCTCAATGTCATCGTCTCAAGATCAGTGTGCAAGACAATCCAATGTATCATGTCTGCACATGGAAATGCGGGATATTTGTATGCAATCCAATACAAGCCAGACTTGTGGATGTTGACATAGACCTTGCAGTCTTCCAGATCTTCCTCAAATGTGCTTGAGAATGTGTCATTGATGTCCTGCCATTTCATCTTGATGTCTTTGTCTATGAACAACTTGGTGTCTTCGTAAATGGGCAAGCTCATAGACACTTGTTCAACTACATCTCCAGTTGCACTTCCAATGGTGTCCTTTGACCCTTCTCTCTTGGAGGCCATTGTACTTGTACTATTGAGAGATGGACAAACAAATTCTATAACTAGAGACATAATAACACTCATGGCAAGCAATCTGTTAGTTGAAAACCAAAACAAATTTGAGGACTGAATTGCAACACATCTGGGTGAATTGCAATAAACAATGCATAATTTTCACTGGGAGGCTCAGAGACTGACTACCGAAACTGCACACAACACAGTCTGGGATGTCAGGAGGATGACTAACTACTGAAATTGCATAATGCACAATCCAAATTGGCCTATTGAGGATTGAAACTGAGCAATGCGCAGTTTCAGTCAGCAAGGGCATGCAAGCCTAGGGACTGCATTGCGCAATTTTCTAGGTCAGCGGGGCACTGCCTCCTAGAATTGCGCAAGGCAAGCCTAGAGGCTAGTGCTGGCCAGGTTTGCATAATTTCAGCAGGGAAGGCAGAGCCTTCACTTCCAGAAATGCGCATTAGTGTTTGCATAAGACAAGGTCCGGACCAAGGTAGCCCAAACTCATCGACGGGGGACTGAAAACATGAAAAGGTTTGGGTGCATGGTGATACTGAGTGGAAGCAAGAGTGAATGATCATGCGTGCAAGTAGTGAATGTGGGATTCAGAAAACGAGAATGCATGCATGTGTGTGAAACAAGTCACCGCAATGACGAACGTTAGTGCAAAAGAGCATCATGCATGCGACAATAGTGAGATGCAAATAAAAATTGAAATGGTGCTTCTACAAGCTAACATACATTAAAACGACAACATGCATTCAACAAAACCAAGAAAAAAATTTCCATACAAAGCGAAATACAAAAAGCGATAGAAAAGCAGCAAATGACATGAAAATCTGACTTACCCATAAAAAGTTGAGCTGAATGTGCCGAAGACTCCTAGATATGATGTGGGATGTTAGAGCTCCAAGGTCAACATGAAGAATGAGCTTTATCAACATCGAATAAATAGGTTTGATAAGGATGAGGCTTATGATGCACATGCCACAAATCTAGGAAAAAACAACACTTGGAGGGAAGTTTCTAAAATGATCTTTGCATGTAACCTCGAACTACTAAAAATAGATCACTAAAATATAGGGATGCTTTTTGAATGTTGTTTTTTTTTGGGAAAAGCAACCCATGCATGCAAATCAGGATTTCTCGGTCCCGGAGGGAATTGGTCAACGTGAAGGCACATGCAACAATCTGCAAGCCTAGGAAAGGGATTTGCGTAGTTTTTGGACTGAGCAGGGTTAGTTGTCCCTCAGGGATTGCAAAATTTCTGGGGTCAGCAGGTCACTGCCTCCCAAAATTGCGCAATTTCCTGAGGGAGGGCTACCTAGATGGATTGCGCAATTCTGGAGCCCAGCAAGCAGCTTAGCAAGATTGTACAATTTCTAGAGGGAAGGTTGGTTCCCCTCCAAAATTGCGTAATTTTTAGAGGGAACATTTGAGCCAGAGATTTTCCTAAGTCTGGAATGTGGGCCTGCAGGTGCAAGACAAACAAGTTGACATGCACAAGCTGGAAAACCACTAAAACTCGGCTAAAGCCTATGTAATTAACAGTGCATGACATGCTGCTAAGGATGGTTGGTAGGGAGGCTCCAAAACAAAGCTAAGGAAAAATTTTGGAGGGTGGTTGTAGCTGCTACAACAAAACCTGAGAAGATAGAGTTTGAGCCAAAGGAGGAAGAATCAAACTCTATAACTTTTATATGTTGTTGTTTCTTTTGATTTTGAGGTAGAATAGATGGATGTGAAAACAACATTTCTTCATCTAGAATATGAGATCTACATGAAGCAACCTAAAGGCTTTATGGTGAAGGGAAAGAAAGAACTTGTATGTAGGTTAAAAAAGTCTTTGTATGGGTTAAAACAGTCACTAAGGATGTGGTATCATAAATTTTATACATTTTCACTAGGACTTAGCTTCACCAGAAGCACAACAGATTACTGTGTGTATTTTAAATTAATTGGTGACCATGTTATTTATCTTGTCTTGTATGTGGATGATATGTTGTTGATTGGAAATGATAAATAAATTACCCATGATTTGAAGACCCAATTGTCCTCCAAATTCGACATGAAGGATCCTGGTGCTGCAAACTATATTTTTGGCATGGAAATTAAATGAGATTGGGCAAAAAGGAAGCTTCGGTTACACCAGAGGAAGTATGTCAAGACAATATTGTAGAGGTTTAATATGAAGGATAGTAAACTGGTGAAGGTTCCTATTCCTGTAGGTGTAAAGTTATCTGCCGAATAATGTCCCAAGACACAAGAAGAGGAAGAGGACATGTCCCTTGTTCCATATGCAAGTGAAGTGGATAGCCTGATGTATGCAATGGTCTGTACTAGACCATACATTGCACGTGTAGTGTGAGTATTGAGTAGGTTTACGTCAAAATTAGGGAAGGAGGTTTGGATAGCAGTGAAGTGGGTTTTCAAGTATTTGTGTGGCACTAGTGATTATGGTGTGTGCTACCAAGGAAGACCAAGATTGGATAGAGTTTTGGACATCTATGGCTTTGTTTATGGAAACTGGGTTGGAGATTTGAATTAGAGAAGATCTACAAGTGGGTATGTGTTCAGCCTATTTGGAAGCGCAGTCAGTTGGATGAGAAAGAGACAGTCTATAGTGGCACTTTAAACTACAGAGGCAGAATACATGGCAGTCACTCATGCAAGCAAGGAAGTAGTTTGGTTGCAGAGATTGTGTTCAAGTATGGGGTTCATACAATGAGCTATAAGAATATACTGTGAGAGGCAAAGTGAATTTTTTTTGGCAAAAAAGCTTGCTTATAATTCAAATACAAAGCACATTGATGTTCAGTATCACTTTGTGAAAGACATGGTTGAGGACAAGAAGGTGTTGCTCGTAAAGGTGGAAAATTTGAAGAATGTTGTAGATGCATTGACGAAGTCTGTGATCATTGAGAATTTTTCTTTGTGTAAAGAAACAATGGGCATTGCAGGGTTGGACCAATAACTAAACTCTCATGTGACTCCCTGTGTGGAAAAGAAAACAACAAATGAGATAATGTTTGGTGTGTGTTATATTCTTTCCATGACTATATTAGGTAGGTAGACCTACCTATGGTTTTGTGCATGGGTTTTGCACATGATGATTTTTGCCCATGGTATTTTGTAGATCTCGTCAAGGGAACTACAGTTATGTTCTAATCCAGGGTTAATGGATTGGGGTTTATGAATGCTTTGGCATGTATATATATGTATTGTAACATTGAAATGAAAATAATAAAAAATAAATCTGGTAGTCCCGGTTTTGGGATCTAGGGGAAAATATCAGTGTATTTATTTTTTGTTTCTCGCCATTGTATATTTTTCTATTTTTTAAGAATTTGTTTGCAGGTAATTTTTGTACAGGGTTAAAACCTACAATAAACACTACAACCATCCAAATCATTGTTTCTACCATGACACTTGCTACCATTGCTCTATCATATAAACTGAAACCATTACATTTTCATACAAACTGCAACTCCTATACTATTGTCAAAACGTCATATGAGTCACTCCTCCTAGTTGTCATGTTGTTTTCGATATCTTGCTTCAACAAAATCTTGAATCCAATCGTTCAAACCCTTTATTGAAAATTATGAACTTCATATATCCAAAGTACCTGCACCATACATCTAGGCCTTTAAAAGGAAATACGAAGTTTTGGCCATCAAAAGAGCATAAACCCCTTTAGCTGCATCCATATTTGAATCTTGATCTCCTAGCTTAATTTACAATCAAATTTGGATCAATATAGACCCTAAAAATTGAAAATAACCCCAAACTAGAAAGAGAAAAAACAAAACAAAAAAAACTTTTTATCAAATTAAATATTTCACCAATTGTTCCTTTTGAAGTGCTTTTCAAAATTCCGCTAGGTTGTGGCGCCGACCACTTTAAGTGGTAAAGTATTTGACAAAATGGAAAAATATATTATACGTTCACCGTTAAGGGTCGAAGTTGCGACAAGAATTCCACAACACACGCGCCTTACAAACTCTGCTATGTCCCGTGGCTTGTTAATCTATCCTTCGTCCTTCATTATATTTAGTATCCGATGTTATTAATTGTGTCATGGACACACACCCTTTCCGATATCCAATCTCGTCTATACAGTCAATCAATGGTGACGAGCCATTTCTCTCATGGGTTTGGCTAACTCAAAGCTTTATGTGCCTTGTTCAAAACAATAGTTCACATTAGGACTTTGGGGTATGGGTATACCATGTGTTGCTTACGTGGCTTCGGTGCATTCAAAACAATCGTTCAAGCAAGGACTCTGGGGTATGACTATACTGTGCATTGCTCATGTGTCTTCAGCCCATTCAAATCAGGATTTTGGGTGTAGTGACTTCGATCAGTTCAAAATAGGATTTTGGGTGCAGTGGCTTTAGCATGTTCAAATCAAGATTTTGAGTGAAATGGTTTCGGCCCATTCAAACTAGGATTTCGGGTGCACTGGCTTTGACCTATTCAAAACATGATTATACAATATGTTGCTCACGTGACCTCAACCTATTCAAACCAGGATTTTAGGTGTCGTCGAGTCATGATTATACAATGCCATAGTCATCTTTCGAGCTTCCAAAAAAGTAAAAAAAAATAAAAACATAGACCTCTACGGGAGATCGAAACCACAACCTTTACAACAAAGATACAAGCACTGCACCAATGAATCAAGTCATGTTCACTAAGATGATCAAGCTTTGAATAAAAATCACGTGCACCATGTTTGACACAGAGTGTATATATATATATATATATATATATATATATATATATAGATATAATAGGTTGATGGTCCCAAATCTTGCCTTTCAACTTGGATCGACCGAGTGCCTTTATTAAAATCTGTGCCATGGGTCTTATGTGGCCACACCATGTGACCATTAACTATCCAATGCTCGATGTCTATGTGACCTTATCCATATGACCTAGATCTTAGGGTTATAGGTGATTCCTTCCTTAACATCATCATGTCATCATTAGTCCACATGGCAACTTGTGAGGATGCCATGTGTCAACTTATTTCTGACTCATTACCTATTCAAAAGTATAAATGGTAGTTTAACTCATTCATATATATATATATTTAATTTGATTGGTGTGATTTCATTAAGTCTCTCCTCTTGAACATTACTATCCTTAAAAATATTTTTCTAAATTTGTAAACCGGTTGATAAGTGGAAGTGGAAGAGCCACAAGTCAAATCAGGGCACTTCCCCACTCTTCCCCTTTTCTACCATGTTGGAGTTCTCTTTCGCCTTCCTGCCATTCTACAGGAATGGATAATGCCTTTCCATTAATCTTTCCGCTTGAATCTTTCGTTGGAGTTCGAATCCAACTTTGTCAATATTGTCTCTGCCAGCGCGCTATATGATACCGTCTTCACTACGCTAATCCAAGAATACATAATTCAAGAATGCACGATCACTATGTTGATCCATGATCTAAGAAGGTACATATGATTGCAGCAAAACAAACAAATAAATTATAAAACCGTCGTTTGGAATTTTAGGGTGTTGATAATGTAACGATTATATAAAAGTTCTTTACATTATTAAGTGGTTAACGATGTAAATGTCATTATAAACAGTTTTTTGGTTTCGTATTGGACCTAGACTCAGCAGAAAATCTTCCAGATTATATGAATGCGTGTTACAAAATCTATTACAACATGATTCATGAAGTGGCCTGGGAGTTGGAGAAGGAACAAGGGGGCGAATGGCTTACCTATTTTCGGAATCTAGTGAGTAATTTTCGTTAAACAAGATAACAACACCCGCACCCATACATCTAGGTTTTGGATGGACAAATATTACGGAGAGGATTGCAAATTTTGAATTTGAATATGTTGGATTCACCAAATTTTTATGAGCAACTTGTGATATTGGAAACACCAAATTATTATTAGCAAATTTTGTTGCTGGATTCATCAAATTTTTATAAGCAAGTTCTGTTTCCAGATTCATGAAATTGTCATCAGCAAGTTCTGTTGTTGGATTCATTAAATTTTCATCCACTTATCACATACACATAAGTTTTGAACCAACAAATATTACCAATAGGATTGCAAATTTTGAATATGCTGGATTCACTAAATTTTCATTAGCAAGCTGTGATACTGGAATCACCAAATTATTATTAGCAAATCTTTGTGGTTGGATTCATCAAATTTTCAAAAGCAAGCTCTGTTTCCAGATTCATGAAATTGCCATCAGCAAGTTCTGTTGTCGGATTCATCAAATTTTCATCCACTTATGGCTCTGCGCAGTGGGGTTTACTAGCATCTATGTGTTCTTCTCAGCTTCTTTTGCAAGTTCTTAACTCATCATCTGCTCAGCATAGTGAGATTCACCAAACTATTCATATTCAATTAGATTACTCCTCATTACATAAAAACTCTTTTTAAAGATTCCCAAACCTCTTTGATTGTCTTTTCTTTATTCATTCTAGTTATTACTTAAACTTTCTTATTTTTTGACTTTTCCCATTTGTTAAATATTAACTCACTACTACTCAACACGAAAACACTCAAAACAAAATATAATTGTCTGCGCTAAAACATCTATGAGATAACTCCTTTGTTCAACTTCTACCCAAAAATAATACTTTCACAATTCCTTTTTTTTTTTTAATATTACTATGCCCGCAATCAATTTAAAACAATGCACTTTTTCCAAAACCTCATAAAAACAAAATCACTTCGAAATAATGCAACGCCCCTTTTCTTTATAACAAAAACTTATGAAACAAAGTCGGGGCCTTTCATTTTATAAATTCCTTAAAAGGTGCTTGCCTTTAAAATCACTTAAAAGGTGCTTCGGTTTTTAAATTTTATGAATACAGAGTGGAAAGGTTAAGAATTACCATTGAAGGTTTTGACTTTTCGTGCAGCTCGAGCCTGGCTGGTAAAACAAACTTTGTGCTTCAAGTGACTTTAAACTTCGTGCTCCATCCAAGACTTGAAGGCTGCGTGAGCGTTCGGTGTGCCTTTCCCTGGACTCTTCGCGAACGGAATTTACCTTTTTCTTTTATTGAAAAAAAATTCAAAACTTTCAAACTTCGTGATCTCCTTCACGGCTGCTGTCTTCATCAGACATTCAGATGCCTTTCTTCACACTTGCACGGTGGGGATTCTTCGTCTTCGTGGCCGCTTTCAAACTTTGGCAATTCGTGCTTCAATGTTTGCAATGGAATGCGTCATTACGTGTCGTTGTGTTGATTGGTCATCGTTCTTGCTACACACGAAGGGTCTGTGCAGAGCTGCAATCATATTGAAAACCTCTCTTTTTCTTTTTAAATCAACGAGCTTCTCGCCCTTCCTCAGGGTACCTCCAGAGAGAGTCTGCCTGCATTGAGTCACTTTCTTTTTTTGAGTTTTGTAGGTTTATGTCTGAGCATGTGGGTGCGTTGGGCACTCAATTTTTATTTTCTTAAAAATAACACTTCCTTCCATACTGCAACAAAAATGACCCCATTTATGACACTTTATGGATATCAGCCACCATCCATCACATCATATTTAATAGAAAATTCTAAGGTTCAAGCAGTGGAACGTCACATCGAGCATCGACAACAAGTTTTCCAACTCTTAAAAGATAACCTTGTGTTGGCACATAATAGAATGAAACAACAAGCAGATCAACATCGTAGTGAAAGAAGTTTTGATGTAGGTTACTGGGTATTCCTACGGCTACAACCATATAAACAAATGTCCCTCAAGCAAGGTAAGAAGGATAATAAATTATCACCAAAGTATTATGGTCCGTACAAGGAGTTGCAAAAGGTTGGTACTATGGCATACAAATTGGAGCTTCCTGCAGCTTCTTGAGTGCACACGTTTCATGTTTAAAGAAGGTTATAGGCAACAAGCTCCTAGTTCAAACAATATTTCCAGAACTTGACGAGGAAGGAAAAAATATATTGGAACCGGAAGCAGTCATAGAAGCAAGAACTCGAAAGCTACGAAATCGATCCATTTCGGAGTATCTGATCAAGTGGAAGAACTTATCCACTGAAGATTCCACATGGGAGGATGAGAATTTTATACAGAAGCATCCAAAACTACTCAAGCGTTAAGGACAACACTTTTTTTTTAAGGAGAGGCGCATGTTAGGTCCCTATGATACTAATGATGCCCCCATTACTATTGTAGTTGTATCCCTTATTAATATTGTTCTTCCCCTATTGTCCCCATATTATTATTACTGTGCCCCGTAGAATCCCTCTATTGTTATTTATGTGCCTTTATATTACTATTGTTAGGTCGGATTGGTTATATTGTGACTCCTTAGACTCCTATATATAGAAAGGAGGTTTTTTCATTTGAATCATCCAAGAATTGTTCATTTATGTAATGTAAAGGAGGTTGCCCCCTCGAAGAGGAAGAATTCTAAGGCATTGATCTATCTTTTCTATCTTTTTGTGAGCTGGTTTCATAACAGGGAATTTGATCTCATAAATGCCCTGTATGACTTGGAGAAAGTATATGATCAACTCTCATAAGTTTTTTTTTAACACAAACTACTTAATGGAGTTATCTAATAGGACGAGCTCTTTAGAAGCTAGAAAAATACATATTTTGAGACTTGAGGAGTCATGGAGGCTGAAGAGAATAGCGACATGGATAAAGTTGGGGGATGGTAATACAAAATTATTTGATAATTATGCCACCCACTTAAGAAACATAAATTCTATTTGGGCCATAAAGGTGGAGGATGTAAAATTTGTTTCAAATCAATCATATTTAAAATAAAGCAGTGCTTACCCATTTTTATTCCTTGTTCAGAGGTGTTGGTCATAACAATATTGTCCCTCGGCTTTAACTCATCTAAAGATATCCCAGACTTTTCAACTCAAAGGATTCTAATATGATAAGCAACCCCATCTCCTATGAAGAAATCAAAGGGGTCTTAAAGCATTTCTCAAAAACTTTTTATCAAATTAAATATTTGACTAATTGTTCCAAAACTTTTTATCAAATTAAATATTTGACTAATTGTTCCTTTGAAGTGCTTTTCAAAATTCCGCTAGGTTCTGGCGCCGACCACTTTAAGTGGTAAAGTACTTGACAAAATGGAAAAATATATTATACGTTCACCGTTAAGGGTCGAACTTGCGACAAGAAATCCACAACACACACGCCTTACAAACTCTACTATGTCCCGTGGCTTGTTAATCTATCCTTCGTCCTTCATTATATTTAGTATCCGGTGTTATTAACTGTGCCATGGACACACACCCTTTCCGATATCCAATCTCGTTTATACAGTCAATCAAGGATGACGAGCCATTTCTCTCATGGGTTTGGCTAACTCAAAGCTTTACGTGCCTCGTTCAAAAGAATAGTTCACATTAGGACTTTGGAGTATGGCTATACCATGTGTTGCTTATGTGGCTTCGGCGCATTCAAAACAATCATTCAAGCAAGGACTCTGGGGTATGACTATGATGTGCATTGCTCATGTGTCTTCAGCCCATTCAAATCAGGATTTTGGGTGTAGTGACTTCAATCAGTTCAAAATAGGATTTCGTGTGCAGTGGCTTTAGCATGTTCAAATCAAGATTTCGAGTGAAATGGTTTAGGCCCGTTCAAACTAGGATTTCGGGTGCTCTGGTTTTGACCTATTCAAACCATGATTATACAATATGTTGCTCACGTGACCTCAACCTATTCAAACCAGGATTTCAGGTGTCGTCCAGTCATGATTATGCAATGCCATAGTCATCTTTCGAGCTTCCAAAAAAATAAAAACATAGACCTCTACGGGAGATCGAAACCACAACCTTTACGACAAAGATACAAGCGGTGCACCAATGAATCAAGTCTTGTTCACTGAGATGATCAAGCTTTGAATACAAGTCACGCGCACCATGCTTGACACAGAGTATATCTATATATAATAGGTTGATGGTCCCAAATCTTGCCTTTCAACTTGGATCGACCGAGTGCCTTTATTAAAATTTGTGCCATGGGTCTTATGTGGCCACACCATGTGACCATTAACTGTCCAATGCTCGATGCCCTTGTGACCTTATCCATATCACCCAGATCCTAGGGTCATAGGTCATTCCTTCCTTAACATCATCATGTCATCATTAGTCCACATGGCAACTTGTGAGGGATGCCATGTGTCACCTTATTTCTCACTCATTACCAATTCAAAAGTATAAATGGTAGTTTAACTCATTCATTATATATTTTTAATTTTATTTAAAATATAATAAAAATTATTATAATTTGCTAAAAAAATTAAAATATTATTCTATATTTAAGGGTACTTATTTCAAGTCATGCTGATGTAAACCTGCCTGCACTGTGTTTTTTTTTTTAATTAATAGATCGGTTGGAGTTAAGAGAATATGCTTGGTCCAAAAAATATATTGATCGGTGTGATTTCATTAAGTCTCTCCTCTTGAGCGTTACTATCCTTAAAAATATTTTTCTAAATTTGTAAACCCGTTGATAAGTGGAAGTGGAAGAGCCACAAGTCAAATCAGGGCACTTCCCCACTCTTCCCCTTTCTACCATGTTGGCGTTCTCTTTCGCCTTCCTGCCATTCTAGAGGAATGGATAATGCCTTTCCATTAATCTTCCCGCTTCAATCCATTTCGTTGGAGTTCGAATCCAACTTTGTCAATATTGTCTCTGCAAGCGCGCTATATGATAACGTCTTCACTACGCTGACCCAAGAATACGCTATGTGAAGTAGTTGCAGGATAAAGTAAGGCTTCCAAAATATTGTTCAGTCAATGAGAAGAATTTACTCTTTGTTTACATATATAGTTTATAATTATGACTTTGACACCGTACATGATAAAACACAGTTAGCAGTGTAATTTTCTCTTTTCTTAGACATCTACATATCAAAGCTTTAAATGGGAAATTAATGCAGAGTAGAAAGCCTCTGGGCTTGGTGATGCCATAAAGTATGTGAAGCAGTTGCAGGATAAAGTAAGTCTTCCAAAATAAAATATTGTTCAGTCAATTGTGTATAAGGAATAGGAATAGTTTTTGACGTGTATTTAAAGAAGGAAGAATTTTTAAATGATATTAATTTATCCATTTATATCGACCATATTGAGATTAACTATTTATTTTAAACAACAAATTATTACAATCTTATTGAGATTTACAAAATAAAACAAATAAGAATTAGAATGTACCCGTTATAATGCAAAAACAAAATGTTTACTTGCTTTTAGTTACCTCTGTTTCCACATTACATGATATAACATAACATACTCAAAATTATTATTAAATCGAGTATTTATAACTTAAATCGAAATCACAAGGTCTTTTTTTTGGAGGTCCTTATTAGCTAAATGCTCATACATGCAAGAGGCTAGTAAGTTCACAAGATTTCAATGTCAATTTCGCCCACAAGCTTAAATCCATTCAAAATTCTTTCTTTCCTTGCATAGATAGCAAGGATAGCTCTTCTAGTGCGGCAACTTAGCGACTGCTTGGAGTAATACCCTGAGAGGTTAGAAGTAATTAGCTTGAATATTGTCTTTTATACTACATCCAAAGCTTGTACAATGAACAGTTTACCTGCTAGACTATCGGAATAAATGATATTATAAAGTAAGCGCTAATACCTTGTATACGGGCCAAATCCTCCCTTTGCAATATTGTTTTCATCCGGGACACTTTCTGTTGCAACTGTCAATGTTTCCTGGTAAAAACTATTGGCTGACCCTACGTAATAAGCGAGTCTTCCTCGGTTATAATCAAAATAATTCATGGGCTACATAAGAAACCTCACAAGCTTTTGATAAGTGATCAGTTAAAGAATATTTGTGATGAGTATTAATTTTCGACAATGATCAAAAATATTTTGAAAAAGAAGTTAAAATAACTGGGCGGGCATAAAAACGTTCCATTACAGACCGTTCAAGCGAAAGAATACTCACTCTATAATACTGTGTAATCCAGTTCTAGATATCATACTCACCCTATAATACTGCGTAATCCAGTTGAGCGATGAAGCTATATTTTTGATAACATGATTGAAGCATAAAACGCCATACCTGCCAACAACGAAATTCCCATAATTTTGTGGAGCGCGAGGGCAAACGTAGCATTGGTCGTGTGTTGCGTCTCCCCGACTAATTTGCAGCAGACCATAATACATATATTCGATTAGGACTTTATAGTTTGAATCTGTGAGGTTACTACTCCAGATGGAAGAGAAATAGCAGTCAAAAGATCTATCGTATCGTTACATTCTATGCAAGGAAAGAAAGAATTTCTGAATGAAGTTATGCCTGTGGGCTATATTCGACATCGAAATCTTGTGAACCTACTAAGCTGTTCCGTAGACGGATCAGAGAGATCTGCTCGTTTACAAAGATTTGGCAAATGAGAGCCTTGATATAATGTTATCCGGTGACTGATTTCCATTTTATAAACATAGATTAAAGTAGGGGAGCCCCTAAAATTGACAAACACCTTGAAGTTTCATTAGCGTGATTAGCGTAGATTTTGTGAATCCGCTTGAAATGCCTCTGTAACTGTACCTTCCTTCATTTTTATCTTTTGTGAACGGCAACGTAGCTTCACGAGCGTTGACTAGAGCATGGGAATCAATCAAGTCCACCGTCCCACGCGGAAACACAGCCCAATTTTGTAGAGCAGTCTCTCAAGTACTAACGTTGATGATGGTGTGGAATTTCACATTTGTTGGTACACTTCACATTTTATTTAAACTATTGATAAAACATAATACGATCAAGGGCCCACCATAAACTCATTGGCCAATTCTGATGTGATATTACTGTGCCTTTTCTAGAGAGGACAGAGAACTTTAGTCTGCACAAGATCCCTAACAATATCATTTGCTATATTTTCATGTACTACCATCATAATTTGGACAAAATGTCTTCATATAAATATTTTAAAATTAATATTTAAAAAAAAACTTATTGTCACGTTGAAAACTAGTGTAATTACTGGGGCTTAGCTTATCAAATAAGGAAAAACTCTTACTTGAGACTCATTAACTCTGGTTTACTTGTAAAATTTGGGATATAGTATTGCAGAAAAAATTTGGAGTAAAATACAATAGATTCAAAATAATTTTAAAATCTATAATATTAAAATTAAAAGAAATATACTTAATTTTGTTTTTTTTTATAGAGGTGAGTCATTCCAATTAAGACCATGGATATAATTAGGTACTTAATATACAAGAAATAGAGTCAAAAGAATTTTATAACTTATAATATCAAAATTAAAAGAAATACACTCAATCTTATTCTCCCTATTATCTGAGTCATTCCATTAACATTGAACACTGTTGTAATTAGTGGGACTTAGCCTATCAAATAAGGAAAAGCTCTTATTTGAGACTCATTAACTCTAGTTTACTTGTAAAGTTTGGGATATAGTATTCCTGAAAATTTTTGGAGAAAAATACAATAGATTCAAAATAATTTTATCATCTATAATATCAAAATTAAAGGAAATACACTCAATCTTGTGCTCTTTATAAGACCATGGATATAATTAGGTACTTAATATACAAGAAATAGAGTCAAAAGAATTTTATAACTTATAATATCAAAATTAAAGGAAATACACTCAATCTTATTCTCCTTATTAGGTGAGTCATTCCCATTGAAACCATGAATATGATTAGATACTTAATATACATGAATAAGATAAACAACATGGAAGACACCTGCTCCCTAAAGTTAATTTGAACAACCAAAACCACCTATGGCCCAAATGGGGATAGCACAAAGATGTCAAAGCCTTACCTAAATCATTGGAGACTAAGAAGTTAATTTGATGAATAATGATATTAAAAATATTATTATCTAAGTTTAAAGAGAATTTATGGTCAGATAAATAATTAGAAGATAAAAGAAAATCAAGATAGTAAAAGCAAGCCATCAACCCTAATTTAGAAGATCAAAAGTATCTATTTCAACTAGCATAAAGAAGACAATTAATGTTGGTAAAATAAGAGTAAACTTTCATGATAACATAGCAAAAATAGGCATTACACGATACTCAAAACACCATGGGTTGAAAAAATACCATCTTTGTGAAGTTAAGAGGATTGATCTCTTACTTTTCATTGAATATTAATTATCATCATTTACTTTTTATTGGATATTAATTATCATCATCATTTATAAAATTGTTCCTAAAACATTTCATTTAATATAAAAATAAAATATTTTATTTATTGCAATATTAAAGTATTATTATTAATATTTTTTAAACATATTATATATCAACTATCTATAATCTATCAACCCTATATATATTCCAAAAAAAATTCTAGTAATACAATCAAAGATAATATCTCTAATGAATTAAAAAAAAAACAATCTATTTTATTATTTAAAAAAAAATAAAGAAAATAAAAATTAATCAACCTAACAAATTAAATATTTAATATTTTAATAGGCTTACTAAATAAAAATTTCTAAATTGATTTATTAGATACAATCATCATTTAAAATCTAGATATATAATACAAGATGTTGCAAATTTCCATAAACAACCTAAAACGAAATCAATGTTAAAAGGTCATTTTTTACAAGTTCACTCTTCCACAAATTCTTAAAAAAATAAAAATAGAAGTAAAATCAATATAATAATTAAAACCAAGATGAAATGAGAAGGTGGGCCTATTCCCATGCTTAGTTGAGCAACTTGTTAGGTTCAAAATTTTGTTAGTTTACATTTTTTTATATTTCAAAATAAATATTGAATAAATAATTTTTTAGGATAAAATTAAAAAAAATATAATATTTTGAAAAAAATATTTATATATATGTAAGTATAATTGATATATAAATATTTTATTTAAATTGGATATTGAAATATTTTATTTATAATCAATATTGAAATATTTTTTATCATTTTTTGTATATGGTTCACAAATACCAAAGATGGGTGGCCATTATATCTACTAAATATTTGTACTAGGTACATCTACTCGCAGGGACTACTTCGTGTAGGCTTAACCACAAAACCTTGCCCAAGGGTGTCAAGAAAATTGAACCTATCTGAATTGAGACTTTTATGAGTAGAATTATTTAGATATTTGTCTTCCATACTTATCACATAAAAGAATTGATTCTTTTATGAGTAGAATTATTTAGATATTTATCTTCCATACTTATCACATAAAAGAATTGATTTCCGACACATTTCGAACCATTAACTATGGTTCATCATTAGGATGAAAGGTTGAAGAGAACATGATTTAACAAAGGTATAAAAAATGGAGGAAGGAGTCTAAGAACTAAAAAAAGACTTCTGAATTAACTTTTTAGTTGTTAGACTCCTTCCTCCCCTTTTTATTTATTGGTTCCAAACGTGTCGAAAATCAATTCTTTTAGGTGATGGATCTAGAAGACAAAGATCTAAGTAATTCTACTCACAAAAATCTCCAATAAAAACTTGTAACACATTTGTAACTTCTCAATAAAAAAATGTTGTCTACCAATCAAACTAACCGTCAAAACTATTTTTTTTATCAACTCTATCTTGAATATACCTAAAAATATACCTTTCTCCTGGAACTAAGAGACACGTCTCGAGGTAAACCAACGGAGTGAGAGACCCAGTGATGAAGAGAGAGGTCATGGAAAGTGCACATTGTCATTCATATTTATGGAAGTGGTATGTACTTTAAAATAAGAGTTATGGACGTTTTGGATACTTGGGAAAACAAATATTAAAAGAAATAACAATAGTTTACATAAATTATTCAAAAGCAAAACAAATTATTCATGGTTTCCTTGCTTTACGGGATTGAAGCATCTCGAGCTTGTTCAAATATCAAGATTCTATTGATTTATTGGAATGAAGTGAAGTGTGTGGCTCAAATGGATATGAACGTGAAGCTCACTTTTCTAATAATAAAAAACAATGATTATATGAACAAAATGGTAGGTATGGACGCTCATGAGTTTTTAAAACCGGTGGTTGTTTTTTAACAATGTTAAAATGTTAAACAAAATCAGGTATATTTTTGGAAAAAATTATGTTAGATGTGTATTAAGTTACAATATTATGAAATGATTATAATTATATATATAGATATATATATTTATTTTTGTTGATATTTTTTAAAAATGTTAATATAATAAATTAATTGTTGTAATCTATAACAAGAATTTGATTAATAATATTTTAAAATTAGTGTATAATTTTAATTTCTATTACTTAAAGTTATGTAAGGAAATGTTTAATATTTTAAATATATTTATATTTACATTATCAATATGAATTGGATTTCATGTTTTTTATTTTTTCTTTTGATTTGATGAATTTACTTCTATTTTTTCATGATTTTTCATGTATTTGGACTCTTATTTAAAGAATTATGTGGGACATATCACTCACTAGCTTCATTTTATGTTTCTTTCTCCCATCACTTTCATCTTTTATCCAATTATAGAGAGCATTGAATTTTCAATGTAATGATTGATTTAGATGATGATAGTTTATTTTCGAAACAAAAAGGCCTATCTCAAAATTGATGATTGGTGTTGTTTAAGTGACTTACATGTGCAATGAAAGCCTTTAAAATATTCAACATTAAAGGTAGTGCATAACACAATAGTTCACATCAAATCCTGTGAAAATACTAGTTTCATGTTCTAATTAATGCTTTACTAATGCATGTTTTAATTCTACATTGTGGAAATATCAAAGCCTATATACCTAATAATATAAACCAAAGAGTCATTTATCTTAGATTAAAGTGATTATTGTACACCTATTTTAATCCTTCATAATATTAACCATTTTTACCTCCATTTAGTTCATTGTGCATTTCGCCCCTTCAATTACAATGAACAATGTATGTATGGGACTATTACAATGGAATGTTGAGCCATACATAGATTTCAATTAGCTTTGGATGGAATATGTTTATAGGAATATATTCATGTAGGCTAATAAGAAATCAAAAGGAACAAACTATCTTAAGATTTTTTCCATATATTTAACCTAGTTGTATGTACGAAGATCACTTCAACCCCTAAACTGTGAGCAACCCTTTTTCTCTCCATTCCTCTCAACTTTTCGTTAGGCTAGTGTCAATAGTGGGGTGGCACCTACATTAAACCTGTATGGATGTCGGCAAGAGGTATTGGCCATCTAGACCTCCATAGGTAAGGAGCTCACCATGGGTTTACTACACCCTATTATTGCTCACAGGCTTCCTTTTTTATAGAATTTATAAGAGTAATGCATATAAATTGCTTTAACTATCTAATGCAAGACACTAGGCTCTCCATGAAATAAGTAAATTATCATTGCTATGCTAGTATAATAAAATTTCACTTGTTTTCTTTATTTTGAAATTTTTAATCTTCCATAAAAAAATTTCCTAATTGTTGAAGAATATTGTAATTTTATGTTTCATGAGTCATACTTGGGATCCTAAGGGTGTTGCACTCAATACTACAATTAGGGTTACTGAAATGACATATGACCGAGATGGAATAGTTAAATTTGGACATAATAGTTTCAAGAGGACCCAGTGATAATGGAGTTAATGAAGATTCACTAATGTTAAATGCAGAAACCTTTTGAGTAATATGTATGTTTTTATATCCTTGGATTTTGGCATCCTTTCAGTTATTTAGTGACACAATTTGGATGTTGGGCTTATTGTTTCTTAGCAATCATATGTGGCTAACTTATGGACCTTCTTTCCTTGCCCCCGACATTCTTCGTTATACCTATTTATGTGGTGTGACCTAGGAGTCACTTTACAACCACCATAATTATGATAGTAAATTAAGATATCATTCCTTTGGTATCCACTATAGAATTCAACTTCAATCACTATAGCTCTAATGAGCATTGAGTACACTAAATGGCTTTACATTGTAACTTCAAACAACATCTAGTACTCTTAGTATGCAACAATTGTCAAAGAATAAGTAAATAGGAATAATATGTATCTAGACGTGTGCATCAAACACATGTCTTCCTCTGCTCCCCAACTACAATTAGAGGAATAAAAATTGATCTATTAGTATGTAAGGCCACTAACTCAAGATCAATAGAAACATAAAGGTAGAGACACACATGGAGCTTTAGACCACTAACGTATTAAGGTAATCAGTGATATGAACACATGTGCTTATGTTTTTAGTTTTTTTATGATGTCCTTAGAGGTGAGCATGAAATTGAAAATAGATAAACCAACTTGGTTAAAATGGATTTCATAATAAAAACATCCATTAGATCCTTTTACTTAACTAGTAACTCAAATTTGACTTAACATGTTTTATGATCGTGATGATTTCTATTTGTAAGAATGTCAAAGTTACATTTAGTTGGAATTTTACATTGTATATAGATCATATGAATCTGTATGGTTGGTTTAAATAATTCTAATGCAATTGGGAAATAAACCTCAATGACCCATACTTTTCTTATTTACCACCATATTTTGTAGGTAGTATCTCTTCTTTTCCATTATAACTTTGAAAGGTTTTGTTTGATACCACAATAACAAAATTTCCTACAAGTTTTTATTAGGTTTAAGATTAATTCCCGTTGAATCATTCAAATTCAACTTCAGAGATGCTTGCAAAGGAAGAAAATGTAGTATCAAAATTTTAAAATTTAGCTCCAATATGCATTGGGAAGACTCTCTTATCTCAAATTACAATATATTTGCTTACTATAACTCAAATTTGTACATGTTTCTTGCCCATGGCGCATAGAATAGACGGTGATGGGGTGTATTGTTAAATCACTATGTGGTGTGAAGGTAATTGGTTCACAACTGTGCAAGGAAAAATCCAGTCATGTTAAGGAATAATGTGGCCTAGTCTAGGTGCAATCCTCGAGTGATTTTGATGCCCCTAGGCCATAGTTTATCAAGCCAAAGGTTAAGCCTATAGTTATCTTTGGAGTACACATACAACTTGACAAACAAACAGATAATTACACATGTTCTTTGGATTTTTTAATAAAAATACTAGTTAGCATAAGAATAAAAAAATAACTAGATTTCCAAACATGATAAACTTGTACAAAATACGACCTTGTCATTGAAAGAAACATGGTCACCCTTTGTAGAGGATTCTAAAACTTCTATAAAAAAATTCTAAAGTTAAACAAGATTTACAAAACACTAAGCACCAATACTTGGTAAAGGAATTTTGACTTTAAGCTTCCAAATGGATCTCTGTTATGGGCTAAACGTTTTGGTTTGTTGAAGAATTTAACTATTGTCATTCTTCATAATTGTATTTGAGTCATGATGTAATATATTTGTCAAGAAAAAGAAAACAATTATAAAAAGAAAATTTATTTTATTTTATGAGCATGGGTTTCATGCTTCTAGGTCAAGACTCCATTGTATACTTTTAGGTTTCTGTCAAAAAATGGAAATTAATAAACCCTTCTCAGGCTTTGCATGTCAAGAAATGCAATTATTTTGTCATCATTTCCTCCACTACCAAGTAGGACTACCCACAATTGAAGTTGGCATAATAATGGAGCCTCAAACCACTATATATAGCCACAAAATTGACCATTTTTTAGAGAAAGCAAGAGATGATTCAATTTGAAATTTTAGAGAAAAGAAGAAAGTGTGAAATACTAAGGAAGCCTCTATCCAATCATCAAAAGGACAAGCAAAGAAGACAAGAAGTCTAGAGAAGGAAGAGAAAGTATGGAGTTTTTTTCACATTTTGTCACACATGCTATGAGACCAAGATAATTTGAAGACAAAGCTTCAGGGTTGTAGAGAAGGTCAATATTTTGTTGAAAAGCTTATTTCAACTAAAGGAATGTTTGGCTAAAGGAAGATTTGAATAAAAGAAGATTTGACTAAAATTTTGATTTCGGAGGCTGACTTGATGGTTGAAGGAGAGTCTGTAAGGTCTTGGTTGTCTCAATCTGATTTTAATCTACTAGTGGAAGAGTTTGACTATGTTTCCCCTCCATGGGGGCTTTTCCATGGCTGAGTTCCTACATCTTGTGTTATTTGTTTTGTTTGTGATATTAATTGATAGACATATGTCTTGATAATAAATAGAAAGACAAATTGATAAGCAAAATCACAAGATAGTGTCAAAGACTAGAGAAATCAATTTAAATAAGCACTAATTAAGCTACCCTAGATTTCTCAACATAGTATGAGAGCAAGGTTCATTGGCATAAGGGAAGTTAGAAGGTCACAATAATAGTAGAGGAATAGTTCGTCAGGACTAAGTTTCTAGAAGGAAAATTTTCAGCAAAGAAGATGACTTCTAGGCATGACCCCTCTGATTAGGTCACAAGCCTAAGCAATACGATTGACTTTGAAGAGTATAGGAGCATTATTCTTGAAGATTGAAAAGCCAAATTAATATCCCATTCAAGGTCAAATCCTTTTGGTAGGATTGAAGTCCTGGGTCTATATATTAAGGTATGAAATCACCTTTATAATTAGAATATTGTGTCACCTTAGGGATCCAAAATATTCATAAGTATATGAATTTTTATGAATAATCACACCAAGGAATAGAGACAAATTTGAGGGCTAGACATCTAGCAAGAAAAGGACCTAGTGTTGAGATGATTGGTGGCACTGTAAGTATAGTTAAAAGGATCAACTTGAAATTACAGTCATAATGAACTGTGCATATATAAAAATACCAAGAAAAAAATTTGAAAAATTTGTTACAGTCACCTATATAAAGTATGAATTTTGAATGTAGATATAGCAGTTGATATCACTTTGGAGAAGATCAAAGATCAGTGTGATTAGAGAGATCCAAAAATGGCATCCCAAAAATTAGTGAAGTTTGTAATTTTTATGCTTAAATAAGTGAGTGAATTCTGAGTTAAGAAGGACTAGAGACAATCCTTGAAGCAATCAAAGAGACTACTTGAAGGAGAAATCAAAAATTGAATCTTAGAAACCTATATCCAAGTTTTGTTTTCTAGTTAAGGAAGTTGTCATTTTTCTGTGGTCTGTAGTCATAAGGACCTGAGTACATATATAAATAATATCTAAGCTTAGTGGCTTAAAATGATCACGATGTTTGGTATAATAATATTCGTGTTGAGAAAGACAAAATCTTAGCCTTTTAAAGTCCATCAATTCATGGAGTGTTGAAATAGATTAAGCTCATTCTCAGAAACCAATTGTATAGTTAAGAGAAAGTAGCTTATGGTCCTCATCAAATTCAAGTGAGTATTTTCATTACTCATTATGTTATAGCCATCTAATACTATGTCTTCATATTGTAAGAAGAGAAACAAGATCAATGGAACATCAGTCATTCAATCATGAAAGGCAAAGGTGTCTTATCTTGAGGTATGTATAGTATGTTGTTTTGTCAACGTCTAATTTTTTAGAAGTTTAGTCACTTGTGTGATCCTAGGGTTTGTAAGTTTTCATTATGTCTAAGGATTGTAAACCATAGATAGTTCATATGAAAACCCTCACTTTTCTTAGAAACCCTATCTCATAGTGTTTAAGGTTTATAAGATGTAAGATAATTCTTGGCAGGAATAAAATTTAATGATGTCTAAATTTTGAAATAAAAAATCCCTAGGAATTCGTTATCCAAAATGAAATGAAAACTCTAAAAATTCATCTCTCTCTTGTACTTGTATATTTTGGTCATACTTGTTAATGAATATTGCAAGTATATATTGAAGGAAGTAAAGATAAGGTAGACATGTTAATAATAGGAATAGCGACTTGATAAATCAAGTTGGATCCTTAGGCACAAGTTGACTCATATGGAAATAGAACACGAATATACTAAGAGGGAGTCCTTCAATAGGGAAACGCTAGAAGGTTTGTAAAAAGTGAAAACCAAGGTATGTCAAAGATCATATGATTTGTAGCTAATCCTCTTTACACTAAAAGGGTGTGATAATTTTGAAAATTTGTTTTGTATTGCTAACTCTCTCATCTCTAGGTTTTCTTTGAATCATAAAGATTCTTGTTAGTGTGACTAATATCTAAATTGACTATACCCTTATCTTGTTATCTTTTGCCATTAGGGTTAACTATAAAACGCTAGTCCTTTTATGCTTAAGGTATGTTAACAATAATGATGAAACCATAATCTACTTAGGGTTTGTTGATAAAACATATAATATCCTACTCTCTTGATGTTTAGGATTTTGGTAATAAATAAGCCTTACTTTTTAGGGTTTTTCATTGATATCTAGGCTATATGAAGAAAACCTATATTTTTATGGTTTGTTAAATTAGGGTTTATGAAAAAACCCATGAAATAATTAATGAAAGATACGAGAAATGAAATCCTAGGTGTGTGTGCTTCCATTTAATTAAAACTATAGCTTGTTCCAATTATTGTATATCTAAGATTAAATTTTTTGTGTTTGTATCTAGGGCTTAGGAACAAACCCTAGTAGAGTTTGATATACAATTCTAGGGCATTATGGTAAAACCCTCGATATAAAATTCCTTTATTACGATTGAAATGCTAACTCGATATCTTGTTGACATGTAATCTAGGGTTTGTGACAAAAATCCTAGCATAGATGGATATGAAATATGTAACCCTTATTGACTGTAAACCTAACTAGGTTTAGGGTTTGATATCTAAATTTTGATTTATTATGCTCCGATTATGATGACATTCTAAACCTATATTGATAAAGTTTACTTCATGCTCTATATTTGTTCTTGGTTGAAATTGTTGTCAAAGATTTGAAAGTATGTGATCTTGAATATGTTGAAGATGTTCACCTACCACATAAATAAATATAACTTGATAATAATTATCAGCATGATGGACATAGGGAGATGTAAGAGTGATGATGAGATTAAAGATGAATAGACGATCTTGGTTTCCATAGAAAGCATGATTCTTTGAAAGGTTGAATTTTCTCCGATCATTATGATGATACAAATAAATGATCCTATGTGGTTGGAAGAAAGAAGTTCTTATTATAAATAAGAAGCTTGGATAAAGAAAGGGTATATCTCTTGAGTTAAGAGGGAGGGTGTATCATGAAAAATATAAGACCTTGAAGAAAGAATGTGATTAGAGAATAGATAAAGAACTACAAATAGTTGTTCGTGATTAATGAATTTATAAACAAGATTTAGATGTTCTCAAAGAAGTGCCAAAGCCCGAGTTTGGTGCTACTGGAAAATTGAAGAAGGAATCTTTCGATGAAATTTGTTTGAATAATATGATGATGATCTAAACAACATCAAAATATTTGAAGGCCCCATAGATTTGTGCTAACATATATATATTTGAAAATTTGTTAGTAATTGGGGTTGTGATTGTACAAGAAGATCTCTCCATAAGAAAGTTGAACATATTGGAAGCATGCTTGGACTGGCAAATATATCTGATTTAGTTGATAGGGAGAGATGAAGCATCTTGAGGTGACAAGATGCTTTGGAGTACATATGGCCAGCCTATGATGATTTCTAGATCCTAAAGTTGGGAAGGTATAGTTGATCTTGTGGAGCTCCGACCTTGGATACAATACCTAGATCATTGGGTTGGTGTTAGAGATGAAGCATGATGGTACATGTAGTGGCTAAATCTTGGAGCACACCTTATTCCCAATCAGTTAGATACCTCGGTCAAGTATCTAATCTTTAGCATTGTGTATGATATGACTCTTCATAGAACATATCACTTTGATTTCATCCTTGTACTTATATATATGTATAATTATGAATAACTCCCTTATTAAGAGGGAGTGTTGAATAATATTCACTTTCTGAGCATGATGAAAGAGACTAGGGTTAGGAGACGGAAAATCACACAGATCTCTGAGACACGTAATGTGTGACCCAAATGGCGGCCCACAGAGGAGGGAGCTCCACTCCCTCCTACAAGGGTGTTGTGGCTGGCAGAGACAAGACCCATCTAAGTAATGTCAGAGGCACAGGGGAAGAAGAAAGTAGAAGTAAGGAGAAGGAGACAGATGGGGCAGATTCAAAGGAAAATAGCAACACTAAGGACAAGGAGGAAGAGGAAAAAAACCAGGGAGACAGAAAAGAGTACGTCAATCAAAAGGGACCATGTAGACGCAGAGCGAACATCACTCCAAGAGTAGTTTTAAATAATCTGACACTGCAGGAGCACAGGGAACATATGGAAACGTATGCCATCATATGCAAATTCATGGGAGTATGGACCACTGAAAAAGCTTTGCAAACCTGGATTAAATATCACTGGAAACCTAAGGGCAACATCGATCTTCACCTTGGGTCAAAGGGTTTCTTCACAACGGTGTTTACAAACATCAAAGACAAGGATAGAAAATTCGAAGGAGGGCCCTACTTTTTTTGCAGCAAAAAACCTCTATATGCGGCCTAGGGTGATAAAATTTGTTCCAGAGAGGGAGAATTTCACCTCGTTTCCTGTTTGGGTAAGGCCTTTTTCGCTACCCCTGGATTATTGGCAAAATGAATCACTTGTGGCTATAGGAAATACACTAGGTTGGTTTATCAAAGCCTCGGAAGCCACCAGAAGGAGTAAATATACTTCCTATGCAAGGATTTGTGTGGAGATGGACCTTGCAGGAGCTCTTCCAGACAAAGTTATCTTGGAAATCTTTGATGAGGAATGGGTGCAAACGGTGGACTATGATCATATTCCATTCAGATGCAGTAAATGCTATGAACATGGACACTTGATCAGAGACTACCCTCTCAGTAAAGAAGAAGACCAAAGTAAACTAAAAGCAAAGAAGGACACTGAAAACTTTCAGAAAGTTTCAAGCAGAGGAAAAGGAAGCAAAAAAGAACCAAAGAAACAACATAAAGAGGGACAAAAGGCTAGTCAAAATAAATTCCAAGCTCTGGCTGAGATGGAAGACATGCCAAACGAAAACCAGTCTATGGAGAAAGACCCTAAGGAGAAGGAGAAAGGGGAAAACTACACTCCAGTACTACATATTAATGATGAGGAAGAAACCATGATGAATGAAGAAGAGCTAGAAATGGACTAGGAAATGGCCCAGAGCGAAACAGATCTGGAGGATCATGAACAATAGGAAATTCTAGATAAGGAAAACCTAGATCTGGAAGGATTTCTACAACAGGGAACTAGGGCGGGCATAGATTAATTACCTCAAGATGAATGCAATAGAATAAAACAGTTGTTTTATGGAAAACCCAGGAAAAGGGGGCAATTAGAGGAAGAAACAACGACGTGCAGGAATACAAAGGTGTGAAAACGATGAAAGCTAATCCAAGTTTAGCAACCAGAAGTGCAGGAAAAAAACGAGGAAGAAAGAAGGAGAAGGAGCTTTTAATGGAGTGTGGGAAGCCCATGATAGACGCAGGTAAGATAAAAGACCTGAATAGTTACTCCTTCACAAATCTTTAATTATGAAGTTTACATCTTGGAATATAAGAGGTCTGGGTAGTAAAACAAAGCAAAGAATGCTAAGTTTTAGAATGAAACAATATACGTCGGATATGATCTTCATTCAGGAAACGAAGAACTCCATTCAGAAAATAAGAGCAATCCATAGCAAATGGCTTCAAAGATTTAAGTTTTTAGAAGTTAAAGCAGATAACACAGCGGGGGGCATTCTCACTCTGTGGAACCCTCAAAAAGTTAGAGTATTAGACGCAGAGGCATCCAGAAACTACTTGTTAGTAGTCATTCAACCAGTAGGGGTGGCTAAAACCTTCCTAGTCACTAATGTTTATGGTCCTCAAAGAGTAACGGATAAACTCAGATTGCTAGAATCCCTCACTGATCTCAGGAATAGACAAAATGGCATCACCTAGATCTTGGGAGGGGATTTTAATATGATAAAATCTCTTTCGGAAAAAAAGGAGGAACCAGAGTGCTAAACAAAGATTCATCAGCATTTCTAGTGTTCACGGAGAACTTGAAATTGGTTGAATCAGACTCAAAGAATGGCCCATTTACTTGGAATAATAAGAGAGGAGGGGAAGCCCAGGTGGCCTCCAAGTTAGATAAGTTCTTGGTATCAGAAGAGCTTATGCTTATAAATAATGAAATAACAGTAAGAATTCTTCCCTTTGGTGGCTTGGATCACTAGCCAATACAATTGGAAATTAAGGGTTTGATTCTCCAAGGAACAGAACCTTCAGATTCGAAACATTTGGCTCGCCCACTCGAACTTCTTGAGTAATATCAAAGAATGGTGGATTGAGGACTTACAGATCCAAGGATCCAAAATGTTTCATATTGCTAAAGCATATGATAAGGTCAATTGGGGATATATCAAGAAGATACTCACAGCCTTTGGGTTTGATCACAACTGGGTAAGATGGGTAATGGCTCTCGAAACTACTTCCAGCTTTTCTATCATGGTTAACAGCTCTCCCTCAGTTATCTTTTTCCCTCTAGAGGCCTAAAACAGGGAGACCCACTCTCTCCCTTTCTCTTCATCCTCATGATGGAAGGACTAGGTAGGGCTATCAAGCAGGCTAAAAACATGGGCAAAATTAAGGGTCTTCAAGTAACGGAGAATGGATAGACTCTTACTCATCAACAATTTGTAGATGATACCATGTTACAAGGCATTCCCATAGTCAAATAAGAGGCTGCCTATAAGCAAATCCTCAATGCTTTTGCAAAAGCTTCAGGTATGGAAGTTAATCTCACAAAATAAAAAATAATCTTCTTTAATACTAACATTTCTATTCAAAGGAATATCTCAAGAATCCTTGGCCTCCAAAGGGACTCCCTCCCCTCAAAATATTTGGGAGTACCTCTCACAGACAAACCAATGCTTAAAAATGTTTGGGAACCTGTGCTAATTAAGTTGCAGTATAAAGTTTAAAAATGGACCTTCAGAGCCTTGAACTTGGTGGGTAGATTGGTTCTGACAAAGGCAGTTATTCAATCCATCCCAGTTTTCATGTTATCAACCCTTCCAGCTCCCAAAGGAGTCTTGGAACAAATCAGAAATATTCAAAGAGATTTTTTGTGGGCTAAGGAGGAAACAAGGAAGAAATGGGTCCTATTTTCCTAGGAAAAATTCTGCAAACCCAAAAGCCATGGGGGTCTAGGCTTAGATGATCAGGAGATTCTTAAAAAATTACGAGGAGATAAGCTTTGGTGGCGATGGGTGCAAGAGCCAAGAGCCCTTTGGGCAAGGGTCTGGAAAGAAAAATATGCTAGCTCTTGGCACACTAATGATCTCATCAGAATGTCGGGAGATATAAGGGGCTCTCTCATCTAGAACAGGCTTGGGAGAATAGAAATATAGTGCAACAACACAGTTTCTGGGAAATCAGAGATGCTGAGCAAGCACTCTTTTTGGAGGACAAATGGCAACAAGAACCGGTGTTGTTAAAGGAGGACTTCATAAGTCTCAAATAGGAAACAAATTCCCATAGATTGATCAAAGTTAAAGATTTATGGAACATCCCTCAAGGTCAGGACAAATGGAGAAAATGGAGTAACATTGATTGTAGAAATAACAGCCTCATAACAACAAAAGCAGAAGCACTGAGAAGCATTTTAAAATAGAGGATGATCATGATCACAGAGGGGAAGGATCAATTGAGATGGGGTAACAACAACAAAGGTACCTTCAATCTCAAAGAGACAAAGTATATTCTCCTAGGGCTGAAGTCCTGTGTTCCAGAAAAATTTTGGAGGAAAGTCTGGTCTCACCAAGGATGGATGAAAATCAAGCTCTTTATGTGGCTGGTTCACCATAAGAAAATTTTGACTTGGGAAAATATTAGAAAAAGGGGCGTCTTGGGGCCTTCTAAATGCCAGCTTTGTGAAGAGCAAGAGGAGACTATGGAACACATCCTCAACTGCTACTCTTACACCACCTGGTTGTGGAATTTCTTTTTTAACATTTTCCAACAATCAGACAGGGATAAAGGGAGCATCACAAATACCCTAAATAATTGGAGGAGGAGCTTTTCAGAGAATGAAGCGCTTAATCGGGCATGGGATTTCACACCAGGATTCATTATCTGGAATGTTTGGAAAGAAAGAAATAAGAGAATATTTAAGGAAGAAAAAGCCAACCCTCAGAAGCTATATGATTTGATTCTAAAGCAGATAAGGGAAATAGTCAGCACCACAGTGTGCAATATCCCAGAGACTCCTCCCTCAAAAATGGAGCTGAGAACACTCATACTGCTGGGATTGCAAAAGATCATTCCGCAAGGGCTTGGGAAAAAGAAAACAACAAAGAATACAAAGAAAGATTGTTGGTGGCATCCTCCGAAAAAATACTTGAAATTCAATATTGACGGAGCCTCCAAAGGTAATCCCAGAATAGCTAGGTTTGGAGGAGTTTTAAGGAATGAAGAGGGAAGAATCATATCAATCTTCCATAGCGATTTAGGTAAAGCAACCAATAACATGGCGGAATTAATGTCGATGGAGCAGTGCCTAGATAATCTGATAAAAAACCATAGCTCAAAAGTGATTATAGAGGCAGACTCCAAAATCACCATCAACTCTGTAAAAAGAATCAGTTGAGGATCCAAATCGGAGAAAGTCTCAAATCATTGGAGACTAATCCAGGTTTATCAAAGGATTCAAGCTCACCTTCAAGGTTTTGGTTCTGTTAGTTTCAATCATGTGTGTAGAAATGCTAACAAGCGTGCGGACATTCTAGCCAACCAAGGGGTGAACAATGAAGATTGCAGGATGGTGAAGAAGTGGCAGGATTTTCCCCAGAATCGTTTAAAGTTTCTTTGCGATAACGAAGCAGCAGAGGACATTGAGGTGGTCTGTCATAGTGGGAGGGTTTCTTGCAGGGGTGAAGTGTACCCAACCAATGATTCCTCAACGTCATGATTTTCCCTTTGGGTGCCATTGGTTTGTGGATGGATTTGAGACAATACTTTTCGCCTCTTTAGATCATTCTCTGGTTATGGGTCCTTCATTTGAGTGGAAGTGGCGGCATAGTTTTTCCTTCAATTATCGGATCAGTTTTCCCTGCTAGATTCGTGTGGAGAACTTGGCTGGTTTCGTTCTTTTGGGGCAAACAAGTAAAAGGATGGCCCTGGTAGATAATGGAAGTTGGTTTATCTCTTCTTCTATTATCCTCAGTGTTTGCCAAAAGTTTTCCCCAATCCAGGAAAAAGCTTTAGTGAGTAATCATAGGTAGTGGAGTTGGGGGCTTGCGCGCCCTAGTTTCTATGGTCGGGTGAGTATTCAGCAGGTGGAGCGGTATTTAGGAGTTCGCACCACTTTCCATCAGAAAGTGGTTTTGTAGTATGGGCAACAATTCCATATAAAGAGTGACACATGGGGGTGGGACAGATTCGAAAACCACCCTCATTGCGCCTTAAAGTTCGGCGCCTTATGGCTGTGCGATATCAAGCACAACCGTCCTTTTTTTCAAAAGCCATCCGACGGTCTGGATGGATAGAGCAGGTTTGTGGCGTCAGAGGTTAAATACCTTGCGGCTTTCAGAAGTTTGTTGCATTTCTGCCGTCAAATTAAAAGAGGATTCTGAATGGTGGAGATCTAAGAAACTAGCCAACAAGTCGCTTGTGCGGGTTTCTATGGTGGGATCATGTAATCCATTATTCCCGTTACCCCATTTTTGTAAGTAACGTAAAGAGTTTTGTGCTTCTTTTTCTGGTGGGTATCATTCTAGTGACCCTGTTATAGACATTTTTGTGCCTTACAGCTCTAAGCATGAAATGTCCATAAACCAAGGGATCCTAAGTCCCTAAAAGTGTTGTTCTGACCCCTAAAGGAACAAGGTCAACAAATTACAGCTTCTCCCAGAAGTTCTCCACCAGAAATTGCTCAGAATCAGTCAAATCAGGATCATTTCAGCTGCTCCACTAGCTAGTTGCGTTGCATAGCACCCAAGTACACTAGCTAGGTGTGTTGCAACGCACCTAAATGCACTACCAGGGTGCGTTGAGAGGGAAATGACAAATGGCAGTGTCATTCCGCGAGGTGGAGAGACAATGGAAGCTTCCAGAATCTTCCCCAATGACACTTGCCTCACTGAGTTCGACCAAGGATGAGTAAGAGGCTCTCAGTCTCCAAGTGGACGCAAGAACTGACAGAGAGAAGACACTAGTCAAATCATAAGCTGACTCATCCTCTTTGCATACATCTATATATGGATCCCTCATTCTAGAGATCCAGAGGCTGGAATTTTGTACATTGCACAAAATTGTTGTTTGTTTAGAGATAGATATCAGAGTATTGGGTGATTTATGCTTTGTTGGAGGTGAAGAGGGGATTCTATGCCGGGAGGTTGATGCTGGATCAGGAATCATCGGTTGTAACTCCTCCTAGATCTTCTTGTTATATCAATAAAACTATTTGAGTTTCTCCTACATGCTTGTGTATCATAGATGTTTGTTACATTTGTATGTTTAGCTTAAATCTGATCCTAAGCTATTTATGAATATAAATCCATGTCTTTGTGTAGTTTTCTTCTTCTGTGATCTTACAGGAACTTGGTGAAGCTGGGCAAGTAAGAGACTAGGTAGCTGGAAGCTATCGAAGAGGAGAGAGATTGGATCAAAGGACTAGCGCAAGACACAGGTTGGTTCATCCTATTCCTCTTCGTTTATAGTTCATAAAGAAGAATACGAAAGTAGTTTTCTCTGTTTGTTTCTAAGGTCACTGTCACACCTTAGTGGGATAGGGTCGTTCTGAGTAGACGCTTTTCCCGTTAACAAAATGGCGACTCCGCTGGGGACCGTGTCTGGTTAGTTTGTTTGTGTTTCTCTTGTTGTTTGTTTCATAAACTTAGAAGTAGCAATCGAACTGCATTTGCCATTAACAAATGCAAAGTAGACATATGCTACTTCAATTCATTCACTGGATCTGTTTATGATCTGAAACGCTGATTCACAATGATCTTATTTCCCTTTGTGATAGCTCTTAGACCTCCTTTAAATCTACCCTCTGATTGTGCATTACTAATTACGTTTACTCGGCCAAAAACCATAGATTAAACTACAAACCGTGACCCAGAACCCGGATAGAATTCTCGTTTCTGCCCTAGTGGAGGCTCTGTGAAGAGATTCTACATTTCAATGTAGTTCCCGAGAGGGCTACCTGCGCTGCAATCCAGTTTCTCTGTGTAACAGGTGCGCTGATCAGCCTAGCCTTGTGCAGCTGAGGTTCTTTTCTTCATTCTTTTTAGTTTTGTCTCTAATTTTTGCAGTCTGTGATCAGTGTATGTGTCTGTTTAAAAACCCCTTTTCTTTGCCTTAATTCCGCCTCCTTTGTACAAAAAGACTGTAGATGTTTTTGTGTGTTTTTTTCATCATTTACAGTTTTCCATTGAAAAAGTAGAATAGTCATACTGTCGTCCTTTGATTTAGATCTGTCGTAAGTGTTGATTTTGATCTTAGGAGAAAGTTTATTTGCTGTTGACAGTCGATTATGCTTTTACTTTTGCCTTTGGTTTGAATTTGTGACTTTCTAGTGTCGAAACGAGTATTTATTTCAAAATCATAAAGTGTCGTAATCATCTCTACCTTTTGATTTCGAAAAGAAGCTTGTTTGTGTTTGTCACTTGAAAGCAAATTCAGATTTGTACATCAACTTTCTTTTTAGGCATCAATATTAAGAAAGTGAAAAACAAATACATGCACATGTGCATTTGCATATTGACAATCTGTTTGGCTTGATTTAGGAAAAGTGCATTTACAATGTGCTCTTTTCTCTTTGAGAAAAGATTGTGTCTTTCTTTTCCCCTTGTAGCTAGGATTTTCATTGCTGAAAAGAGATAAAAGTTTGCTTATCATCTTTAGATTGCATTTTAGGAATTACATCTACATCTCGTGGTGAACCCAAAAGGAAAACTTCATAAGAAAGATCAACTTAAAATAAATTGAATGAATCTAACAACGCTTTGGAACTTAACGCACAACATTTAGAGGTCTAGGCTAGAGACGTATTCTAGCGTCGTAAAGCCCGGTAACTGTTGTCCTCACTGATGGTTGGGTGATTCCTCCACTTTGAGACGATAAGTGCCAGTACGGACTTGTGCTCCCACGTACCATCGAGTATATATTGGGAGACCCCTATAGGCTTAAAACCTTTTATCCATAGGAAGCCGTGTTGCCCGCCCTACTGATCGCAATGCACCGAACACAGCATTCGGGAAGATTGACTGTCGTACCATAAAAAGTATTCTGCAGTTTTGCGATTGGTTTGGTACTCCCTCTACCTAGATCTCCAGAGCAGTCCCTTTCATTCCTTTTCAGACTCCTTAATGGAAAAGGTCCATCTGAGCAATTGCCACTTCAGGCTCATTAAAAATAGAAGGAGACTAGAGTCATCTTTTTTTTTTCTCCACTCTTAAAAACTGAAAAAACAAGTTGTGTCAAAGCGTCTAAAAATTTATTTTAAACGGAATATTCATACCCTTTTGCTACGTTGATCTTAGGTTGAGAAAATGGAGTCTACCAACCAAGGAATTCCCCTTGGAGGAAATCCTAGTCCCTTCTCCTCTTGGGGAGATGTTGGTGCACCCCATATGGCCACATTGTCGCTTCCAGGACTGAAAATTGGCTTGCCAGTATGGCTCTTCTCAACCAATGTCGTTCAGAACACCACCATTACTGAACAATTGAATCACCAATTAGATGAGTCCAGAGTTGCCCACCAACCTTCTACTCCCTCTAATTCTTCCTCTCCTCCTTCCTCTTCGCTTGATGGGGCTGGCAAAGCCAAAAGTCAAGTTCCTAAGGAGAAGAAGGAGAAGAAGAAGAAAGAGAAGAAGAAGAAGGAGCCAAAGGCGAATGGGGGAAAACGAGTGTCGTCTAATGAAAATCCACACACTACACCGACCAGGCCTAAATCGCCATGTGTCATTTTCAAAGGAGACCACTTTCACAGAGATTGTCCTTACATCCCTCGGATACTAAGGGACTGGTCTCCTCGTTTGCACAATCCGGTGTCATCAACCTTTGATGATCATGTTGAAAGCACACCGTCAACTAGCGAAAGTGAAGCCCCAGGACAAAAAGGGAAAGCTAGATTTCCTTGTAAACTGTGCGAAGGCAATCATGCCGTCCACCGTTGTCCCTTCTTAGACGAAGCGAAAAGAGTTTTGGATGATCGTCCGGTTTCACCGTTACGACTCCCTCCTGGATATAAAAAACTCTTGCCGAATCCGTCGCTAGTTGAGAATCCAGCTGGCCCGCTCAAGTGGTCAGCTGAAGCGCCTATCATTGAAGATAAACCATCTGAATCCATACCAGACGAAAGTCAAAAGGTCGAGGCGGCAGTTGACCCGGTCTTGCCTTCAGAGGTTTTATCTTCGAATGATACAGTCACTGAAGAGAACAAGGATGACACCGTCCAAATTCTCTTCATCAACACAGACTCCGACGAACATGGGGGCAATCTACCCATTCCCTTACCGCAGGAGATAAGTTCGTCAGAGCCATACCCGGCCGTCTACTCGGTCCCACCTCCAAGCAACCTAGTTGTCTCCTTTGACTTGAATCAACTAGGTAGACCTCGTTTACCAGCAAGTGTACCATTCCGAATTATCGTTCAAATATATAGAATGGTCATGGCTGGTACCATCATAGATGAGGGGGCTTCTGTCAGTATCCTTTCCTCTATTGCTTGGAAAGCGCTTGGTTCGCCATCGCTGTTGCCTGAGATGAGAAATCTGACAGGCTTTGATAAGGGAACCTGTTATAGACATTTTTGTGCCTTACAGCATTGAGCATGAAATGTCCATAAACTAAGGGATCCAAAGTCCCTAAACATGTTGTTCCTACCCCTAGAGGAACAAGGCAAACTAACCACAACAATTCACAGAAGTTCTCCACCTGAAAACACTCAAAAACAAGCCAATTCTGGATCATGTCAACTGCTCCACTGAGCATCTGCGCTGAATGTCAACTGCTACACTGTCTACCTGCGTTGAATGTCAACTCCAACAAAGGCTACCTGCGCTGAGCGAGTTTGGACATGTGGCAGAGTCATTCCTCAAGGTGTCAATGCCCAGGAAGCTTCCAAAATGACACTTGCATCAAGGAATTCGACTGGTGATGAGTAAGAGGTTCCAAATCTCCAAGTGGAAGCAAGAACCTCCAAGTGGACTCAAGAACTGAGAGAGGGAGAGGACACTAGTCAGATCTCAAGCTGACTCATCCTCTCTCCAAACATCTATATATGGATCTCTCCTCCATGGGATCTAAAGGCTGGAATTTGGTAATTGCAAAGAATTGTTGTTGGTTTGTGGCTGGAAACATTGGGTGTGTAATGCTTTGAAGGGAGCTGAAGAAGGAATTCCATTCTGCTGGGAAGGAGATGCTGGATTGGAGCCCCATGGGTTGTATCTCTTCCTGAACCCTGTTACTTATTAATAAAGCTATCTTGATTCCTTCCTATATGCTGGTGTATTTTGTATGATTGCATTAGTGTATTTGATTTACTTCTAATCCTGAATCATTTATGAATATGTATATTTTCCTTTGTATTGTGTTCTTCTCTTGTCGCAAGTAGTTGTTCTCTTGTCACAGGTAGATGTTCTCTTGTGATCTCGTGAGATTCAAGTAGCTGTTCTCTTGATCAAGCAAGAAGGAAAGTAGCTGTGGACACACAAAGAGAAGAGGATCTAGTTCGAGGGACAACCAGAAGATAACGGTAAGTCTGCCGATCTCCCCTCTTTCACATTTCATAAAGGAAGAAATCATAATAGTTGTATTCGTTTGTTGCTAAGGCGCTGTCACACCTTAGGTGGATAGGATCGTCCTGCATAGGCACTTTTCCCCACAACAAATTGGCGACTCCGCTGGGGAAGAACTTGTTTATTCATTTCATTTGTGTTTCCGTCATTTGTTTACTTCATAGACTTGACAACAACTATTGAACTGCATCTTTCCCGGATGCAAAGTAAAAGTTGTTGCTTTGATCCAGTTTGTTGGACTTGTCTATGATCTAAACTAGATCCACAAATGATTTGATGATCCTTGTGATAGTATTTAGTACCCTATCAAAGTATCCCTCTGTTTATACCTTGCTTGTGTTTCTGATTTGGCCTGAAACAGTTGATTTTTGAGCATTTTATGACCCAGAAACCAAGGGAAACGAGAGTTTCTCTTTCAGCGCAGGCACTGTGAAGGCAGTCTGCATTTCAACGCAGGTCCCGAAGGGGCTACCTGCACTGAATGTCAAACTGACAGTGTTAGACCTGCGCTGAACCAGTGTGGCCTTGTGCAGCTCGGGTTCTTTGTTGTCTTTTGCCCTGTTTTGATCTCTGTTTTTGCAACCTTTAACCAGCATAGGTGCCAGTCTGATAAGCCTTTTCTTTGCTTAAATTCCGCCTCATTTTTGTACAAAAAGATTGTGAATGTTTTTATGTGTTTGTGGCGTCATTTACAATCTTCCTTTGCATGAGTAAAGTAGTCATTCTGTAGCCTTTGATTCAGATCTGATTGATAATGATCTTAGAAGAAAGTTCATTGGCTGTTTTTCAGATTGATTATAGTTTTAATTTTGCTTATTGGTTTGAATTTGTCTCTTTCAAAGTGTCAAAACAAGTCTTTATTTCGAAAATCGCAAAGTGATTGTAATCTCTTCTACCCTTGTTGATTTCGTAGAAAGTGGACTTGTTTGTATTGATCATCTTAAAAGCAAATTCAAAATTGTGCAAAAAGCTTTCTTTGTAGGCATTTAAACTAAGAAAGTGGAAAACAAACACTTGCATTGTGCATTTTTCATTTGATAGTTTGCATGTTGGATTTAGGGAAAGTGCATTAGAGTGTGCTGATTGCTCTTTGAGAAAAGATAGTGTTATTCTTTTCCCTTAGTAGCTAGGATTTTCAAAGTTGAAAGATAATAAAGCTTGCTTATCATCTTAGATTGCATTTAGGAATTTGTATCATACATCTCGTGGTGAACCTTGAAAGGAAAACTTTAAAAAGATCAACCTAAAATAAACTGAATGAACCTAACAACGCTTTGTAACATAACACACAACATAGAGGTCTAGGCTAGAGACGTGTTCCGACGTCGTTAAGCCTAGTGACTGTCGATCTCGAAGAAGGTGGGTGATTCCTCCTGAGAGACGGTAGCGCTAGTACGGATTGTGCTCCCACGTACCGTCGCGTATATATTGGGAGACCCCTATAGGCATATATCTTTTATCCTTAGGAAGCTGTGTCGGCCGCCCTACTGATCGCAATGCAGTGAACACAGCATTCACGAAGATCGACCACCCGTACCGTAAAAAGTATTCTGTGGTTTTGCGAAAAGTTTGGCACACCCTCTGCCTAGATCTCCAGAGCAGTTTCTTTTGGCCTTTTTCAGACTCTATAACAGAAAAAGTCCATCCGAGCATTTGTCACTTCGGGCTCGTTAAAACATCGAAGGAGACTAGAGTCATCTTTAGCTTTTTCTCGACTCTTTAAAACTGAAAAAACAAGTTGTGTCTAAAGCGTCGTTAACAATTTATTTTAAACGGAACAATCACCCTTTAATCCTGCGTTGATCTTTAGGTTGAAAGATGGAGCACACCAACCAAGGAGTTCCCTTGGGTGGAAATCCTAGTCCCTTCTCCTCTTGGGGAGATGTTGGTGCGCCCCACATGGCCACATTGTCGCTTCCAGGACTGACAATTGGCCTACCAGTTTGGTTCTTTTCAACCAATGTCGTTCAGAATACCACCATTCCTGAACAGTCGAGTCAACAGTTAGATCAGACAAGAGTTGCCTCCCAGCCTTCAACTTCATCTTCCTCCCCTCCTTCCTCTTCGCTTGAAGGGACTGGTCGAATTAAAAACCAGGCTCCTAAGGAGAAGAAGGAGAAGAAGAAGAAAGAAAAGAAGAAGAAGGAGCCTAAGGCGACTGGGGGCAAACAAATGTCATCTAACAAAAATCCACACACCGCACTCGTAAGGCCTAAATCGCCATGCGTCATATGCAAGGGAGACCACTTCCATAGAGATTGTCCCTGTATCCCACGGATACTAAGAGACTGGTCCCCCCGTTTGCACAATTCGGGAGCATCGACCTCTGATAGTCATGTCGACTGCTCACCGTCAACTAGTGGGAGTGAAGCTCCAAGACAGAGCGGGAGAGCTAAATTTCCCTGCAGACTGTGTGAAGGCGATCATGCCATCCACCGTTGTCCCTTCTTAGATGAGGCAAAAAGAGTTCTGGAAGATCGCCCGATTTTACGAGCGCATCTCCCTCCTGGATATCAAAGACTCCTGCCAAGTCCCTCACTAGTTGAGAATCTGGCCGAGCCACTTAAGTGGTCAGCCGAAGCACCTGTCATTGAAGAAGAACTGTCTGGATCCATGCCTGACAAAAGTCAAAAGGTCGATATGGGAGTTGACCCAGTTTTGCCTTCACAGGCTCCATCTTCGAATGACACCATCACAAAGGAGAATAAAGACGACACCGTCCAAATTCTCTTCATCAGCACTGACTCTGATGATCAAGGGGGCAATGCCACCATTCCTTTATCGCAGGAAGGAAGTTCATCGGAGCGATATCCGGCCGTATATTCGGTCCCACCACCAAGCATCCTGGTTGTGTCCTTTGATTGGAACCAACTAGGCAGACCCCGGTTGCCAGCCAGTGTACCATTCAGAATTATTTGTCAAATATACAGAATGGTAATGGCTGGCACTATCATTGATGAGGGTGCATCTGTGAGTATCCTTTCCTCTATTGCTTGGAAAGCGCTTGGTTCGCCAGCGCTTTTGCTTGAGATGAGAAGTCTATCAGACTTTGATAAAGGAACCAGTCGACCTTTAGGGATCCTCCCCAATGTGCCTATAACATTGAAAGGGAAGACCGTTCAAATGAACGTGATGGTCGTTCAAGGACCCTTGGATTATAACCTACTCCTTGGACGAGACTATATATATTGCATGGGAGCTGTAGTCTCCTCACTCTTTAGAGTAATATGTTTTCTGCATGAAGGAAGAATGGTCAAGCTCATGGACCAACTTTCGTTTCCCGGATCACACATCGCAAATAGTCATGTACCATCCCTAAATGGTCTATTCATGCAAGAGGTGTCTCAACCCACGGTCCGTCCTCCTGATGAGCGCGAGTAATCCGAGAGGTTTTGACTAGAACCCAGGGGGCATGCGTCCTAGTCTGCTTCGGCAGGAAAACTTTGGGTATAGGGTAGGTTTCCGCGAGAGAATATGACTAGTTCGTACCCCGTTCGTGGTTGGAAGAGGGGTTGTTCTGGAATAGGATTCTTTTGTCAAAGTTACGTGTTTGACACCAGTCATTCACCCTTGTCTATTTCGGTAGACATTGCCGAGGAAGTGTTTTGTTTGAAAGATTAACGAGACAATTTTTGGGTAACCTGAAAGAGGTAAGCCTCTCTCGATTAAAACCAATTGTTTGGCGGAGGGTAAGTAGAGGTAACCTTGAAACTCTGTTTTATACCTGGGGGCATGCAAACCTTTTGGAGTGCAAGCAAGGGGCGACTATTTATTTTTTAAAATTTTTAGGTCCTCCCTTTAAACCTGTAGGTCTAACCCTTTAAACTCGTAGGATTAGCCGTTTCCGAACTTGCATAAAGAAAGGATCAGGAGCAAAGCTTAGTGAGATGAAGCTCCATAAAAAATAGAATCTTGATGAGACACTCTTATCTTATGACTGGGTAATCGAGCAGTTTTAGCATAAAGTTCATGCTCGTTAAAAAATAAACGCAAGATCCGAGAAGTTTTAACGCGGTCTTCATGCTCGTTAAAAAATAAATATAAGCAGTGAGCAGAGTTTCCTCCAGTGTTTAAGCTCATTTTTAACTAAAAAATGAACCTATCCCAGTAAATAACCACTGTGAATGTAATTTTATCAGCCGTTAAAGCCTTGGTCGTGTTTGCACCTGCCACCTCCACTTTTCATTTGGCCGATCGTTCACCTCCATATGATTGTTTACCCATTTTGAGGAACAACTGCGAAGAGTGATTTCACCTAGCCATCCTTGTGACACTGCCGTGATTGGAAAATTCCAACCTGTACCTGGAATCAGTTGCTATCCCTGTTTATCACTCGTTCCTCAAAAGACGAGTCTTCTTTAAGCTCTTTTCAACTGACTCGTAAAATATGAAAAGATTGCCGAGTTTTGGCCTTCCAGCTCGTTAAAGGACAGGAAGAGCTATCCCTCCTCTAGATTTTAATCTTTTTGGACCTGAGGGATTATTGCACAAAAAGATCAAGCACTTGTTTTGTTCGGCTCGTTAAAGATATCGAAAACTCATCCCTTTTGTATTGTTTTATACTTTTTTCGGACTTAAGGGATTAAATGACGAAAAAGGAATTTTGGAGTTAACTTTATGTACCTTTTCAGACTCTCTAAAAATGAAAAGGACCGAGTTATCCTTGTCGTTAGACTCGTTAAAATTATTAAATAGCGACAAACTTGTCTTTAGACGAGAACGAGTTTCACTATCGCTAGGCTCGTTAAAACATAGCGATGGGCTTGCCCGAAGGGCAGGTTATAGAACAAGCATATGTTATCCTCCTCAAGCTTGACAAAAATAAAGAGGTACTGGTCAGCAATGACTGGGGAAAAATTGGGAAAAATCAAGAAAACTTTGATGGTAGCAGGTCGCTCTTGAACATGACACTTTTCCTCCGTACCACATTCGGGTTGGGTTGTTTCATTCACCGGTCACATCACCATGGTCTCGCCATACCATCCATATTTGGGGTAATGCTACCAATCCATCGCATCAGTGTCGCCATATGTTCAAGAGAAGTCGTTCAGAAAGAGTCAACCGGGTCCCATCCACTGCCATACATTATCCTTCATCCATTCATGACCGCCACCCTGAATCATATGTCACAGATCGTTTTCACCTCCATTAAAGTCATTAGCTCCGTTCCGTGTCACTGATGTGGGATTCATTAAGGCCCTCCTTTGACGGATCGCTTCTTGTCGACATCAGCTCATTATCCAAGAAGTTGATCTAGGAACAACCCCTTCAGTACTTTGAAGCTTGCATGCCTCAATGGCAAGTTTCTCACTTCCGGCGACAGGTATACATCAATGACCTTCGACCAGAAGATTTTGCGTGGTGTTCGACGCCAAGTCCTTTATTCACACCACGTGAATTGTACTGCAGTACCTTGAGGGTCATTATCATTATCGGTGATTCCTCTCGCGCTTGTTAACGGTTTACATCATTGACCGATAATCAAGCGATGTCTTTCCATGTTCGACTTCAGCGCAATTCTCACATGGATCGACTTGTACTTAGAGTGAAGATCGAACGAGTTTGAAGACCCCGGATCTAGTTTCATCCATCCGGGCTGCGATATATATATTCAGGAAAGATAAAGACATTTGACATGTACATCATTGCAGCAGATGATCATCCTACTCAAAGGATGATAATTTCACCAAAATTATCAGTCTACCATCAGACGATCGTCTATTCTATGTACAAAAATGAATTTATAAAGCTGAGCATGGGAATCCCTACCTCAGCTAGATCATGAAAGCAGTATGAATCATAATGTATTGTATTGTATTTTATTACAGGTCTCCTCCGACAAGATGGATGAACTTCAGACCCTACTGGATAAAGCACTTCACCCGATTAATGGCCTCATACTTTAGGGGGCAACTGTTATAGACATTTTTGTGCCTTACAACATTGAGCATGAAATGTCCATAAACTAAGGGATCCAAAGTCCCTAAACATGTTGTTCCTACCCCTAGAGGAACAAGGCAAACTAACCACAGCAATTCACAGAAGTTCTCCACCTGAAAACACTCAAAAACAAGCCAATTCTGGATCATGTCAACTGCTCCACTGAGCATCTGCGCTGAATGTCAACTGCTACACTGTCTACCTGCGTTGAATGTCAACTCCAACAAAGGCTACCTGCGCTGAGCGAGTTTGGACATGTGGCAGAGTCATTCCTCAAGGTGTCAATGCCCAGGAAGCTTCCAAAATGACACTTGCATCAAGGAATTCGACTGGTGATGAGTAAGAGGTTCCAAATCTCCAAGTGGAAGCAAGAACCTCCAAGTGGACTCAAGAACTGAGAGAGGGAGAGGACACTAGTCAGATCTCAAGCTGACTCATCCTCTCTCCAAACATCTATATATGGATCTCTCCTCCATGGGATCTAAAGGCTGGAATTTGGTAATTGCAAAGAATTGTTGTTGGTTTGTGGCTGGAAACATTGGGTGTGTAATGCTTTGAAGGGAGCTGAAGAAGGAATTCCATTCTGCTGGGAAGGAGATGCTGGATTGGAGCCCCATGGGTTGTATCTCTTCCTGAACCCTGTTACTTATTAATAAAGCTATCTTGATTCCTTCCTATATGCTGGTGTATTTTGTATGATTGCATTAGTGTATTTGATTTACTTCTAATCCTGAATCATTTATGAATATGTATATTTGCCTTTGTATTGTGTTCTTCTCTTGTCGCAAGTAGCTGTTCTCTTGTCACAGGTAGCTGTTCTCTTGTGATCTCGTGAGATTCAAGTAGCTGTTCTCTTGATCAAGCGAGAAGGCAAGTAGCTGTGGACACACAAAGAGAAGAGGATCTAGTTCGAGGGACAACCGGAAGATAACGGTAAGTCTGCCGATCTCCCCTCTTTCACATTTCATAAAGGAAGAAATCATAATAGTTGTATTCGTTTGTTGCTAAGGCGCTGTCACACCTTAGGTGGATAGGATCGTCCTGCATAGGCATTTTTCCCCACAACAGAACCAGTCGACCTTTAGGGATCCTTCCCGATGTGCCCATAACATTGAGAGGGAAGACAGTTCGCATGAACGTAATGGTAGTTCAAGGACCCTTGGATTATAACCTACTCCTTGGATGAGACTATATTTATTGCATGGGAGCCATCGTCTCCTCACTCTTTAGAGTAATGTGTTTTCCGCACGAAGGAAGAGTGGTCAAGCTCGTGGACCAGCTTTCATTTCCCGGATCACGCATAGCAAATAGTCATATACCATCCCTAAATGGTCTCTTCACGCAAGAAATGTCTCAATCCCCAGTCCGTCCTCCCAATGAGCACGAGTAATTCGGAGGGATATGACTGAAACCCAAGGGGCATGCATCCTGGTCTGCTTCGGCAGGAAAACTTCGGGTATAGGGTAGGTTTCTGCGGGAGAATATGACTAGTCTGTACCCCGTCCGTCAGTGGAAGAGGGGTTATTCTAGAACAATATTCTCTTGTCAAAGTTATGTAAGTGAGCGAGCACCGCCACTCACCTTTGTTTATCTCGGTAGACATCGCCGAAGAAGTGTTTTGTTTGCTGTGTGAATAGAACAATCTTTGGGTAGCCTGTAAGAGGTATACCCTTCCTGATAAAACAAATGTTTTGTCAGCTCGAATAGAGGGTGACCTTGAAACTCTGTTTTATACCTGGGGGCATGCAAACCTTTTGGAGTGCAAGCGATGGGCGACTATTTATTTTTTAAATTTTTAGGACCTCTAACCCTTTAAACTCGTAGGATTAGTCGTCACCTAACTTGCATAAAGAAAGGATGTGGGGCAAAACTCTAAAAATTGCCAATTTTATATGAGACATTCTTATCATATGACTGGATTAATCGAGCAGTTTTAGCACATAGTTCAAGCTCGTTAAAAAATAAACATAAGACATGAGCAAATGTTTCCACCCGCGTTTAAGCTCGTTAAAAAATGAACTATTCCCCGGTAAATAACCACCGTGAATGTAACATTTCAGCCATTAAAGCCTTGGTCGTGTTTGCACCGTCACCTCCACTTTTTCATTGGCCGATCATTCACCTCCATTTGATTGTTTACCCATTTTGAGGAACTACGAAGACGTGAGTGATACTAGCCATCCTTGTGACACTGCCGTGATTGGAAAATTCCAAACCTTACCTGGAATCAGCTGCTACCCATTTTATCACTCGTTCCTCAAAAGACGAGTCTTCTTTAAGCTCTTTTCAACTGACTCATAAAATATGAAAATGATTGCCGAGTTTTGGCCTTCCAGCTCGTTAAAGCGACCGGAAGTGCTATCCCTCCTCTAGATTTTAATCTTTTTGGACCTGAGGGATTATTGCACAAAAGATCGAGCGCTTGTTTTGTTCGGCTCGTTAAAACTATTGAAAATTCATCCCTTCTGTATTGTTTTATACTTTTTCGGACTTAAGGGATTAGATGACGAAAAAGGAATTTTGGAGTTACCTTTACGTACCTTTTCAGACTCTCTAAAAATGAAAAGGACCGAGTTATCTTTGTCGTTAAACTCGTTAAAAAGATTAATAGCGACAAACTTGTCTTTAGACGAGAACGAGTTTCACTATCACTAGGCTCGTTAAAACATAGCGATGGGTTTGCCCGAAGGGCGAATTATAGAACAAGCATATGTTATCCTCCTCAAGCTTGACAAAAATAAAGAGGTACTGGTCAACAATGACTGGGGAAAAATTGGGAAGAAAACTCAAAGAATCTTTATTGGTAGCAAGTCGCTCTTGAACATGACACTTCCATTCCGTGCCTGAGTCGGGTTGGGTTGTTTCATTCACCGATCACATCAACATGGTCACGCCATACCATCCACATTTGGGGTAAATGCTACCAATCCATCACATAAGTGTCGCCGACATGTTCAAGAGAAGTCATCCAGAGAAGTCACCCGTGTCCCATCCACTACCATACATTATACTTCATTCTTTCATGACCGCCATCCTGAACCATATATCATCAGATCGTTTTCACCTCCATCAAAATCATTTGCTCCGTTCCGTGTCATTGATGTGGGATTCATTAAGGCCCTCCTTTGACGGGTCACTTCTTGTCGACATCAGCTCATTATCCAAGAAGTTGATCTAGGAACACCCCCTTCAGTACTTTGAAGCTTGCATGCCTCAATGGCAAGTTTCTCACTTCCGGCGACAGGTATACATCAATGACCTTCGACCGAAAGATTTTGCGTGGTGTTTGACGCCAAATCCTTTATTCACACCACGTGAATTGTACTGCAGTACCTTGAGGGTCATCATCATTATCGGTGATTCCTCTCGCGCTTGTTAACAGTTTACATCATTGACTGGTAATCAAGCGATGTCTTTCCATGTTTGACTTCAAAACATTCTCACATGGATCGACTTGTACTTCGAGTGAAGATCGAACGAGATTGAAGACCCCGATCTAGTTTCATCCATCCGGGTTGTGATATATATTCAGGAAAATAAAGACATTGAAATGTACAGCATTGCAGCACAGATAATCATCCTACCAAAAGGATGATGGCTCTATCAGAATCATCAGTCTACCATCAGACGATTGTCTGTCCTATGTACATGAAAATGAATTTATAAAGCTGAGCATGGGAATGCCCGCCTCAGCTAGATCATGAAAACAGTATGAAGATAATGTATTGTATTGTATCTTATTACAGGTCTCCTCCCAGCATTGAAAGAACTTCGGATCCTCCTAATAAAGCATTTCACCCGATAAACGGCCTCATACATTGGGGGCAACTGTTATAGACATTTTTGTGCCTTACAGCTCTAAGCATGAAATGTCCATAAACCAAGGGATCCTAAGTCCCTAAAAGTGTTGTTCCGACCCCTAAAGGAACAAGGTCAACAAATTACAGCTTCTCCCAGAAGTTCTCCACCAGAAATTGCTCAGAATCAGTCAAATCAGGATCATTTCAGCTGCTCCACTAGCTAGCTGCGTTGCATAGCACCCAAGTACACTAGCTAGGTGCGTTGCAACGCACCTAAATGCACTACCAAGGTGCGTTGAGCGGGAAATGACAAATGGCAGTGTCATTCCGCGAGGTGGACAGACAATGGAAGCTTCCAGAATCTTCCCCAATGACACTTGCCTCACTGAGTTCGACCAAGGATGAGTAAGAGGCTCTCAGTCTCCAAGTGGAAGCAAGAACTGACAGAGAGAAGACACTAGTCAAATCATAAGCTGACTCATCCTCTTTGCATACATCTATATATGGATCCCTCATCCCAGAGATCCAGAGGATGGAATTTTGTACATTGCAGAGAATTGTTGTTGTTTTAGAGATAGATATCAGAGTATTGGGTGATTTATGCTTTGTTGGAGGTGAAGAGGGGATTCTATGCTGGGAGGTTGATGCTGGATCAGGAACCATCAGTTGTAACTCCTCCTGGATCTTCTTGTATATCAATAAAACTATTTGAGTTTCTCCTACATGCTTGTGTATCATTGATGCTTGTTACATTTGTATGTTTAGCTTAAATCTGATCCTAAGCTTTTTATGAATATAAATCCATGTCTTTGTGTAGTTTTCTTCTTCTGTGATCTTACAGGAACTTGGTGAAGCTGGGCAAGTAAGAGAGCAAGTGGCTGGAAACTGTCAAAGAGGAGAGAGATTGGATCAAAGGACTAGCGCAAGACACAGGTTGGTTCATCCTATTCCTCTTCGTTTATAGTTCATAAAGGAAATACAAAAGTAGTTTTCTCTGTTTGTTTCTAAGGTCACTGTCACACCTTAGTGGGATAGGGTCGTTCTGAGTAGACACTTTTCCCGTTAACAGGCCCCTTGTCCACAAAGGGTGGGGTTGTTTGTATATATTGTAAATTGCTTACTTTCATTAAATAGAAGGTTCATTTCTTGCTTGAGCAAAAAAAGGGAGTGTTGAATAATGTAACTAGTGTTGATCTTCATTATTGTATTTGAGTCATGATGTAATTTACTTGTCAAGAAAAATAAAATATTAATAAAAATAAAATTTATTTTATTTTATGAGCATGGGCTTCATGCTTATAGGTCAAGACTCCATTGTAGGCTTTTAGTTTTGTGTCAAAAAATTCAAAGTCATAGACCCATCTTGGGATTTTCATGTCAAAAAATGGAATTATTTTGTCATAATTTCCTCCACGATCAAGTCAGCCTACCCATAGTTAAATTCAACCTAATAATGGAGCCTCAAACCACTATATAGCCATGAAATCGACCTTGTTTGAGAGAAAGAAAGATAGCAAGATATGATTCAATCTGTAATTTTAGAGAAAAGAAGAAAGTGTGAAATACTAAGGGAAGCCTCTATCTAATCATCAAAAGGACCAATGAAGAAGACAATAACTCTAGTGAAGGAAGAGAAAGTTTGAGGTTCATTCTTTTGTTGAAAAGTTGATGTCGGCTAAAGGAATATTTGACTAAAAGAAAATTTTGACTTAAAGTTTGACTTGGGAGGTTGAGTTGATGGTTGAAGGAGAGTTTGTAAGGTCGTGGCCATCTCAATTTGATTTGAATCTACTAGTGGAAGAGTTTGATTAGGTTTTCCCCTCCATAGGGGTTTTTTCCTCGCAGAGTGGCTACATCTTATGTTCTTTATTGTGTTTGTGATTCATTGATTTGAATTTGTCTTAATAATAACTACAAAGAGGAATTGATAAGAAACATCATAAGGAAGTGTAAAATACTAGAGAAATCAATTTGAATAAGCACTAATTAAGTTTCCCTAGATTTATCAACATGGTTCACGCCCATCATTTTCATGTTGTATTTCTACCTTTGTGTAGCTTCCTTTTCCTTGATTTCCTCAATTATTAACCCAATAGATAGTTTATTATTTTAGGAAATCATAGTGCAACTTATTTTCATATTCACAACCATTTGAAAAAGGGCAACAAAATTAGCTTGAAGGAATTCTATTTGCCTCCTTAATTTTGCAATGTTTCTAAGATTAAGGCTTACTCACTATTTCTAGTTTCTTTAACATTGTACATTAGTTACTGATGATAAAGAAATTTTATTTCTTATTATATATAATAAGGTCCTCTTGCTTTTTCAAAACTCCATATAAATCAATTGTTTCACATATACAACACCTCCACGAATGGAAGCAATTTTTTTTTAAGGAACTGCATAACACCTATAAGATTTCCCTTCCACTTCACAAATATTTCACCAACCAAACCATTTTCCAACATTTCCAAGTGGAAAGAGAGTGCATGAGGCTTTCAAAATTAGTGTTTATTGCAAATAAACTTGGCACATTGGCCTTTTGTTTTTCCACAAAGAGATAGAGAAAGAGATAGGAACATGAGTCTTCAAAAGAAACAATAATATTTCAGACACAATGTTAGGCTTCCCATATTAGTCTAGAAAGTGACATGCAAGAAACACCAAGATGCCAAATGTGACTTCCAAGAGAACCAAGATCTCAAAAAAAATTACTAAAAATATTCTTAAGATCAAAGGATAGAAAATCCTAATCCGAATTGAAGAAAATAAGGTAAGAAAACATAAAGTCTCCTTTACTAGTATTCCAAAATAGTCCTCCAAATCCATTATCCCTCCTATAGAAGAACCAAAGTGCCTTTTCAATTGATTATCCTACTTCAACATTAAAGACCAATTATGTGAAGGTATTGTGGGGCGATGCTCCTTGAATGCTAAGTTCCAAGACCTAAATGTTTGTGGCATTTGATATGCCATTTAACTTTGATGAAAAGTGTCTTCATAACAATGATTTGAAAAATTAAGGTATCTGGAAATATGTAACCTCTCTTTTAGTTCATAGGATTCCAGAATATCATTGAGAGGCCATGTTGGCTCGCTGATCCACTTGCTTATTAAGGTCCTTTAAAATATGACAATATTAGTTTCCAACCTTTCTAGTTTATTTTTGTAATCACCTACTAATTATTGTGAGTTCAATCATAGCTTGCAGAAGAATATCTACACATAAATTTGATAACTAATTCTAAATCTCCAATAACAATTAGGTTTCTAATACGCATCGAGGAGCTTCAACACACAAAAAGTAAACAATGCTTCAATCTAATTATTTAAGACTCTACCTAAATCTCATTCAAAGACAAATTAGTGAATTACCATGAAATATGGAATTGCCACCCTACATATGCCACCATATAAAATTCCCAAGGTTCATGACAAAATGAAGTTACAGTTAACTCTTATTAATTATATATTATGGAAGAGGTCTTTTAGACTGTATTTCTAAATTATGTAATGTAGAATTTCTTGTAGATTCACAAGTTCATGCAATTTACTAAAGCACAGGACAAGAATCTACTTCTACTTTTGACCGAGAGAAGCCAATTGATCGATGAAAACAATAAGAAAAAGAAGAAGATAAAA